>MU158841.1:670688-760213 GCA_015888305.1 Antheraea pernyi | reverse complement strand
TACCAGATATATTGTTATAATTTCCCTTTTAGCAAAGCACTTTACCAAACCATACCATGAGAAAAACAAACGATTACTTGTCGAAAATTATATCATGAAGATTTGATACATCTTCAATGATGGATGTCGATGGTATTTACCAAATTATTTATTACTTTCATAAAGAAGCAGACTATTAACATTAGTACAGAATGAACTATTGTCATGAAATGTATATTTTGACGCAAAGATGTTAATACATTTTTAAATACTCAAATATTTAAAACGGGAAGTAACAGAAACGTGATTTCCGGAATAAGCCTCGTTTGAGTTTCGGTGTAACATCAATCGAATATTCTCTCTAGTAGGTTTACATCAAAATACACTCAAACGTTTACACTATAAAGCTCAAGATTCTTATTACCTATTGTTTTCATTACTAATTCGTATTATTTAGTTTACATCTCTAATAAGTATTACAATATTTTAATGTACATATATTATCTAAAAAACTATTAAAAGAAAACAGATTTGATTTCTTTTTTGCAATAAACTCAAAAAACACTTAACCGATTTTAACAATTGTTTTACATATAGATAGCTACATTATTATTAACGATGTACATGAGATGGTATTTTATTTTCAAAATCTATATTGACGCGAGCGAATCCGATAGTAAAAGCCAGTTCAATGTATTACTCTATTCAATTTTGTCCGTCACTACAATTTTGTCATATTAGAACGTGAGCATACAACCTGCCATAATAACACGCTTCGTGATCATCTGGCGTACATACAAATAATCAATCGAAGTGGTAGGAATCAATACTCTATTTTTTATTTATTTAATCATATGGTTAAACAGAGTATCTTCAGTATCTCCATATTTTATTATCGTCACTTGATGGATTACTTTATTTCTCGCTGCGAGGTTCAATTTATGCGGAACAGTACAGCGGGCAAATATTTGTTACTCTTTTGCATCACCCTGAAAACACGTGTAGGGTAACGAGAGGTACCCGAATGTATTGTGAGAGAAACCTGTCACAGTAGTATCAAAGCGATGGTGGCTCAGTGTTTAGCGTGTTCATATCGATCGACTTAAGTTCCAATCCGGAGCTTTAAGTGAACGAAAACACAGTGAAGAAGCGATAGTATCGTGGCAGTACTTTTTCTAAGCTTAGTTACCATCCTCAAGATGAAAATTTGTCGCTAGGTTTATTGCCATTATTTGTTAGCCAGTCCTCCGTAGCGTTTAGCGTGTTTACCATCTTACCTCCCATGGTCATTTCACATCCGACGAGATTACGGTAAAACGCTAAGACCAGTATAGTATTAAAAAGTAATAACTTTTAGTTGGTCACGTTTCTGAATCCATCAACACTACAACCAGCAGCCAAGAGGCGTTCTCTCAATGACTTCAGCTTGTACTGTGCTTTATTACAGTAAAAACGAAGGTGGTGGTAGAGCTACGCTGAAGCTATTAATGGTTTCAGCATGAATGGGTCGGCTCGACCGGGGTAGTACTCTCTCACAGAAATCAGATGTGAAGTAACAGTGCTTGCATTATTGCGTTTCGTTCGGTCACTGAGAGGTGGGCCCTTCCCTCGTCTTCTCCCTTCTCTTATTCGCCCTCTCCCTCAAGACATGTTGGCAACGCACTTGCGACTCCCCTGGTGTTGCAAGTGTCTATGGACGGTGGTGATCACTTAACATCAACCCATCTGTCCGTTTGCCTCCTATGATATAAAAAAAACGAATAATAATATTACAATATCCAATTTTTTTTTCGAACTGATTAGCGCTGTTTTTGCTTGACGGGCCTTTTCAACTTCACTGGACTTTTTTGGGCGTCCGCTTAACAATCTTACCCGCGCATAAATGACCGAACGTCGGTTTGACCCGACTACCGACGCGACGTAAACACGTGTTTTTATTATTTCAAGCGACACAAATGACCTCTAAAATAAGTTTATGATTTGCAATTTGCCTCCTTACTAGGGACCATATTGAAACTATGTATGCTGTTTTAACACAGTTTTACGAGCAATATTTTTTCATAAAAGTAACGTTTTAACGTATTAAAATAGGTGAATGGCATAAACCGAGCCACTTTAAGTACCTATCACGAAAAGATATGCCTCCCAAAGATTTATGTGAACTGTCTAAAAAGTTTTTTAAGCGTATTTTTATGTCTTTAAATGTTGAATTTAGTTTTATGCCTTCTCTCGGCCGTATTTTAACATTGAATTAAAGTGTGCACAATGAAAATTTGTACTATAAAAGCTATTTATAATAAGTAATCCCGACAAGTGGGTCAGTAACTGCATTCTGAATCAAGATCATAATTGAAAATAGATTTTTATTGGGTACATAAATATCTTTTGTATATTATTATCATCATACAATTCTGTATCTACCCTCAGATTACTCTGTATTTTTACTTTTTCCATAGATTTGTATATTTTGTAGGTGGTAGAGCCACGCTGAAGCTATTACTGGTTTTTTAGCATGAATGGGTCAGCTCGCCCGGGGTAGTACCACCCACTCACAGAAAACCGACGTGAAGTAACAGTGCTTGCATTGTTGCGTTTCGTTAGGTCAGTGAGAGCGCCGGAGGCCCACTAACCATCGAGCGCCGGAGGCCCACTACCCTTCCACGTCCCCTCTCCCCTTGCTCCCTCCACCTTCCTCCAAAGACAGGCTGGCAACGCACTTGCGTCTCCTCTGGTGTTGCAAGTGTCTATGGACGGTGGTGATCACTTAAGATCAGGTTAACCTGTTCGTTTGCCTTCTATGATATAATAAAAAGGTGAAAATTATGCACGATATATAATAATAGATTAAATAACTATATTCAATAGCACTAAAAATAACGAATAATAACTAAATACATTGACACTTCATATTCAAATACGATAAATAATGTTTTCAAAAACGGAGAGTAAATTACCTACTGTTGATTACGATAATTATGTTAGAATATACTAGGTGAAAGGTTAAACGTTCGCAGTATTCTAGGATATGGTACTTCATGATCACGTTTAACATATAAAAGAATAATATCAAAACAAATACTAATAAACAACCAAGACAAACTAAGTTAAACTTTGTTCGAAGACTATCAAAAGTATATACACAATCATAATAAACCTAGGTGCAATGATCGGTGTCGAAAGTTACAATGGGCGAACCGGAGTTTATAACTCCGGTAAAAAGTATATAACTGTCGATAAAAAAACAGACATAAAACCTTTTTGTTTTGTTCCTAACGTTCCCTTTCAAGTGAAAGTGAAATCACCCGAGTGTGTTTGACACTATGCTTTAACATGGACGCGTAGAAGGTTGTGTATATTTTTTGTATTTGTCTAGATAATTAGGTCAAATATTAAACATCTATTTTTTTAGTTGATTAAGAACAAGAATCGAATGAGCAATATCCTCCATAAATATTGCTACTGTCTAAACATTCAGCCTGTATAAGCATATAAATATATTAACAACCTTTATGTAATTTTTATATTGACATTTTAATAAGTAATACTACTATTCTTCGTGAATATATACTTGATAGTTGTAAAGAGACTGCCTGGCGCCAGGAATTAAGCAACAACGAGCATTTATCAAGTCAAAGCATCATTTATCGGCGGTAGAGTCCACCGCTGTGAGTTATGTCGACATCGTTCGATTAGTTTCATCTGACTGGCGATAAAAACACTTTGTGAATATAACTCTGTCTATTATAATTCAAAGAATAAAAGAGGATTACGTTTAAGCTTAGAAAACGATTCTTGTATACACATTATTCACAAAATACTAGTGATTGTTTAAATTAATGGCAGATCCATAAAATATTTGTGTATTTATATTATAAACTAGCTGTGCCCGCGACTTCATCTGCGTGGAAGCTTACGTAAAAAACAGTAATTAATAAAGTCGCCTGAATGTATTAAGTCTATTTACTTGTCTACATTTCTCTCGTAGTTACGCCGCGTCCTCATTAAAACTACAACAACTTTTGATAGTGTGGACCGATTTTAATAAAACATACACTAAGTTACTCCCGAGAATATGCTTTATGATTTTCTTGCTTAGTATTACACTAATCCCGTATAGTGTCGAATGCAGTGCAGTGTGCAGTCAGGAATGGCAATAAATACTTCGTAGATACTGTCACTATTTGTTTGGCCAGAGCTTCGCCTTACAATGCTTTGAATATATTATTCCTAGACATATGCAACAATTTTTTTCACAAAAATCAAAAAGTACAGACACGTTAGATTCATATTCTTATGATATGTATAGGTAATAAGATGTATAGATGAATATTGCTTCATATATGTATATCTATAAGGACTCTGTGTATTTAAGGTATCACGGAATGTTAAAAAAATACTCCCCCTTCTCCCAAATACAGGCTGGCAACGCACTTGTGACTCTTCTAGTGTTGCAAGTGTCTATGGACGATGGTGATCGCTGAACATCAGCTGACCCACCTGTTCGTTTGCCTCCTATGATTTAAAAAATAACACTTAGGACCGCTTGTATTAAAACCATTAATAAGATTTAAATATCTACAACACATTTAAAATTAATATTATAGTTCTATACATTTTCTTACAACTAAATTGAACTTAAGGCTAAAACTGAATTTAACTTTTGCAAATGATCATAATACTAATGCTAGCAATATATTGTACTCTGGAAGGTAGTTTAACTTTTGCAAATGATCATAATACTAATGCTAGCAATATATTGGACTGTCGTCTGTAGTCTGGAAGTAAATTAAACTTTAGTCATTTATTATAACTATTCTAATTCACTATATTAGATTCTTATGGTGAATTTCACTACAAATCAGACTTTTAAACGTGATTAATAGATAGTCACACGTGCTTTCGCATTTATAATACTAGCCAGATTTCGCGACTTTGTACGTCTTAATTATATTATGAAAACAAATAATATTAGAATACAACCTACATGACTCAGGGATGATGTAGATACTAATTAGGGAAATACTCTTTAGACACCGGTTAGATGTTTTAACAAACAAACTTTACCTCTTTGTAATAATAGTACTGTAGATATTAGATTGATCTAGTTTTTATAAGCATGTTAATTAATAACTCCTTTACGAAGTTCGTTAACCAGAGAATTCAAAATTGTTCCCGGTCTCGATTTTTCTTCTAAATGATTAGTTAAAAATAAAACCACAATCTATGTAATTAGACGAGCAACCCATGAGACGATTCAACTTAGCTCTCAGAGGTCATTGTTTAAGGTTTATTACAGATGGTCGCGGAACACACATGTCCACTTAAATAAGATGAAATTACATGCGCGTACTGCTACTTTCATTACAAAAAAAAATAGCAGTAATTCTAGAAGTCAAATTTTTGTATAATGTAAATACATCTCAATGTCGTTAACTATATAAAAGGAACAATATATCTGTCATTTCTTCCAAGACAATGTTTTACGTTATAAAAGAAATGTGACGGAACGCTAATATTGTTAATACTATCGGAATTATACTGTTAATTATAAATTGATAATTATATTTATTTTGATATGTATTTACGATATAGTAGAAGAAGCAAATAGGGGTAAGCAAATATTGTCCTGCCCAACAGTTAATAAGTTACTAACATAAAAAAGGTAATGAGAAATATTAAGGGGGACAGGAATATTAGAGGTTACGTGATTTTGATCAGTGAAAAATCCAAGAAGATATATATAAAAAATTAGTTGGGGAATTAGAAATAGCCTACCATCGAGGTAATTTTATAACATCAAAAAATATTAAAAACTGCTCAAGCTGTATTTATGGAATAGTATTATATATACATACAATGGTATCTACACTAATATTATAAAGAGGTAAAGTTTATGACGTAGGGGGTAATACCTGGATCTACTAAACTGATTTTGAAAATTATTTTACCAATAGAAAGCCACGTTGTTTGTAAGTATTATAGGCTATACATTAACCTGAAAATTGAAAAGACTATTTTGTGGTAGTCGGATTTGCAAAGTCGGAAAAAAAACGTTCAAACGAAAACGTTTTTTACTTACGCTGCCTTAACAATGAGGTATATATGATTGAGTTCCAGAGAAAAGTTGTAGAGCTTGATAATACTTACAAAATAGTGAGCGACAGCATATCTCTAACTTTTATATAGAAGTCACAAAAAATAGTTTTTTATAAATGTTTACCGTCCAACGAAGTGGGCACGGGTCAGCTAGTTTGATATATAAAGATCAAAACCTATATGTACTTCGTCATATCTACCTATAGAATATACTACCTATAGAAACTTAAATGCTAACTAGTTAAATATATGTAAATGTGATGTAAAAGTACGTATAATGTTTGTACTAGCGGAAGGACGAACAACGTTATGTATTTGGTATTCAGGAGTAGATGTCGAGGACTCGACGTTCCTGGAACTATTTTCTTACCAGCCAACGGACTGGCAATGTCATATGAAACGTTCAATTCGCTTATACTTTATGTTACATTCATAGTAAACTTATGTCAAGTTTCGATGGCTACTTTATAAAAGGTCTCATGTAGTTAAGTACTTACCAATTGTTTTGAAAACTGAATTATTAACAATAAACTGTGACCAATGCTCATGCTTTAAGGTTTAATTTTTTGAAAAAGGTTTATTGGTCTATGTGAAATAATTATAAACTAATCCTTGTTAATCATACTAAAGTTAACTAGTAAACTCATACATTAACAACGCTGCGAGCAGTCTGAAGTCTTGAAATGTAAGCGGTTTCACAATTATATGAGTAAACTAAACTTTCATAGCTACATCTTATGTCGTCTCTGTTAAATTTTATTATCACTTTTGGGCCTCTATAAACAGTGAAAAAAACTCTGAAAAGACTTATATCTGCCTCGTGCCGTCAAAATTGGTTCTATGGTTTCGAAGGCCGGTCCATCGCAATAAGGCGTACAAACATTTCCTATACGTATTATTGTCTGTATTAAGCATTGTACTAATATTGTATAATAATGTATACATAAGAAACGTGAAGTATTATTACAAATAGAAATATAAATAAGCAATTTGATTCGTCGATGATATTAAAAAAACAATTATTTCCAAAAAAAGTATTAATAACACTGAAGCTAGTTATAGCCAATAACTAAAAAAATTAAAAAAAAAATTGAAACAGGAGAAAAGTTACGGAACAAACTTTATTGTCTGTATTAAGCATTGTACTAATATTGTATAATAATGTATACATAAGAAACGTGAAGTATTATTACAAATAGAAATATAAATAAGCAATTTGACTCGTCGATGATATTAAAAAAAACAATAATTAATAACACTGAAGCCAGTTATAGTCAATAACTAAAAAAATTGAAATAGAGGAGAAAGTTACGGAACAAACCTATCTTAGTGTATTTATATCCCTTGAGCTAGCTGCCTGAATAAAATTGGGTGAGTGCCTTAAGCGCTTGCCTTAGTAGTCCGGTGAAGCTGTAAAGACCTAATACCAGGTCAATAGCGTAGTCCGTTCGAGAAATAAAAGTATTTATATATAGATATCCCGTTATTTATAATACAAATTGCACACTACACTACAAATAAAAGCTTAAATACACTCTACTACGATAATCAATAATTTAAAACAATTAATATCTGAAATAATTATGTTATTTCGATTACCTATTTAGTAGAATTTTATTAAAAAAACTATCACTGAATGATGACTGGTAATTGATTGGACAGAGAAGGAAAACTATTAAAATTGTTGCCGCATTGGAATAAACGATCTACTTTTGAGATTTGTTAATATAACTTTAATATTGCAATTTATCTTGATGATTTCTTGGAGAGAATAAAAGAATACTTAAATGTGCTATAAAAATAACTAAAATTTTAAGAAATACGAATAAATTAAATAAACAAATAAAGCGTAATAACTTTAGGTTAATCAGTGTAAATTTTATTTAATGATTTCTCCGTTATTATAGTGCGCTTTTAACACAAATCACTTTTCTTAACATTAAAAGTTACTTTTGCATTCACCACGTGATCGAATCTTGGTATGGTCCAGTTTATTTTTCATACTTTTATGTACGGTGAGTTCGTAAATGCGATAATATTGGTAGCACATCGAATATTGAAACCGTGTTCTTTAATTTTATTGCCGAATCGAAATTTTTCGATTCCATATTTTATACCCTTTTAACGGCAAACTCTGTACTTGCATTTAATATCTAACTGTATTATTATTTGCATTCTTAAATATGTTTACAATTTATTATCATATTTAGGTTTGTTGTACGATTTCTTTTTAGAATAATTAGTTATGTTATTAATAGAAGTAAATAAATTATAATATAATGAAATACTCTTATCACAGAGTATTGAGGCAGATACATATAAGTACGGATTAAATAAATTCGGTGTAAATATTATTAAGATGTAGTTTTTTTTTCTGTGGAAATTGTTTATTTTATTCTACACAGCTTATAAACGAAGTTTTTGGCGGGACATTGGTTTCTCATGTAGTGGATTTTATATTTTATTCATAATCTTGTGTCACTTGACTCTATATTGTGTAAAATTGGTGGTGTTTTATGTAATATAGTTTTTTTTATTATACATAAGTAAAGTGAATGCAAAATTATTCCACGGACCATGAATTCTGAGATGCCTTAAAAACTCAATGAAACGTTCTAACAAGATGGCCACCATCATATTAGTTCATTGAAATTATATCAACATACTTGTAATATCGATACTCACTTGTCAATGGCAGTAATAGTGTACTAGAAGACTAAACTGGATAAATAGAAACATGAACAAAAGAGGAATAAATGAGTAAAATTCGCACTTATATTGTATATTATATCGACGAGTAACGGCATTCCACTATCCAGAAAAAGATGTACATTAAAATGACGTGTGGACTAATTAGTTATACGGCGAGTATGCGACCTCACTTAGTTCATTGAAATTATATCAACATACTTGTAATATCGATACTCACTTGTCAATGGCAGTAATAGTGTACTAGAAGCTAAACTAGATAAATAGAAACACGAACAAAAGAGGAATAAATGACTAAAATTCGCACTTATATTGTATAGTATACCGAGGAGTAACGGAATTCCACTAACAAGAAAAAGATGTATACATTAAAATGACGTGTGGACTAATTAGTTATACGGCGAGTATGCGACCTCACGTTTCATTTAAGCAGTATGTGAACAACATGTCAAATAGAACCGTGGCCGGTCAACGAGCGTGACTTCACTATTAAAACAATGACTTTTTACAATTTTTCCAGTTCCACCCAATAGTCGATAAGCAGACAAGAAAAAACAATAGTCTTTTAGCGTGTATGAACAGAGAAAACATTATTCGCAACTCGATTATAGTAAGTACCGTACAAGGTTTGATAAATAGGTATTAAATGCTGTCCTTACCTACACAATCATATATGTATATTGTGTTTATAATCTCATATTTTATATTAATGCAACATGGTTTTCTACATTAACTACATTTATATAAAAAGGATATTTTCCGAAATGATAATAAATCGGACGTTTATATTGATTGTGTTAAAATTGATTTTAAATCAATTTTATTTAACTTTGACTTTTAATTACTTAGATAATATAAATATATACTAATACTAGCGGGCCCGGTGGACTTTGTCCTGCTTTGATAATAAAAACAAAATCCTAAAAGTCAACCGCAGCGCCACATACTGGGTCCAATTGTGAATCTAAACCATTCTTGGATTCACTGGAACACGCACACAAAATTTCATTAAATACGGTCCAGCTGTTTAGAAGTTCAGTGACATACACACGTACAGAAGAAATGTATATATAAGTATTATAAAGAGGTAAAGTTTGTGAGTTTGTGACGTTGTAGGGGTAATCCCAGGAACTACTAGACCGATTCGAAAAATTATTTCAGTGTTTTATATCTCATTTATCGAGGAAGGTTATAGGCTATATACCATCACGCCAAGACAAATAGGAGCGGAGCACTAATGAAGGATGTTTCAAAATCCGGGTTTTTTCCTCTTGAGAGCTTCCGTTCCGTGTTAGCGTTAGCCCAAAGTAGTTATTCCACGCGGACAGAAGTTAGTATTAGATAAAGTTATTTGAAGCTAGATACGACAAGGAAACGCACAGAAAATGTCAAGTATTAATGTCACTGGTTAATTGAATTCCACTGACCGTTCAATTTTGACACAGCCATTATTAATAGATATGATTGTGTATGGTTTGTACTCTGAATTTTAATGTTCAGACTTGCGATCAACAGTGACAGTTTGGTTACCAATGGAATGTCTGTTAGAAGTGAAATTCTCGGACGACTATGTAACAGAATACATCGAAAATTAGTAGTTTAGTTTTAGCTCAGAATTCAAAGCTAAAATGGGACATCGACCGGACAACATTTGGAGAATGCTTAATATGGTGTGTCTAAAATTAACATCGTGGCAGCGTCGCAGCCGGCTTTGAAAGATATGACAACATAAGATAGAATATTTTTGAAGAATTAATGGGAGATGAGAACAATCTAAATGTATCGAGGAAGATATTCTTTAGGTTATAGAGTATTACGAATATAGATAATACTAATTTATAGTAATATACAACTTTATTAATATCAGGCTAGCCTTTATACCCACACTGTTAAAAATATTTGTATAATCACAATCATTTTACAAAATAACAGTTGAGTAAAATTACACATCGATGATGACCACTGCGAAATTATGAAACAATCCCAGTAATTTTTCAAAAGATGATATAATGTGTTCTAATTTTACGATCTTCTTGTTAAAATCCTACTTGTATAGTAAATTCAGGGAACTGTTTGTCAAATTTTATGAGAAAACTTTGTGACTCACAAACAATGTAATGTGGTTTACTAGATTTTTTTGTAAAATCACGAAATAAAATTGTAATGAAAATCACGTTGGAGCAAATGAATATTTAATTATTTTTTTGTAATATTTTCAAATTTGATTGTAAAATTACACTGTGAATTGTAATTTCACCAAAAATTATTATTGTTTTAGAGTATGTGGTAATTTTATAAAACTGTTTGCTCAATTGGGTAACATTTGATTAGTAAAATAACCATACGTGTTAGGAATTTTACTGAACTTATTTTCTGTGAAAGTTTAGTAAATTTTAACGAATATGTTGTAATTTTCTTATATTAAATTAGAATAAATAATATAGTAAATTTACAAATCTGAGTTTTTATATTACTAATGGTAATTATGGTGCGTATTTTTTTATCATAGTAGGCAAACGAACAGGTGGGTTACCTGATGTTAATTGATCAACATCGGCCATAGACACTTTCAACACCAGAAGTGTTACAAGTGCGTTTCCACCCTGTGTTTGAGGGAGGGGCGAGGGAGAGGGGAGGTGGGTTATCCGGCGCTCTCACTGACCGAATGAAACGCAACAATGCAAGTACTGTTACTTCACGTCGGTTTTCTGCGAGAGGGTGGTACTAACCCGGGCGAGCCGACCCCTTCACGCTGAAACCAGTAATAGCTTCAGCGTAGATCTACCACCTCTAAAAATACATCCAACACGTTTTTTGTAAAGATACAAAAGACATTTTTAACATTGCATGTAAACTACCACAGCAATATTTTATTACAATGATACACATAGATTTAAATTTTGATTTCGAATACAAAATTTAGAGACAATTATATCAGATTTGTGTAAGAATCCATGATATCTAAAAATATATATAAGAATTTCTGCACCAAAAAGAATTTTTCTAAAACATTTTCCCAAATTGCAAAATGGCTGTATGCTCCTTTATGGTTGTTCCCAATTCACCGAACAGATGATACGCACGTACATAAAAGAAATATTTTGTGAGAATACAATTTATACGTACGTTGTGTTTGGAGGAAAAAAATGTATAAGAATTCAGACAAACCTCGCCACCCTACGTCCCAATTTAAGCAACCCTCCCGGTTCGATGAAATAAATAGCGCACGAAAATTTATGTCGTCCGCGATTCCTTGTACCAGATTTTTGTGACCGATCCCTTATCATTTAGGTTAATATTTTTGTAAAGCTTTTGCATCATAATATAATAATAACTATATATGTTGTTATCTCGGTTATGAATATATTACCTTTCTACTAAGTTTCCAAAATGTGTCGGACATAATAACGAAATAATAACAAACAAGAATCTTATAGGGTGCTTTTTGATCCTATAACTCTATATATTGTTAACGGCGATACTAGAAAATTTCTAGATTTAATAATAATTTAATCAGGGGCACTTCGATTTCACTAGTTCAAGTATTATCGCAGAACCCGCATCGACGTTGCTTGGAATTTAAAGTATTTTATGAATATGAGGGTACCAGTATGGATACGACATTAAAAAAACTTCACTTATTACGCGGTATATTTTATTATTATAATTTGAATATAATTATTTCACTATTATCTATTTACTTTATTTTTGAATTATAGTATACGACAAAAAAATTAACCTAAGCCAGTGGCTCTCAACCTAATTTAATCGCGACGCACTAGCATAGTTTTTGAAATTCACGACACCCATCATACTTACATGCAAAATCATTAGTATAGAATAATAAATAAAAATATAATTGTAAATCTCGCGACACACCAATATATCGCGACACGATGGTTGAGAACCGCTAGCCTAAGTGACTAAAATCATTTAATTAATAATTTAAAAATATATACAAAGAAAACTGTAAGTAACTAAGTTATATAAATAAAAATAAATTACCGAATGTAAGTACTCCCATCACTTCAGAACGGCCGGATGGCGTTTATTTGGCTAATTATTTTCTGTTGTTTGTAATTGTCAGTACAAAGTTTGTATAAAAGAAAATGTTTGAATAGTCCTATGGAATAGTGAAAATTTTGAGAAATTGGTAGATTGACATTCAATTATTCAGTTGGTATTTTCTTTCTTAACATGGTCGTTTTGTAAAGGAACGTCTTGATCTCATTTCAATTATTTTCTGTTGTTTGTAATTGTCAGTACAAAGTTTGTATAAAAGAAAATGTTTGAATAATTTTATGGAATAGTGAAAATTTTAACAAATTGGCATATTGACATTCACTTGTTCAAGTTGGTATTTTCTTTCTTTACATGGTCGTTTTGTAAAAGAACGTTTTGATCTCATTTTCTTCGTTAGTACTTACTACACTCATACGAAGCCTAGGCGAGCAGCTAGCTTATTATAAAAGAGACGGCAAGTGGTAAATAGCACATAAAGGCGCGTTTAGGAATTACTTGGATTGTAAGCGAGTTGGTAAGTATATTTATACTCGGCTGGGTCGCGATCACAAATCCTTGATTGACGAACCCTTGATGCGATTACAAGCAGTTAATTATAAACCCTTCATAGTGGGTTTTTTTAGTTCCTTCATGTTTCGGTATCAGCCAATATATTCTAGCAATATACACAGAATTTTTCGTTGTTTGCATTCTTGCATAACGAACCAGTAATTTCTTAACTTGACAATTATTATTTGAGCAGGCAAAATATTCTACAGCCTGACTGGGTCGCAACCACCATATATATGGCGAAAAAGCCCGTCATAGTGATTCGCTTCTGCGGGTCACGTTTCGGAATCAGCCTGTGCATATCCAGCTTTTCGCAGGCCGGCATGACAGCGGCGACCGGCGATGGATAGATTCTCTCTCGGTGGTCGCCATTGTTTATGGATTGTACTGTGCTTACCATGAGGCATAGTGTAGTCATTTTGCCGTACTACAATAAATAAATAAAATAAAATTGTAACAACATATTGGTTACGTTTTGGGCTGGGCATTTGCCAGTTCATAAATTTATTTTTATGGTGAGTAAAGCTGATTTTCCTATTAGTGGTACTTTACATATTATTAGAATGTACTTGAGAAGACATTTTTAGGAAGCGAATTCTGAAAGACTATTCGATGTTAGCTATTTTAATAGTTTGCCGGCTTCTCCAATGTCCAAGAATGCAATTGAAATATATAAACTTATTGGTTACATTATGAGACATCGTAAAGCTATGTACCACAATAGGCACAACACAGTGACATGAACCCTAGTTCTGTAAATACATATTGAAAAAAAACAGTGGCCGTTCGTTGTCTTTAGTATTACCGTAAAGGCAATATATTCGCTATTAAATTCACTATGATCCACAAAAGGAGATATATTTAAAACAGAATGTCAACATTCTTAAAATAGTTAACAAATATACTTAGTATATGGTGATAAACAGAAAGGGTCGCTCCTTAATTAAAATTTAGAACAAACGTAATGCGTTAGCACACTGTCACCGCTGTGTCAACATTGACTGCGAGTCTTGTTCAAATATAAAACCAACACTGCAACTTTATTCGTGATAAGCACGTGGATTCTATATTTCTAAAATTATTAAATATTATGTGTGGTGAATATATTAGCGGATACTATACAAGATTGATATGAAAAAAGAATCATTTATACAGTTTACAGAACACAGTGACATGAACCCTAGTTCTGTAAATACAGATTGAAAAAAAACAGTGGCCATTCGTTGTCTTTAGTATTACCGTAATGGCAATATATTCGCTATTAAATTCATTATGATCCACAAAAGGCGATATATTTAAAACAGAATGTCAACATTCTTAAAATAGTTAATAAATATACTTAGTATATGGTGATAAACAGAAAGGGTCGCTCCTTAATTAAAATTTAGAACAAACGTAATGCGTTAGCACACTGTCACCGCTGTGTCAACATTGACTGCGAGTCTTGTTCAAATATAAAACCAACACTGCAACTTTATTCGTGATAAGCACGTGGATTCTATATTTCTAAACTTATTAAATATTGTGTGTGGTGAATATATAGCGGATACAAGATTGATATGAAAAAAGATTCATTTATACAGTTTACAATTAAATATAACAAATCCACTCTTTCTGATACCCATTGAAGATAATTTATAATCCATTTGAACCCGTTGTACAGTCTACAAAATAACTGATATTAAGCTATCATTCTTTACTACTACTACCATTCGCCCACGTGTTCTTTCGTGGTAAATTACAATATAAACCCAAAAATGAATCTATAATAATGGTCAATAATTCTCCTAATATAATTTAATATATATTTGTTGTTTTTTTATTGTATACAAAACGACAAATTTATAGGTAACGACTAATATGTACAAAATAGAATAGAATATAGGTAAACTCTTTGAAAAAATTATACATTTTTATTAAGATTTAAGTTTGTTTAAGTCAAGTACTAAAATATGTTATTATTCTTACTATAAGAAGCGCTTACTATTGAATAGTTAGCTTAGCTTAGGTTAGCTCAGATAGGTCGCGAATTGCATGTATCAGGCAACAGCCAAAGCCGAGGTGTGCCGCGCACCCTTGAGCTAGTTGTCAAAGTAAAATCGGCTGAGTGCCTTAAGCGCTCGCCTTAGTAGTCCGGTGAAGCTGTTAAGACCTTGCTTGGTCAATAGCGTAGTCAGTTCGAGAGAAAAAAAAAATCTACATTTTGAATCCTTTTATAAAATTAAAAATATTTATCGTTATTTTCCACTTTTTTATGTTATTTTATTATATTCATTTTATTAAGAATGTTATATATACTCTCTTTTTTGTCAATTTCGTCTATTTTCTTTAATTCTTGTATATGTATGTGGTATATTCAATAACGGACATAACTTATTAACAAATAAATACTTCAAAATGTCGTTGTCAATTACCGCTGCAATTTAAGTGGCACACATTAAATACTAAGAATAAACTACCATAATAACAAGCAAAAGACACCGTGGGTGGTACAACAGCTTTAAGTAACAGCGAATAACTCACTATAGACAGTAAATTGTATGTAAATACGCGCAAATAAAGAGTAAATATGGAAATTAGTTTCGTACCTTACGCTGAACAGTCAGCGCCTACTAAAAAGTGTGAGGGTAAGAAGCAGCTAACACGAAGGTCGACGCACGTATGTTGGCACGACTGGACGCGACTTTACGTACAAAAAACAATTGTCAATATACAATTTTTTTTTAAATATAATGACCCCCATACCGCATTGTAGATATTCGATTACTGGAAAGAGAAGTTTATTTATACCATTGCTATATATATTGCTATCGGACATGTGGGTTACCTAATGTTAAGTGATCACCACCGTCCATAGACAATTACAACACCAGAGGAGTCGCAAGTGCGGGGAGAGGGGGAGTTAGGGAAGGGGGAAGGGGAAGGGGAGGTGGGACTTCCGGCGCTCTCACTGACCCATTCATGCTAAAACCATTAATAGCTTCAGCGTAAATCTACCTACAATATATACTCTCAAAACTTTTTGTGTCTGGAAATATTTAATTTTTCTCGATGTTTTTCTTAGAATACAGCGACTTTTCTCTACGTTTTATAAATATAATATATTTATGTCATACATACATTCGTTCCGGAAGACAATCGTATCAAAACCCATGCTTTAAAAAACTAAGGGAAGAGACACAGGAAAACGCGAATAGTGCCTTCTTAAAATATTTATTTATTTATTAATTAATCACAAAAATACACTACTTGCACCATATCATGCATATTTACTAGTCACAGTAATGGCCAGCAATTATTTTGGTCATACGTAAAATTATATTGTCGCAGATAAAATATCTACTTAAGCACTAACAGTTTCCGAAGGTGGCAAACTTTTAATTGATTTTTATAATAACTTTAATATTAATAATGAGTTACTTATACGAGGCCACAGGGTTTCTACATTTTGCAGCCTTTTATAAAATTAAAAATAGTTATCGTTATTTTCTACTTTTATATGTTATTTTATTAAGAATGTTATATATCCTCTCTTCCTTGCATTATTGCGTTTCGATAGGTCACTGAAAGCGCTGAAGGCCCACCTTCCCTTCTCGTCCCCCTTCCCTTACTCCCCTTCTTCCTCAAGACAGGTTGGCAACGCACTTGCGACTCCCCTGGTGTTGCAATTGTCTATGGACGGTGGTGATCACTTAACATCAGATGACCCACCGGTCCGTTTGCCTCCTATGATATAAATAAAAAGTTATATTAATGCATTATGTATGTACAAAATAAAATCCAAAAATAATCTACTCAATGTAGGCCCCGAGTTAATGCTTATGAACTTTAAACTGAAAACGTTAAAATTAAAACACTACCACCGTTTCGAGAAACACTGAAATGAAACTCGATCGGGATTACCTTTTTTTGTATAAATCTTTTATTGGCTCTATATGTACATATAATAAGAATTTAATACCAACGTGTTTGAACTTTTTCGATTTTTCGTGAAAGAAATTGTTGCATGTGTCTAGAAATAAGTAATAGAATACATATCAATCATTTTTAGAAATTTCCGTCTGTCTGTCTGTTTGTATGAACATCACTGCTAAACTATTTGGTACACAATAAAACCGTAACCGTAACTAAAATCATAAAGCATATCCTCGGGAGTAACTTACTTCTTGTTTCATTAAAATCGGACCACTCTATTAAAAGTTATTGTAATTTTAATGACGACGCGGCGTAAGTACTAGAGAAAAGTAGGTGAGTGGACTTAATACATTTAGTTTACTTTATTAAAAACTGTTTTATACATCAGGGTCCACGCGGATGAAGTCGCGGGCACAGCTAGTACACTATATATAGGCAATTGTTTACAGTCATATGTTAGTGGCTTTACAAATAGGAGTTTTAATAATAAGCATCTCTATGGTTCAGGTAATAATACCACCACAGTGTATCCACCTTCATTACATAGTATAAAACAAAGTCCTCTACCGCGTCTGTCTGTCTGTCTGTTCGCGATAAACTCAAAAAGTACTGAACGGATTTTCATGCGGTTTTCACCAGTGGATAGAGTGATTCATGAGGAAGGTTTTAGTCTGTATAATTTGTCAATGATTTTTTTTTATAATCACGGCTGAGCAACGTCTGCCGGGCCCGCTAGTATAATATAATAATAACTTTTCGCATTAAGCCCTAAAATACATGCATTGAATTTTCTACCCACCAAATTGGTCATGTATTTGTTGAACTTTACATATAGTACGGTCAATTCGTAATTATTTTTTAGTATTAATATAATACCGGCCTTTTACAAAATCAAGTTTAGCTAAATGTTTGCGGACGTATATTAAATTATCGGTTATCTAATCCTGTGTTTGGGGAAGGGGGAAGGGGAAGGGGAGGTGGGACCTTCGGCGCTCTCACTGACCGAACGAAAAGCAACAATGCAAGCACTTGCACGTCGGTTTTCTGTGTGGGTGGTACTACCCCGGTCGAGCCGGTCCATTCATGCTGAAACCATTAATAGCTTCAACGTAGCTCTGCCACCTTCGGAAACTTTTAGTGCTTAATTAGATATTTTACCTGCGACAATATAATTTTACGAATGACCAAAATAATTGCTGGCCATGGGTCGGCTCGACCGGGGTAGTACCACCCTCTCACAGAAAACAGACTTGAAGTAACAGAGCTTGTATTATTGCGTTTCGTTCGGTCACTGAAAGCGCCGAAGGCCCACCTTCTCTCCACGTCCCCCTTCCCTTACTCTCCCTCTTCCTCAAGACAAGTTGGCAACGCACTTGCGCCCTGGCGTTGCAAGTGTCTATGGACGGTGGTGATCACTTAACATCAGATGACCCACCGGTTCGTTTGCTTGCTATGATATAAAAAAAGTTATATTAATGCATTATGTATGTACAAAATAAAAGCCAAAAATAATTTACTCAATGTAGGCCCCAAGATAATTATGAATGTTAAAATGATAATTAAAACACTACCACCGTTTCGAGACACATTGATAAGAAACTCGATCGGGATTAACTTTTTTTGTATATATCTTTTATTGGCTCTATACATATAAGAAGAATTTAAATCCAAAGAGTTTGTACTTTCCGATTTTCGTGAAAAAAATTGTTGCAGGTGTCCATAGGAATAAGTTATAGAATACATATCAATCATTTTTAGAAATGTCTGTCTGTATGTTTATCTGTCTGTCTGTCTATCTATCTGTCGGTTTGTATGAACATGCATCACTGCTAAACTATTGGGTACACAATAAAGCCTTAACAAGAAAATCATAAAGCATATCCTCGGGAGTAACTTACTTCTTGTTTCATTAAAATCGGACCACTCTATCAAAAGTTATTGTAATTTTAATGACGACGCGGCGTAAGTACTAGAGAAAAGTAGGTGAGTGGACTTAATACATTTAGTTTACTTTATTAAAAACTGTTTTATACATCAGGGTCCACGCGGATGAAGTCGCGGGCACAGCTAGTACACTATATATAGGCAATTGTTTACAGTCATATGTTAGTGGCTTTACAAATAGGAGTTTTAATAATAAGCATCTCTATGGTTCAGGTAATAATACCACCACAGTGTAATTGTAATTTTAATGACGACGCGGCGTAAGTACTAGAGAAAAGTAGGTGAGTGGACTTAATACATTCATATAACTTTATTAATAACTGTTTTATACATCAGGGTCCACGCGGATGAAGTCGCGGGCACAGCTAGTACACTATATATAGGCAATTGTTTACAGTCATATGTGGCTTTATAAATAGGAGTTTTAATAGTAAGCATCTCTATGGTTCAGGTAATACCACCACAGTTGATCCACCTTATAATAATAACTTTTCGCATTAAACCCTAAATACATGCAATGAATTTTCTGCCTACCAAATTGGTCATGTATTTGTTGAACTTTACATATAGTACGGTCAATTTGTAATATTTTTTTAGTATTAATATAATACCGATCTTTTACAAAATCAAGTTTAGCTAATTGTTTGCGGACGTATATTAAATTATCGGTTATCTAAATTATCTAGGACTAGCCGACCGGTGCCCACTTCGTTGGGTGGTAATAGGCATTATCAAGCTACAACTTTTCTCTAGAACTCAATCATATATATCTCATAATTAAGGCAGCGTTCGTAAGAAACGTTTTCGTTCGACCATTTTTCTCCGACTCCCCAGATATTACCCCCTACAACCTCACAAACTTTACCTCTTTATAATATTAGTATAGATTATAGATAATATAATTAGTTAATAGCTTCTGCCCGCGACTTCACACGCGTGGAATAGTTATTTTGGGCTAAGACGCAGTGGAAGCTCTCAAAAAGAAAAAAAAAACCGATTTTAAAACATTTTTCATTGTTGCTCCGCTCCTATTGCCCTTAGCGTGATGGTATATGGCTATAGTAGGTAGGCTTATGACACTCACAAATAACGTGGCTTTCTATTGGTAATAAAGAATTTTTAAAATCGCTTTAGTAGTTCCTGAGATTACCCCATACACGTCACAAACTCACAAACTTTACCTCTTTATAATATTAGTATATAGATTATAGCCCCTGCCCATGACTTCGTCCGCGTAATAATAGTTACTACTCTGGGCTAAAGCTGACACACAGAAGAAGCTCTAAAAAAAAAACGATTTTGAAACATTTTTCATCTGTGCTTCGCTCTTATTGGCCTTAGCGTGACGATATATAACCTATAACTATTCTCGATGAATGAGTTATATAACACTGAAAGAATAGTATTCAAATCGGACCAGTAGTTCCTGAGATTACCCCTTACAACGCCACAACCTCACAAACTCACAAACTAACAACATCACAAACTTTACCTCTTTATAATATTAGTATAGAAGTATAAATGTTTTGGAAGGGCCGAATTAAGCTACTGAATTCCAGAAACTTGGTCTTTAGTGATGATACACGTGGCCTTTTTTTCGAACTAATTACGCTATTTACCAAGCAAGGTCTTAACAGCTTCACCGGATTACTAAGGCGAGCGCTGAAGGCATTCAGCCGGTTAAATACGCGAGGACCAACTCCCAGTCCGTTAGTGGTATCCGCCGCAAAATACGAACCCGTACCAAACGCTGCGCGTTGTAAAAGACGTCCGCGACATATTTTTACCGACCCTCCCGATGAAATAACGGCAGTGAACGATCAGTACCAGCCTGTCTCTCACAGAGCGTGCTCACGCCCACGCCCGCGTAACCACAGATCACGCCGCCGTGGTCTGGGGGTAAATTTCGCTCCCGCACACCAGACTAGGCCCCCCTCGGCAACCGCTCAAGCCTAGGTCCGTTCCCTCGACGTGGAGCCCTTGATTCTCGATGAATGAGTTATATAACACTGAAAGAATTATTCAAATCGGACCAGTAGTTCCTGAGATAACCCCTTACAACGCCACAACGTCACAAACTCACAAACTAACAACATCACAAACTTTACCTCTTTATAATATTAGTATAGATGTTTTGGAAGGGCCGAATTAAGCTACTGAATTCCAGAAACTTGGTCTTTAGTTATACACGTGACCTTTTTTTTCGAACTAACTTCGCTATTTACCAAGCAAGGTCTTAACAGCTTCACCGGATTACTAAGGCGAGTGCTTAAGGCATTCAGCCGGTTAAATACGCGAGGACTAACTTGCCCATTTCACTTATTATAAAACAAAGTCCTCCGCCGCGTCCGTCTATCTGTTCGCATGGATTTTGAAACTACTGACCAGGTTTTCATTAATAAACAGAGTCAAGTATATATTTTGGCGGGCATATATTAGATTATCAATTATTGAGGAAGTTTTGAAAGAGCCGAATGAATAGGGCAATTTTTTAATATGGCGTCTACCTCAAATGCTGGTCTCCTCACAGGGAAATGGCAAATCAAAAGCAAGCGAAGTATAACATAGTATCTTTAAAGAAAGCATTATTTTTTAACACACCACTAGGAATCTAGTGACCCAATTCGAAAAGGTAAATACAATTTATAGGGTTGCTCTAAACTTTGTTTCCGACGATACCGGTTTACACAATATAAAGATGATAGGAGGCAATCGAAAAAGCGAGTCACCTTTTTTTTTTAACGTGGTGAAATCCCTTATGGATACGCCACCCTCCCGGAGGAGAGGGTGGGTTATGTCCGACTGGCACAGACTAAAACCACACGGTGTAACGACAGACCGTTTTGTGGGGGTGGCAAGGGATCGTTCAAGCTAATCAGCCTTGTGGAGCCGCTCCCACGGTCCGCCTAGTGGAAGGTGGCCGCCGGGCTCCTACCTATAGAGGGACAGACCGGGTACACACCGGCTGCCCCCCATCGACCGCCTCCTCCCGCCTGTCCTCCTTTGGCGGAGAGGGTCACTTTGAGGGTCTGCCTCGCGGGCCCTCTCCGGCTCCTCCTTCTGCGAGACAACCTCCTCGCAGAAGGAGGTCCTCGTTTGCCAAGCCTGTACGCTGCTGAGCATGGCCGAAACCACGCTCGGCAGCGATAAATCCGTTCCTACCGCCGCCGCCAGGGTGCGGCGCTGCTCCCCCCACTCTGTCTGAGTGTGCTGCGCGGTATAGGATCACCTGATGTTAAGTAATCACCGCCATCCATAGACACTTGCAACACCAGGAGAGTCGCGTGCGTTGCCAACCTGTGTTTGGGAGGAAGGGGTAGGGGAGTGTGGATGAGAGGGGAGATGAGAGGCAAGGGGAGGTGGGTCTCTGGTGCTCTTACTGGCCGAACGAAACGCAACAATGCAAGCTCTGTTATTTCACGTCGGTGCTTCAGTGAAAGGGAGACCCATTCATGCTTAAGCCAGTGATAGAGAGGCGTCAGCGTAGCTCTACCGCCTACAAACTGTCTTTAAATACAAAATAATTTACACATAGAAGTATGTAAAAGAGGTAAAAATATAAACTATTCAATTATATTTTTGACAGATGACGTATTAAATTATTGCGACGATCTGGTATAATACAAAAATAATAGTAAAACTATATTAGTTTGTATCATTATGTTACCACAGAAATAATTTCATTTGGGTGAAATCTTTGGTGAAAGTTATTTGAAATTTAATGATATTTTTTGTTTTAGTAAACATTAAAGGCACTCTTGACGCTTGGAATAGATTATACGTAATACTTTAGCATTCTGTAAAATTATCCTTTCCGCATGTTAGGTGCGCATCTTCCTTGATACATGATCAGCGATATACAATGTAATTGGACCCTGACTTATTAGCTCAGATGACTAAACGATTTACCGACTCTACATCGCCAAGTCACCGTTCATAATGCATGCACACGTGACCCTCAAGTATTTTCTCCTGATCTATGTAAACACTTTAAGAACAATTGATGTTGTCTCCACTTGTTTAAAAAAAAGTGTGTGTGTACTTATGCACACGCGTTAGAAGTTATACTTCTTTGACGTAACAAGATAAAAATCTTTTAAAAAAAAATATCTTTCGCCTTATTTTACGTTTGTAGAAAAAACGACACTAACAATAGAAAAATATATTTAATATATTGAAAGTTTTAATACAAAGAAATACATACATAGAAACAAAATGTTGACTATAGCTAACTTCAGGTTGTTGGTTTTCCGTGACGGTGTGCGTGCGCATCGTAATAACTTCAGGGTGTCAGTTTTTCGTGACGGCGTGCGAGCGCGTCGCAAAAATTGACTCTCATCATTTTTCCCTAACGCGCCAAAAGAAGTATAACTTCAAAACGAATATACATTAATCAATTTTTTCTATAAACCAAAAAAAAACTAAGGCATATTGAACTAAGCTGTTTCCGATATTATCTACGAAGAGGAATATATTTCACACTGTACAATATAAACAAAAATATTCTAAAAACATAATGGACACGGTAATAGGTCGTCATTTGACGCTGGTTCTTTCGTTACAGACAAAGAACAAAGCATCTCGACACGCTCCTGTTAATGCCCGGCACTTTCTCACTGCTATGATGTTAAAAAGGAAGTCACGGACTAAGATTCGTTGACTTATTTACTTACTTTTGTGGTCGTATGAAAATGAAAGTTTTATCAAATCCATAACTATAAAACAACACAGCACATTGACATGATATGGAACCTCGTACCAAAAAATATTCAAATATTTTTTGTTATTTCAATTTTGTTCCATTTTACAGAGCTATAAATATTTATCAATAGTACGATCTCCGTTATTATAATATACAGTGTAATTATAAAGCAATATAGTACTCAAGAATTCGACGAGAATTATTTAAGAGACACAACTCGATACAAAAAACCGTTTGACTAAAAAATAATAATTTAATTTTACCGTACCCCTTATGAATTTGAAAATTATATTTCATTATTGTTTCAGCTACATATATACTGTTCCTGTGTTCACTACACATTGAGATATCTAATTCTCTAAGTAGTTCCTGCAATGTTTTTAATTATACAAAAATATCTTTATGCCTAGAAACGACTATATAAAAAATATTAGGGGGCCGGGCGGATGTTGTCCTGCCTTGATAATAAAAAAATCTTAAATTCAACTGTAGCGCCACCTACCGGTTCCAATTGAGTGCAGTGCAGTGATATACACACGTACAGAAGAAATCTATATATAAAGATTATTAATATTATTTTTGTGTAAGAAAGTACTGATATACTGTAATAATGAAAACATTCCGTCTTTTCAATTATTTTGTCAATATAAATTAAAAAACAACATGAATGGTTATAAATACAATTTTATTATTTAAATCAGAGACTTTTATTCCATTGATATTTTAAGCAATATATTATATGTTTAATACACATTTTAAAATTATTTCAATTCTTAGAGTTTTACGGTGTAAATATAACCGAGAATTCATACCATTAAAATAAAATACAGGAGACACTGAACGTATATAATAAACATTCAATATGAAGATAAAAATAACGTGAATCATATTACTTAAATATGTAAAAATGTTTATTTCTCGAAATCCCAAATTTAAAAGTGTTTTACATTATACAAATATCTTAACATCGTTAATGGATGCCCGCAGAAATGCTTTCACTTTTTATAGAATAAAAAGATATTTCTTCTGACATTAACAAAACATCTATCATTCAATATATTACTATATATACTATATTACATCGTATTTTCGATAAAACGGACAATAGAATCGCCTTTGAAATGTCTGGCCATCATATAACGTACGTGTGTACATTAAAAAAAAGTAAACTCGGTATGGTATCTCACCGAGACCAAACAGGTTAGAATATTTACACTTTTTACGAGGTGCTTCTTGCATTTATGCAACAGTTGCAGAAAGGTGTACGAGATCGAGGTTGTTTTTACATACTAACAATTAAACGGTATCTCCATACATATAATAAGAATTTAAATTTAAAGTGTCTGTACTTTTTAGATTTTTGTGAATAAAATTGTTGCAGGTCTCTTGGAATAAGTAATAGAATACATTTCAATCATTAAATGTCTATCTATCATTCTGTCTGTCTGTTTCTTTGAACACGTATCACTGCTTAAGTACTGGGTTTACGATAAAAACTCGCCAAGAAAATCATAATGCACACCCTTGCATAGAAAACCGACGTGAAGTAACTGTGCTTGCAATGTTGCGTTTCGTTAGGTCAGTGAGAGCGCCGGAGGCCCCCCTCCCCTCTCCTCCTCTCCCTCTCCCTCCCCTAATCCCTTGCCCCCAAAGGGTGGCAACGCACTTACGACTCCTCTGGTGTTGTTAGTGTCCATGGACGGTGGTGATCACTTAACAGCGGGTGACCAACGAGTTCGGTTACCACTAATAAAAAAAAAATTGCATATCCTCGAGTAGCATTAAGTCTTATGCCCGTTTTCACCAACGCTCCCTTAACTTACCCCTAACTAAGGGATCCTTAAGCTAAAGTGTCCCCTAAATCAGCTACCTAAATTATTTCCTTTTCACCATGCTAAGGGATACTTACTAAGGAAGTACTTAGTTAAGCGTCAGTTTTTTCGTCAAGCCAGTATTGAAGCGTGTGAAACATGTGCTGGCAACAATTTCAATGCGATAGTTTTATGAAATTCTTATTAAAAACAATACAAATACCGTTAGTCCGGTGAAGCTGTAAAGACCTTGCCAGGTCAATAGCATAGTCAGTTCGAAAAAAGGGGGGGGGGAATACAAATACCATTTTAAAATGAAATGAGTGACCAAAACATGCGTATTTAAAAAAAACAGTCAATACACTGTTCGTTTTAAAAAAAAAGCTTTGTTAATTATTGTGTTGGCGCAAGGATCACCATTTAGTTTTATTGGGGGTCTGTTTTAAATATGTACCTACTTAACGTTGCGGTCTGGTCAGTGCATGTCGAGTAAATTTATTGTGTAGTAGGTACTTACTTTTCTAATTACTGTATACAATCAGAGAAAGTAAAAAAAATGTTAATTCAAAAATTGGGTATCCCGTGGGTGTTTTTTTTTACCTCAACTTTGAGTTACAAAACAAAAACAATACATATTTGTTTACTGTTGGATATGTTAACATTGAATTCGCGTAAGTTAGGTCAGAGATTCCGATGTGGACCCTGGAAGAAATGAATATTAATTTAAAAATGTACACTTACATAAAAACACAAAATATGAAATTACAAATAAGGCAAAAAATAATACATGGATATAGTTAACAGCTGTATACAAATGCATCATCATGATAAGGAACTTCTGACTATTAAATAATTTCCCGGTTTTTTTTAACTACCAAAGTTACGAAAAACTTAAATATCTTTTCAATTTACAATATATAAACGAATTAAATACAAATTCAATTTGACATTTTCGTAAAATAAGCAGCACTTAGCGCTAAGGTATCGAATTTCCGTCCCATAAAATTTAGGTAACCCTTAGGGTCTTAGGTGACACTTAGACGTTGGTGAAAACGAAATCTCCCTAAGTGGTCACTTAAATGTGTTTTAAGTGTCCCTTAAATTTAAGGGACGTTGGTGAAAACGGGCATAAGTCTCCGAAATATCTCTACGATACGCCTTCTAATGTCGTCCATCTCTTTGGAACTTCTCACAGATCCTTTACAACAGTATCGAAGCATTTGACGGATCTGAGACATCCGTCAAATCTTTGTAAAGCTACTTGGCCTAAATATACTTTTCTGGTCGCTCGTTCCTAACTATCCTCAATATGATTGAAATTCAAAATAATTTGTTCTTAATACAGTGGTCACTGTATCGTATAAATTCGTTATTAATAAAATATTTTACAATTATGTTTTGAAGTATTATATACCTATATAAAATTTTAATAGTATTTACCAGGAATATAAATAACTCAGTTTAAGATTTGACAACTTCCCCAATTTTAATTTTTATTAAATCCTCATATACCTAATCCGTCACTTCTTCTGAAATCATAATAGTTTTGACTAAGATATAACTTACTGAACTTAACTTGTAGCTATTAGTGAGTGGGAAGCCGCAAAAACAACAGGGAACGAATCTGGAATGCGCCCTGGATAGGCGTGCATTTTTGTGTTGCTACACTTAACAGTTTAGACCGAGGCTTGGTTAAAATTAATAAACTATTTTGTTAATTATCTCCATAAATATAATTAAATTAAGTTTCATCCTTGGAAGACAAATGAATAGAATTATTTATTCTGGTAAAATCTAAAAATAACCACAAACCAATGACAATATAATAAAAAATAACAATAAAAACTTACAACCTTAAACCTAGCATTAATTGAAATATAACATGTAACTACTCTTAAAGTTTAATGAGTTAAACCTTAATTAAATACTGTGTTATTTATTTCATTTTTTTTATTTAATCGTATTTCTAAATAGAGTACCTATCATTTGTTATAACTGAATATTTGATTCTTTCAGACATTTTAGGGCGAGAATAATCAATTCATCTGGGGAATCGTTGTTTTTTTGAAGGTATTCCTCTATAATGTGTTGGATTGACTCACATTTATGATGGAATTTAAAACGCATAATGATTTTCATTTTTACAGCTACGCGAAATAATGTAATAGTAGTGAATAGAGTGAATTTGAATTTGTAAATAATATTTTAAGGGCTGGTAACACCACTACCCATTCTCAGTAGTGAAGTAACACACGTCTCGGCAAGGACCTCATTTACGATGAATAGCCATCCAATCCGGTTCTATGGTTTAATTACGCGTTCTTAAACGCAACTGACGCATTGTTTAGTATCTATAAGTACTTAAAGAGAAGAACTTAGACGTCTTAGAACGTTCTTGGAATACAAAGGTTCCTTTTTACAAGATAGTTATCAAGTCGTCATAGTAAATGTCCGTAACTCTTGCAACTAGATTGACTGCTAAGGAGGTATGTAAGGTGTAAATGTTGAGTTTATTGCATATAAAACACTCGGTGGAGTTAATAATTGTTGGATAAAAATAATAAAAACAAATTCATGCGGAGTTCTTAACTGTAAATCGGTATCTAGCAAAATGTAACAAGTAAAGGTTCCAAGAGTTATCCAAATATTGCCTATGTAGCAAAAAAGTGGTGTAAATGTTGAGTTTATTGCATATAAAACACTCGGCGGAGTTAAGGCTGTGTTGGATAAATAAAAACAAATTCATACGGGGTTTTTAACTGTAAATCGGTACCTAGCAAAATGTAACAAGTAAAGGTTCCAAGAGTTATCCAAATATTGCCTATGTAGCAAAAAAGTATGACAAAATGTTATCATTAAAAGCTAACTTAAGAATGTTTATCGAAAACAGTAAAATTAAAAATAGCTGTATCGAATGGTTAATGAAGAAATTACGATAAAGAAATGTTCAGACGATAACAAAATGCAGCGAACGTTGTATCCGATTTTATCGCAATCGCAATAAACATCCGTCATAGTAGCATGCTTAAATACTTTGCGTTGCAGAATCAAGCGGTGTAGTACATCTAGTTACCAAGATGATTAGGAGCGATGTGTACCCATCTATCGCTACCGCCATGAACATGTGATTCTCTTTTAGTATGACGCTTTTCAGGATCAGTCAGTTTATTAACTAAAATACTTTTATGTTGGATTCACGGCAACAACTGTAGATGCAATGCTGATCTCGTGGTAGGTGTCGTTCTTCGTAGAATCTACTTTAGTAGATACAGAAATGCATACATACATTCAGGCTATAACTGTGCTGTACTACTACAAAAAATAGTAATATAAATGTTTATAACAAGAAATCCTTGATTTAACATCGTTGTTAAATATTATAAAGAAAAATTGATAATAATTTTATAGACCGAATTTAACCCCTTCTTCGTTTAATACTATTCAACGCTAAAAGTTATTAAAATTGGCCACTGTTTCGTGTTAATTACTCTCGATTTCGCAAGTACTTTTAATATATGGATTCGGTTCTTTGTATTTATACATCCATAGCTATACTAACTCTCCAAATATCTTTGGCTCGCGGTGAATGGTCAGTTGTGTGTTTGTTTGTTACAGTTTTACGCCTTAACTACTCAACAGTCTATCAAGACATTTTTCATATACGTTATCAGGGGTACGGCAAAGGAAAGCAGAAAAGATACTGTCTTCTAAAGATAGGTCAAATTTATATTAAAGCAAAGGAAGCCGCGAGCTAATGCTTGTAAGTTTATATTTCTCACATAGTTATGGACTGTAGACGCCAGTAAGATGACCAATTACATCCGAGGACGGATGTGGCGACGATTCCAAATGTAATCTCCAGATATCATTATCTCCTAGTGACTGAGTGGCTCAACAGCTCCTACGTAATTCATGTAATAATCGTAATCTATTGACGTCATCGTACATCGCCCTTTATCCAGTGATAAATATCCATTATTAGAGATGGGAAAGTCACTTAAAATCACATAAAGGTGTTATGAAGTTTAAATTACGCGTATCGAAAATGTCACCTTATTAATACTACAAAAGGTCGTTCTTAAAAATAAACAGTTTGGAAACTAAATACTTATCTCCTAATAGATAGCATTTATATGTCTATGTACATATTCAGAATATTTTTCATTCATAATTTCTTTAAAAATGAATACATAGATGTAATTGGAATATGACATTCTCCGTTCTAGATACTGACACAATCGTTAATGTTTACGTAATCGATTGTCCAATGCATGTTGCACATGAATATGGTAACAATTAATTATATTTGTTTTTTCGTTTTCAGTATTAATAAACAAAATTATGAAGTAAGTCCGTATGCTTTTAAGATTTTCTTTCATTGAATTAACATCGTATGAAAATAAGTTACATAAAATGTTTATTTATTTTTAGAACAATTTCCTTTTAACTTAGGGTTAGCTACCACCCTCCAGTAAAACATCTGTTGGTGTGTTCCTGCAGTTGCATTCAAGAGCCAGCCCTAATCTAGATTTAGCGTGTTTAGACCACATCATCAATAATAATAATATTTTTTTAAACAGTATTATAATCCAAAAATTATTATCCCAATATTATTTCAAGTATAATTATTAATAAGAAATAGAGTGTGGTCTCAAGTAAGTCATATTCCTCGTTTATACATATACCTAACTAGCGGGCCGGGCAGACGTTGTCCCGCCCTGATTAAAAATAAATACTTGACAAATTATATACCAAAACGTTCCTCTTGAGTCACTTTATCCAATGGTGAAAACCGCATGAATATCCGTTCGGTAGTTTTTGAGTTTATCGCGAACAGACAGACAGACAGACACGGTAGGGGAATTTGTTTTATACTATTTAATGATAAGAATAGAAATATAACGTGTATGTATTTTTTATAATAAAAATTGTTGCTGGTGTCTAGAATTGAGCAGTAAAATACATTTCAAACATTTTTATAAATGTCTGTCTATCTGTCTCTTTGTGTGTCTGTTTCTTTGAACACACATCACTGCTAAAATACGGCGTGCATGATAAAACCTTTTTAAATTTAATGGTGGTAGAGCCACGCTGAAACTATTACTGGTTTCAGCATGAATGGGTCGGCTCGCCCGGGGTAGTACCACCCTCTTAAAGAAAACCGACGTGAAGTAACAGTGCTTGCATTGTTGCGTTTCGTTCGGTCAGTGAGAGCGCCGGAGACCCACCTCCCCTCCCCTCTCCTCTCTCCTCTCCCTTTCCCTCCCCTAACCCTTCCCTCCAAAAGATGGCAACGCACTTGCGACTCCGCTGGTGCTGTGAGTGTCCATGGACGGTGGTGATCACTTAACAGCAGGTGACCCACCTGTTCGTTTGCCACCTATGACATAAAAAAAAAATAATAATAATAAAGTATATCTTCGAGTAACATTCAGTCTTTGCTTAATTAAAATCGGTTCGGTCTATCAAAAGTTATTGTAATTTTAATGATGACGCGACTTAAGTACGAGAGAAAGGTCGATAGTAATTGGACTTAATACATTCAGGTGACTTTATTAGTAATTTCTACATCAGTTTCCACGCGGATGGAGTCGCGGGCATAGCTAGTTATTAATATGTGGAAATATTCATAAGTTCATAACGCACGTGTGTACTGCGTAGTAAGCAGGCGTGACGCGACGCGGCGCGTTGCCCTGTGGAACTAGCACAAGCCACAACCTCGAAGGACGGCGACGCGCGTTATGCCGGTTGCGCTATATCCGCATAACTCGCTTCATTGCCCGTCGCTACTAATTAAAGAATAATGTTGACTGTAGAACAGATATCTTTACAATATTTTCATTATGCGATATTGGTTCATATGTTTTTCAAAGCAAACATTAAATTTTTTACATGATACTAGCGGACCTGGCGGACGTTGTCCTGCCTTGATAATAAAAAAGATCCTAAAAGTCAACTGCAACGCCACCTAACGGGTCCAATTGTGAATCTAAACCATTCTCGGATCCACTGGAACACGCAGACAAAGTTTTATTAAAATCAGTCCAGCCGTTTAAGAGGAGTTCAGTGACATACAAACGCACAGAAGAAATTTATATATAAAGATACCATGACATTATTATTTATTGTATTAAATTAAAATATTGCTAGTAGAATAAAACAGTAGACATTTATAAATCTAATATCGTTCTTAGACAATCTAAACAATTTAAACCAAACTTACAATAGCTAAAAATTAATGAATTACCCTCCAAGGTGAATCAAATCGAAACAATAATATTTTCTTAAATTTTCTGTTCTAAGAAGGCGCTTGTGAATAACAAAACTACCACCGGCTCGAAAACAACTCAGTCATCGAGAAGAACCAGTAAGTAACTCGATCCGGTTTATCTTTATAACATGACGTTTAAACTTACGGTCCGGCAAATCGGTAATAAGGAATTAAGGACTTTGTTGTAGAACCTAGCACTATTACTTAAAAAACTATTACTGTTGATGAAGAAGTAGATAAATGTAGACAGCTAAATGGTAAATAATGTAAGCTACTTTCAGTATTTTGGATTTGATAACAAATTTCTAGTTCCTTATTATTAATAATTAAAACATATTGTCCAAAATAAAACTGTGTAATGTATTTATAATCTAATTCTAAAGTATACAGAAATAAAAAGGAAAAAATTATAATATGTATTGCAAAGGCGATTTATCCTATAGAATAATTATACCCATGACAATACTGTCTTAGTTCAATATATCGCGAATGTTTTTGAAGTGAAACTTCTAATGCGACTTCCAACAAGGTTGCTTTAGACGTTTAACGCTAAGGGGGAATAGAAAAAACCAGAGCGAGAGTCAATGCGTGGTACTCGAACGCATGCGCGTAGTATACCTGGTTACAGGATAGCGCTAGCGTTAGCAACGAGTAGCCTCCAATATTCCTTGATGCAGTTTTTACAAGAAATATTGAAAAAATAGAATTCAAACATTTCGTATCTTACTTTAGTTATCATAATCCCGTTGTAAATGTTATAGATTTGAAAATTTCTCCACTCGAAAATGATAATTAAAAGATACGATCTATTGTGAATTGTAAGCAATGTTAATAAAGTTTGTCTTAAAAAAACAATACGATTTCACTAAAAATCAACCCCTACCTTTATTTATCCCTACCCCTTCCTATTTACATTTCCACATTACGAAGTTTCACTTCTTCCGCGCGGAGGAACTCCACGCACTATTTTTTTTTTGATGATAGTACACGCTTTACATTCTTAAATTGAGGAAGTTTTCAATATAAGTACGTACACTAAACATAAACATTTGTCTCTCTCATTACATTGGAATTATTATAGATAACTATATATTATTATAATAATTGGTCCTCTTAACTGTATCCATAATTGTATACCTGATGCCAAATAAACGAACAATCAACCAACGGTTCAGGAAACGATGAATTCCAATATTTCTGACTCATAACAACGCATCGCCAACACGGATATTTTAATTAAGCCGAAGCTCAATTCACCAGTTATCTCTTGTAAGCTAACAAAAAATCATCACGGCTGTATTCTAAGAATAATTTAAAAAATATTGCAACTTTTTCCTTATGTAATAATTGACTACATAGAGATGTGATCAGGTTCTGAAAAAGAACCGTAACTGTATTAAATATGGTAGGCGGCAAGAATCTATATATGTGATATTAAAGTGATCAGTTTGTTTTTTCTTTAGGTTTCTTTATAGCTCACGTTTGGTTATATGCCTGATCACTATTATAAGATAGTTTGTTAATAATTATAACCTACTTGCAGACTCATTGTTGATTTGCTGAATATACAAAGAGACATTTAGAAAGACGACGTACATGACTGACATACGTATTATTTTGAATACACCACAATAAAACGTAGCGGAGAAGTTAGAAACCTATCCACCAAAAACTTCATAACGCGAACTCCTTTGAAATAGTGGCGCCTATCGGCATAAATTTTTGTTATGTCACCACAACACGAGAGTCTTTAGAGAGTGTACCGATGTCATTTCATAATTGATCTCATCTTTACTTTCGGAGTCTATGTTTCAGAATGATTAGATTTCACACAATTGTGTAGTAATATATGTGTCTCCACATTTACCTGGTAATTAAACTACGCATTGACATAGCAAAAATACAAACCAACATTTACTTACTCGATAATATAGTAGATTTTCTATTTCATTTTTCTTATCAACATCATCCTCTTTTTACGCTAATCCCATCAATGTATCGCCGGTACAACACGGTTCCCTCTTCCACTCTCTCATATCAGATGTAATCTCAGTATTCATACATTTTATACACATATCATTTTTCATAGAATCCATTCACACCCTTTTCGTTCTTGCTACACTGCTATATCCAACCAGTTTCATACTCAAAATTTTATTTGTTACATGACTTTCATCTCTTCTCATAATGCCTGCACCATGCTAACCTATTACTCCGCAACTTCTATGGCACTGGTGCTATTTTCAAACTTCCTTTGATATACTCATTTTTGATGTTACAATGTTACCTTTTCTGTGTACACTACACATCCATCCAACATTCGCATCTCTGTCATATCTATTTTCTCATCATTCTCTTTCGTAGCCCAGCTCTCGGATCCATATAACACGACTGGTCTTATTACTTTTATATACCTTCTTCTTGAATGATACAGGATAATATGAAGATATGACACGCAATATACATCGGGCTTCCTCATATCATTCTAACCGTATGAGGGTTGAATTCGTGTTACGCTACCCAACTATTATGGCCGCAATAAAATATCTAGACCGGACATTTGGCCAAATTGACAATCCTTTGTCGGGCTCCAGTTATATCATTTACTAGGCACTGCCAAACACTTCATATATATTTCAATAGCTTATAATACTTATTTGCAGTGTAATGGCCGATATTTGAGTCTGTTCAAAATTCAATTTTCACATCAATATTTAGTGCTTAGAACAAGCGAGATAGAATCAACGAAAACTGTGTTACAATCCGTTTGGCAAATTTTGCCAGATTTATTGTGTAATCATTTTTTATGCGTCTATTACAGTACACGACTAAATGTAATGAATTTCTTTATTCGCGAACAAACAAATCGGCCAACGACATTTAAAATTCATATAGATTCCTTAGGTTAGCAGTTAAAATGATTGAATGCTGCAACAACAAATAACAATTTCCTTAATACAAAACGGCCTTCCATGAATATTGTACGATTTTCATCATAATTAAGGGAAATAACTGCATAATAATTACTTGAAGCTATGTATTAAATTTGGATTTCTAAGGACATTGCCTAATCCAAAAATATTAAAGTTTTAAAAGTACATTTGACAATGGCATTAATTATAGTTAAGATTTTAGCATTCCAGGCGGTAGGACATATCGGTTACGTTCGGCTCGTGAATAGAATAAACCAGGTAAATATTACAGTAGATATTATATTGTATTTTGTTTTGATTTTTTTTTCGAACTGACTATGCTATTGACCAATCAAGGTCTTAACAGCTTCGCCGGACTACTAAGGCGAGCGCTTAAGGCACTCAGCCGATTTTATTTTGATAACTAGCTCAAGGGTGCGCGGCACACCTCGGCTTTGGCTGTGGCCTGATACATGCAATTCGCGACCTATCTGAGCTAACCTTATTATTTTGTAATTTCGCCTGGTTATAATTCACTACAACGAAAAATGTTTGATTTTATTTGCTTTTCGTGTATTCCAAAAAGTTAAATCTGTAACTAGTAATAATGAATAAAAGAAATTACATTACTTTTGTTGTTTCAGTTACTAATATTTAGTTCTTTCTGTTTCAGATTTAACTTTTTCGAGTACCTACCCAGATGAAGCGCAAATAAAATCAATCGCTTTTTGTTGCAGTGACACGTGGCAGCAGTCGTTCAATTTCAAACGAAAGTGCAAAGTAACGTCCACTCTGTTATTTAATTATCGATTTCCGCAAAGTAACGCCATCATCAATTTTACGGAAACATGCGGTGATATCCAGTAAGAGCTGATTAGTTGGGATTTGTACTGGACTGGGTTGCACTTACTATGTTGATTATAGTTTTTACACACATTTTAGGTAATAGTGCTTTATTTAACTAGCTGATATCGCGAATTCCTCTGATAATTTATTATCTTAACGTTGTACTTATAATTTATGGAGGAAAAACGTAAGTAACACACCACGGCAAGAAAACACACGATCAAAAAGCATAGAACTTACTTAATAAAACTTCCATCCAATACTCTTCCATTTTTTATTTATATAAATTTAAAACCCGAAACATACATTTCGAAGAGAACGATTACACAATTATTGAATGTGAGCGGAAAGCGGAAACTATAAATTAATGAATATAAATTATTCAATACTCCAATGTCCTACTAACACAACCAGAAGTTCGCATGACTCGTAACAAGAGCAAGTGTACGAATAAAGATGCTCTCCGATCGCCAATCATTCCGCTAATTGGAGAGAATCATCGCTGTAGAAAGTGCACTGGAACAACAAACGTCGCGTCGGGCGCGGCCCACGAGCGCACGACAATCGAGGTTTGTGAACTAGTGTCAACGAACAATCCGAGTTGACTGTTGAGTGCAACAATCCATAGAAACCGACCGCGACACTGCGACGGACGGTCGTTCACGCCTCAACTAATTTATACACATAAATTCTACACCAAGTCTCGTATGAGCTAGAATTAATTTGCAATAGATATAATAACTTTCGATCATGTTGTATAAATTTCATATGGGTTTACTTTAATTATTATTGGACTATAAAATGTAATATTCCATCAATCCTTACCTATAAATTGTTTATTGGGAATGATAATTACATTCTGTCGTTTAATAAAATGTGAATTACATTTCTTTCAGACTAACTAATACCCGCTACTTCGTCTGTTTGTTTTTGTTATGTTAACAATATATTGTCTGTATAACGGAAAAAACATAAGGATCACTTCACTTGTCTCACTTTTCTACGACAAGAAGACATGTAAATGACAAGTATGTAAGAAGTTAAATTAAAAAAAAGTGTGTGTACTTATGTACATGCGTTAGAAGTTATAATACTTCTTTGGCGTAACAAGTTAATTTTTTTTTATCTTTCTACGTTTCCTTATTCTACGTTTGTAGAAAAAACGACACTAACAATAGAAAGAGGTATTTAATACATTGAAAGTTTTAATACAATGAAATAAAAACAACAAATACAAAGAAACAAAATGTTGATTATAGCTAACTTCAGGGTGTCGGTTTTTCGTGACGATGTGCGCGCGCATCGTAAAAATTTACTCTCATCATTTTTTCCTAGCGCGCCAAAAGAAGTATAACTTCAAAAACGATATCTATTCAGTAGATTTTGAGTGACGCGCAGACCGCCAGATTGCCATCACCTGATTTATACATAAGAAAGATATAAGACTTCTGAGTTTAATAAACTAATATTCTTCTTGCTTATTTAACACTTTATCTATCCTATCCATCATAGAGTGCTCAATATTCTGAACATTGAATGCAGGACATTTTATAAATGAGGGGGGTTTGCATACGAAGTATGAAGATTTTGTTGGCACAAAAAATATAGTCCTAAAAATATAGACTTAAAAAAACGACACGCAACTGACTTGAGTTATATATTTTTAAAATTATATTTATCATCACTCGAGTGGGATATGTAACTAGTTTATGGTTTTCATTTAAAATGTCCTAGAAGTGTTTGAAACTTTCTATATTAAATTTTACCATTTTTTTTTAGTTTCGATTTTAAGTCAATTGTTCTCGGACGTTCATAGTGCATTCATCAACGAAATTGCACCTTTGTCTCTTAATTAATAGCATTGTAATAGGCATAGAATTATGTAACCGCTTACACTTGAACTGCTGGCTGCTTTGTTACTCTACGGTAATAGGCCTACGGCTTGAAAAATAGACATGCAAGACGCATCCGCCATTTTACGAGACTATTTTACTAATCTTTGCAAATCGGGATTATACCTGACATTATGGGACGCTCCTGGATAATACAAAACAAATGGTCGCCTTATAACTTAGGTACATTCGATGAGTGAAACTCGTCAGCGATATGAATAACCAAAGTTACAGATGAAGACTCAAATCAGGACTCAAGGGGTGTACTGTCCAGTTACAATTTTCCATTGTTTACTATCTTATCGTATAGTAAACCTTTACAGCACCTTTTATTTACGGTAAACCGTTAATTGATAATTTACAAAATATTTAATAAGCAAATTATTATATCTATACATAATATACATTGTACCTATATTTGAAATGAATGAATAGTATTACACAATTAAAATATATTTGATTACGAAGTCTCTGTAACACCTGTCTGTGATCAACCAAATACGGCGTCGATTGATGTAAATTAACAATTATTGCGTCATGTTACTTCTAAAGGTATGTTCATGCTCATTATTTTGAAAGGCACGTGGGTATAGCTTTAGTTCTGTCTTTGTTGCCAGGTGTAATATGTAAAAAATCTTTAAAAGTCTTAAAGTTGATCTGCATAATTTAGTAAAAAACTACTTAACCAAAGTAATCTACTGGGACGTACAGTACTCAGCATTTGATTTGGCATGTCGGCTAGAAGAGTGAGACATCCGGCTAAGATCGGCTTGCTTCGGATTTGTAAGGCATTCTCTCTGTCGCACAGTGATAGACAAAGATAACGCTATACCAAATTAAACTCAGTCAACTATATTGGTCTTCTCTCCGATGTGATAAATCAAAATCCGGGTAATGTAGTATGTAATGTATATTCATATATAAAATAATGTATTAAAAAATATATATGAAATAATACCACATAAAGATGCAAAAATTCAAACTCAAGAAGAAAACTAAACTACGAAAACTAATAAATGTAAATGTTATTAGTAATTTACCAAATACTAAACTTAGCTCTAATAATAAAATAACGGATTAAAAGAACCAGTAAAATAACAAACAAGAAATGTTGACACATCTCTATTTTATGATTACGACCACTCTGTTTTGAACAAATTATCACGAATATAAACGCTTTCTCTTAAAAATCGCCTTATTTAATACGTTCCGGTAATATACAGTTGTTAAATATAGTTGTCGTATAAAGCAAATGTAACGTAATGTAAAATAATCAATCGATTATAATATATATACGGATAAATGCATCACATCTGGCAACATCACTTTTTGTTCACTGTCGAAGTAGAGGTCGCTGAGTCAGTAGCCCTTCCTGCTCTTAAACCTTTCAGGGTAATGTTACGTGATTGCCTGAGCGCAAGTGGTGGGACGCGAACAGCAGTGTGATGTCGTGCCTCATTGTCTGTCGAGCCTTGTAAATGAAGCTTCGAAAGGAACTGATTCGTTACGAATATCTTATTGTTCTCGCCTCGATCCGATGTAACGTATAAATATTTATAAAAGTAATGAATACTTTTAGAATGGTTCATGTTAGATTGTTTATTAGTTATTGAATTAATGACAATATTATCTGTCTTGAACCAAGTCATTTGTTTATTCGGTTGTTATAGTAAACTTAATTAAATTAATTCAGACAATACAGACAACAAAATAAACAAACAATACATAGAGTAGGAGTAATAATATTCGTCCAATAGGACAGGCGAAGGAATTAATCCATACTGCCAATTCTGAAGTTGTCAATATAGGTAAGTTCTTATGTATTCTTTATAGGACTAATCGCCAAATCTTCTATATAATATTTCGTACATTTTTAAAAATCATCTTTTATTTCTGTAGTTGTCAATATAGGTAGTTCTTATTTATTCTCTAGTCAGTTTTATGTCCAAGTTAATGTAAAGGCATACGCGCCAAATCTTTTCTATGTCTAAATTAGTGTAAAGGCAGAAACGCCAAATCTTATATAATATATTCTTTTTTATCTTAATCTATTTGTTAATAGTAGCGTACTATCTTCTTTGTCCAGAGTGTTTGTTAAATAGTTTATTCAATGTTCCAACAAGATGATGGCTCTCTTGTTAGAACTTTCCATGGAGTTTTTGTGGCATCTCAGAATTCATGGTCCGTGGTATTATTTTCCATTCACTTCACTTATGCACAATAAACAAACTTTATTACATAAAACTCCACCAATTTTACACAATATAGAGTCAAATAACACAAGATTATGAATAAAATATAAAATCCACTACATGACAGACCAAAATCCCGCTAAAAACTCCAATACATAGAGTACAATATTAATTCTTTTTTATATATTATCTGTCTTATAATGTATTGACTATGACAAATATTGTAAGAATTACTTTCAAGTAGATTACTGGGAGTTTTTGACGGGATCTTGGAATGCCATATAGTGGTCTTTATATTTTATCTATAATCTTGTGTTATTTGGTTCTTTATTGTGTAATGTTGGTGGTGCTTTACGTAATATAGTTTGGTTATTGCACATAAGTGAAGTGAATGGAAAATAATACCACGGACCATGAATTCTGAGATGCCACAAAAACTCCCAGGAAAGTTCTAACAAGATGGCCACCATCTTGTTAGTTAATTGAAATTATATTAAGAAACTTGTAATATCGATACTAACTTGACAATGACAGTAATAGTCTACTAGAAGACTGGTTACCAAAAATGGAGTGGAAGAAGAACTTGTAATTCTATTAACTACTCGACAATGGCAGTAATAATCTAAAAGATTGGTTGCCAAAAACAAAGTAGAGTACTGGGAGTTTTTGGCGGGATCTTGGAATGTCATGTAGTGGTTTTTATATTTTATCTATAATCTTGTGTTATTTGGCTCTATATTATGTAATGTTGGTGGTGCTTTACGTAATATAGTTTGGTTATTGTGCAGAAGTGAAGTGGATGGGAAATAATACCACGGAGCATGGATTCTCACTTGCCACAAAAACTCCCAGGAAAGTTCTAACAAGATGGCCACCATCTTGTTAGTTAATTGAAATTATATCAAAAAACTTGTAATATCGATACTCCCTTGACATTGACTGGTTGTCAATAATGGAATGGAAGAAGAACTTGTAATACTATTAACTACTCGACAATGGCAGTAATAATCTAATAGATTGGTTGCCATAAATAAAGTTTAAAAAAAAGTAGATTACTACTAGCTACGACTTTTGCGCCAAGAGGTCATGAGTTGGATTTTTGGGTGTTGATATAATGAACAGAACTCTTTTTTTTTTAATTAACACTATTGGCCTGACGGACCTTTACAGCTTTACCGGACTACCGTTGTTACAAGTATTCTTATTAATTTTTATAGGATCTCGAGTATGGAATACATAAAATTTATCGTGTACCAGATTTCATTAAAATGCCTGCGACGCTGATTTTTTATATGAAGTAATTATTTTCGGCTCGGTATTTTTCTTTTATTAATTTTATTATACGATTTGTGTACATAAATAGTATATTTTATGATTTCTAAAATGTTTACTGATATTTTATAAGCTACTAATTTTGGTATAATGAACATTCATTACTCCAGTGTATAAAATTTCATCAAGATCCATGGAGTATTTTATTTACGATTTCCAAAAGTGTTATTTACAAATTGTATATACTATCAATTTCTCCATAAACTTCTTGTAGAAAAAATCATCAGAGAAAGTTGGGATTAAAAAACAAGATCTTTTTTGATGTTTTTTTTTTCTATAAGATTTGAATTGTTGTTCTCAGTCAATTGAAGAATATTATGCGTATAAATTACTGTTTATTACTATAAACTTCCCGTGCACATAATTGCGTAAATGTTGATTCAATTATTTTTGAGTTATATCTGGATATACAAATAAACAAACCGACAAGCAAAGAAACATGTTTGAACGCCAATTCGTGATCAGTAAGTAACTTTTATTTGTAACACATCTATCATACATTTTCAGAAAAAAAGAAGAAATGTACAAAGAACTAGGGATTTATTAATATAGATAACATGCAAATGAAACTCTAAACAACATTGTTCTACCATAAATTTTTCAACGTATTGTGTACATTATTCGTAGTTGACAGCCGAAGCGATGTCTTGTGACGTGAACAAATCGGGACGGCGACTGATTGCGACAATGTAGGACTTGACGTACCATCATTTTCATTAAGTATAGAGAAACTCTAGAAATAGCTTGTACATAACCCGTGCGAGGTATTACGATAGTTTGTAGATTTTCAAGAATCACATTTTGCTTTCGCTTACTTTATATAAACTTTAATATATTACGTGCTTTTAAATAACTTTTAAAGACTATTGCGATTAAAATTAAATATGGCATAATCTGGCATTGATAAAAAAAATTATATTACATATGCATATAAATTGAAATTATCTCTACATAGAAATAAAATTAAAGCGTCGACTATTTGTTCGAGGTAATCCCCCGAAACAGTTGAACTGAGTTTGGTGACACTTACCTGCAAGCAACCAGAACTATACTTACATGATTACCCAGTGTACATAGCTTTATGCTTTTCCATAGAGGCTAAACATTATAGGGGTGTCGAATAACATCATAAGACTTGAGACACCCAAGCCAACCTCACCTGCACGTGGTGCACCCTCTGAATAACGAACAAAGCAATGGCAAAAGCAGGGTGGTAGGGCTTTACAGCCTGACTGGGTTGCAACCACCATGTATATGGAGAAAAAGCCCGTCATAGTGATTCGCTTTTGCGGGTCACGTTTCAGGATCAGCATGTGCGTATCCAGCTCTTCGCAGGCCGGCATGACAGCGGCGACCAGCGATGGATGGTGCGTCACTCGGTCGTCGCCATTATTTTTGGACTGTACTGTGCTTACCGTCAGGCATGGTGCAGTCATTTTGTCGTGCTACTATAAAAAAAACAATAATCCTTACATCTAATAGGAAAACCTTAAAACTAGTTAAAGAGTTCAGTGGCAAAGACAGAATACAGTAGAATATACAAAAGATATCCCACAAATGATTCAAACGAAACATATAGTTGCCATGAAGAAACAAAATTATTATTATATATTAGCTACTTATTTCATAATCTTAGAAACAGTTTTCAATGTTCTATTTTTTCGTGTTGTTAATAGTTAACTTTAATAGTAAAGTTATATTATTTAAATAAATAAATATTCATAATTTTATATATAAGATTAAAATATATAAAAGTAGCAAAATATGAGTATATTACAATACAGTCGGAGTTCAAGTCTACCATTTTTTTAATTTATTGGATAAAGAACCCTTGAAAAGATATTCATAAAATTTGGTGGACGTCAGTACAAAAATGAATTATAATTGAGATAAATGTTTTAAATGCTGGCTATTAGTACAACATGCCTTTAAACACAGGGCAGGTTATCTTATTTTTATGATGTCGGGTGACATTTTTCAGCCGGTTAATTGTAGCATAGCTCCATGTAAACCTATAGTTTTTTAACGAGTACACAAGAATCCTGTCAACATGCGCGCACCTGCGTTAAACTCCCATACATCACCTAATTTGTACTTCAATGTACATTTATAAATCATACTATAATTATTCATTTGCCTGTAACGTATGATATAAATTATTTCTATAAATTTTATGGTTTGTTACATGTACTTAACTGTAATACATATACCATCTTTATTTTTACCCCCAGAATGGGTTATTTTTCTCAATCAATGTAACTGTATAGAAATAGGAAGTTAAAGAAGTCTTGTAAACTAGAATTACATTTCTATATACACCCCTATTTAACTTTATATATTATGGCCGTAATTAAATATTAATTGCCAGTGGTTATTTTATAAATCTTTTAATATACTTCGTTTTACCACAACTTCATCTGATGTTACCTAAATATCGATGTGGTCTATGATCATAAACGCACTAAAGCTAAAGGGGGAGCTGTCAAGGGCAGCTATCGAAAAACATCTTGCTTGACGACAAATTTTCAATTTGAGGGTGGTAGCTAGCAAGGTTTTTTCACCTGATGTTAAGCGATCACCACCGCCCATAGACACTTGCAATACCAGGGGTATCACAAGTGCGTTGCCATCCTGTGTTTAGGGGGAGGGAGAGGAAAGAAAGGGGAAGGAGAGGAGAGGTGGGCCTCCGGCGCCGCTCACACTGACCGTACGAAACGCAATAATGCAAGCACTGTTACTACACGTTGGTGTTTCTGTCAGTCGGGTGGTAGTATCCCGGCCGTGCCGACCCATTCATGCTGAAACCAGTAATAGATTCAGCGTGGATGTACCACCTACCACTTAGAAAAAGCTCTTGAATCATGCAATCAACTATCATAACCAAATATGATTACATTGTAACTCAAAAGACAAAATGCTAATCGGTAATCATAATGCTCAGTTGCTCTGTTTGGTTTTTTTAAGTATACAAACAAGTTATAACTACTATTTCAATACATATTACAAGGGACTTAGATGATAAATCAATTATGTAACTTTGATTGATTGTTTGTGATTGTAAATATTTTATAACACTGTTAACACATGCGTTAAAGAATAAACTGTACCGATTCGCTCCAATTTTTCAGGCAACAAAATTATAGTTTCAGTGTTTACAACAGCGAAACAATCCGCCTACATAATTTACGATATCGAATAAATCATTTTGTAACTAGTTCTTCGATAAAAACGCATTTGTATTTCGCCATTTTAACAACGCCGTGTTCCCGCTATGTTTTCTAATGAGTCTTACATACATGACTTGTGCGAAATTTGTTTGATTAATGCATCATGATTAGTGTTACCATATTTTGCTACACATTCGTCGAGACGCAAAAAGAAACAGATACTCATTTACAAACAAGTTCTTATCTATGGAAAGAACGCTAATACAAATAGAAGCAAACCTCTAGCGCTATAAAATGGGTTCTACAGTCGCTGGCTGTAAGCATTTTCTTTCATGAATTTGCTCGCTCGACATTAGTAAAAGTAGTGGCATAGTGGTCAAATATCGCAAACAGTTGTTACCATAAATTGAGCATTTCTCATAAAATCTTAGGATTTTTGGTTCAATTTAGAAAAACAATTTTATTTATTTGTTCTTTATTCCACTGATTTAAGTATCACAATAAATTACTGTATTTCATAAATACAATACGGTGCTATTATATTATTTTACAAGTAATTATAACTGACAGCTAAATTGAATCCTTTTTACATCATTCTTGGTCTTCCAATAATCGTAGTCAATTTTGATCTTCAAAAAGTTTTTAGATTTGTGTATTATTGAAAGAAATGATCGACAAACTTATGCAAGCAATTTTGAAATGCTGTTTTCTGCTTCGTCAGTATAGACGTCCTAATAAAAGTGACAGTCGTGATACGTAACAAATGGCAACCCCAATCACGATGCAAAATAGAAATTTCTTACGACAGCACAACAAGCATTAATTCCAATTTATCTATACTAATATTATAAGGAGGTAAAGTTTGTGACGTTGTGACGTTGTAGGGGATAATCTCAGGAACTACCGGTCCGATTTGAAAAATTCTTTCAGTGTCATATAGCTCACTTATCGAGGAAGGTTATAGGCTAAGTCCAATAGGAGCAGAGCACCGATAAATAATGTTTCCTCTTGAGAGCTTCCGCTGCGTGTTAGAATTAGCCCAAAGTAATTATTCCGCGTGGCCGAAGTCGTGGGCAGAGGCTAGTTATGAATACTTAAAGAATTTTGAAAGAGCTTGGAAATGAGTAATATATAATATATAATGAGTAATAAACTTAACAACTTGGTTTTTTTTTTTTTATGTCATAGGTGGCAAACGAACAGGTGGGTCACCTGCTGTTATGTGATCACCACCATCCATGGACACTAACAACCCCAGAGGAGTCGCAAGTGCATTGCCATCTTTCGGAGGGAAGGGTTAGGGGAGGGAAAGGGAGAGGAGAGAGGAGAGGGGAGGGGAGATGGGTCTCCGGCGCTCTCACTGACCGAACGAAACGCAACAATGCAAGCACTGTTACTTCACGACGGTTTTCTATGAGAGGGTGGTACTACCCCGGGCGAGCCGACCCATTCATACTGAAACCAATAATAGTTTTTCAGCGTGGCTCTACCACCATTAAATATTTTATAATTAATAATACATTAAATATTAAATATTTAAAGAAATAAATAAAATGACCATTCCTAAATAGTTTTGCACGTTGAAAAAGCTTGTCACGGTAAGAGCTGGGTAAGAACAATGGGTAAATCATCATAGCTATGAAAATAATTATTACTAGTAATTTGTATTTAATCCATGAGTGAATTTGCATGATTATACGAAATCGTATTTCAAAAGTATGCAACAATGTATTCGCAATATCATAAACGCAAATTTTATTTCCTAAGACTGTGTTATGAACAGATATTTAATTACAACATGTTCAAATGTATATCTTAGTAAGCCATCGTATTACGCACTGCATGCCGATCTTTTTTTTTATATATTATAGGAGGCAAACGGACAGGTGGGTCACCTGATGTTAAGTGATCACCACTGTCCATAGACACTTGCAACACCAAGGGAGGCGCAAGTGCGTTGCCAACCTGTTTTGGGGGAAAGGGGGAGTAAGGGAAGAGGGAAGGGGAGGGGAGGTAGGCCTCCGGCGCTCTCACTGACCGAACGAAACGCAACAATGCAAGCACTGTTACTTCACGTCGGTTTTCTGTGAGAGGGTGGTACTACCCCGGTCGAGCCGACCCATTTGTGCTGAAACCAATAGTAGCTTCAGCGTAGCTCTACCACCGTTAAAATCAACCACCGATCTAACTCATTTTTGAAGTTATACTTCTTTTGGCGCGGTAGGAAAAAATGATGAGAGTAAATTTTTACGATGCGCGCGCACACCGTCACGAAAAAGCGACACTGTGAAGTTTGCTATAGTCAACATTTTGTTTCTTTGTATTTGTTGTTTGTATTTCTTTGAATTAAATTCAATGTATTAAATACCTTTTTTCTATTGTTAGTGTAGGGTAATAAGGCGTAATAAGGCGAAAGATAAAAGTTTTGAAAAGATAGTATAACTTCTAACGCGTGTACATAAGTTACATACACACTTTTTTTTAATATAATCATACTGTCTTTGTAGAAGTATTAATATATAGTACCGTATGTAGGTATGGCATAAACCAATTATACCATATCGCCATTGTGTACTGTAATATACATATCCATATTACTTATATTACATTTATCTAAGTTATTAAAGTAAAATCTGATTTCCTGCTTTTAAGATGCAATCGGTTTGAATAGTAATTTTACATTGCGTAAATCGCTCTCGTGAAACATTTCCTATAAGGTCTGTTATACCTAAAATATATTGTAATATATTATAATTACACTTGAATTACTTTATAAGAATCGCTGAACGATAACAGCGTAGCCTAATTTTCAATATTTAATTGTTACTTCTTAAGTGCACAAATCTAAATTTGTAATGCTATAAAAAAACTAATTCCTATTTATACTTCATACAAAATCTATAGTGATTTAAATTATTAACTAGCCACCCGACCCCTTCATACGGGTGTACTATTATCAATATTTTTTTAAGATCTCGCTACTCTTTGGTCTCATTTACTCACTGACTTTCTTATCTGTATGTTTTTTAACTTACCTTTTACACATTTACCCAAGTTTTTTAATACAAATTATGATCTTACTAATCCATACGCAATAAAAAAGTGTGTGCGTACTTATGTACACGCGTTAGAAGTTATACTTCTTTGGCGTAACAAGATAAAAATCTTTTCAAAAATTTTATCTTTCGCCTTTTTCTACGTTTGTAGAAAAAACGACACTAACAATAGAAAAATGGTTTTAATACTAAGAAATTCAAATACAAATAAACAAAATGTTGACTATAGCTAACTTCGAGGTGTCGGTTTTTCATGACGGTGTGCGCGCGCATCGTAAATATTTACTCTCATCATTTTTCCCTAACGCGCCAAAAGAAGTATAAAAACAATTAGCCGTTCGGTAGTGAAGTGCACACATCAATTCAGGAATTGATCTTTATTTATTAATATATTTATTAATACCTATTTCATTCTACATTCAACAATGATATTAACCCTAATAAAATTCAAACTTAAAAAAATCAATGAACTATGGTCGAATGTCGACCGCTAGGCGCCCACTAGTATTAATAAATATATTAATAAATAAAGATCAATTCCTGAATTGATGTGTGCACTTCACTACCGAACGGCTAATTGTTTTTATACTTCTTTTGGCGCGTTAGTTCTTTATTGACAGATGTCAAAATGTCTTTTTTATTTACATGTGTGTATATGTTGTCTAAAATTGAAGCAGTAGTGTGAGTAATGCATATTCCAATTAATTTAATGTACTTCTAATGCATTTTATATAAAATAAATTGCTTTCTGCACTTCTCCTCCATATAAACTTTAACTATGCCAAATCTCACGTTCATCCGTTTGCCCAATTCCGTTAAAAAGGGATACAAAGTTTAGGTTTCACGTATTAATATATATGATTTATATAATATTAAACATTTCAAGAAAAGTTCTATGAAAGTTAATCTTATATATAAAATTCTCGTGTCACAATGTTAGTAATCATACTCCTCTGAAACGGTTTGACCGATTTTTATCAAATTTTATATGCATATTCAGTAGGTTTGAGAATCAGCTACTATCTATTTTTCATACTTCTAAGTGATAAGGGTTGTCCACCCCTAACATTTATTTTTTATTTTTTGGACATTTTTTTTTATTTTATTTTGTTATAAAGAGGCATTTTAAAAATATATCGCACAATTAATAATGATAGTGACGTTGTTTCTTTGCAACGTGATATAGATTGTATCCAACACTGGTGCGTCAAAAATAATATGATTTTGAACGTTGAAAAATGCTTACATATAAAGTTCACAAAAAAGAGCAATCCGCGTCAAGTATTCTACTTCATTAATGGTTTCAAACTTCAAGAAGTAGCATATGTACGGGACTTAGGCGTTATAGTAGATAGAACGCTTAGTTTTCGCCCTCACTACGATGCGATGATAAAAAGAGCCTCTAAAATGTCTGGATTCATTTGCAAAGCAAACTAAAATATTTAGAGGACCCAAGATATCCTTGTTGATATATAATACTCTGGTACTAGGTATCTTGGAATAATGTAGTCTCACATTTATTTCGATTAAAATTTCCCTGAGCTTATAGTAAAGCTAAAATTTTTGTACAAAAAAAGCCTATTTTGTCAATCTTTTATCTATATCTTCTATCTGTCTATCTTCTTCTATTTATACTATAATAAAACTGTAACAACGCCAAATCTGTACATTAAATATTTTTTGAAAATTTTCATCGAGGTAGACTTTGTTATCGATATAAAAGCCAAAAATAATCTTTTCACAATTTTTGTCTGCCTGTCTTTTGTCTCTGTAAAAACGTATAACTCTGAAAGCACTGAACCAATTTTGAAAAAACTTAACACAGTGACACCAAATATTACATTTAGGATACTTTTTGTCCCATAAAGTGCAGGGAGTTCTCCAGGATAAAAAAAAACAAAAAATTATAGTTAATGTAACTAGCCTTTTTTTGCAACACCTTAATACAAGAGCCAGCAACGTTGGAAGAACAAGAATTTTAGAAAATCTGGTTCTTTACGCCACAATATGTAGATATATTATGTTTTTCCAAACAGGATTGAGGATACCTAATAGCCGGTTTACGTTGTGTTTTTTAATGCGCATCACATCTTTACAAGTCAAAATTTAGATCTCTAAATAATTTTTGGAACGTCTTTTTTCAGTAACTTTTAAACGCTATTCAAAACATGAATTTGCCACTGCCCAACAATTTTGTTATTGACAATAGTGTGCCCGATGATATTCTTTATAAATAAAATAAATCATTTCAAACAATTTTATTTTTTCCATTGCAAAGAACATATTTTATTTCATTAACCATTATGGTATTGAGATTTCACCGTAAACAACGATAAACATAGACATATGACTTGGGACTGACGGCATCTTGAATACATGCGTCTATAGCAGGCGCATCCACAATTATCGCTGTCTTTATCATACAGCCAGTGTTGCGCTACACTATAGCTGTAGCTAAGTTATTCTATACATATTATTTTTAATTTACACTCTCTTATGTCTAAATAAAAAAATATTAAAATTACAGCTATCTTAACATGGTTTGAACATACTTTTTTTTAATTACAAAAAATGGCATCGGGCACTTTATTGTTAATAATAAATATCTCTGGCAATAATAATTTTATGTTTTAGTAGCATTTCAAAGTTACTGTAAAACAAAACATTCTAAATTATATAAAAATCAATATTTTTGCCTGTAAAGGTGCGATATGGACTAATAAATGCAACGTTTAACGGCAGACAGATAGCCCGCACGCTGTTTGGAAGAACATAATGATATATAAAAAACTGGCTTATTCGAATTCGTTGTCGAAACCATTGCTAGCTCTTAGACGAATAGTTACAACAAGTGACAGTTAACGCGTCGTGCTCATATCTTTTTAATATTTATATTTTTCTTCAATACAATGGAGTGGAAAAAGTTTAAATACAAGTTGAAAATAGTTATGATATCATTCAGTGGTTAATTTATCAGTATTTATGTTATGAACATATTTTATCTTTTAATTTACAATTTAACTGTATCAACTTGATATTTTATAATGTAAACTATACTGATTGTATAGTAAACGTCTACAGAAAAGGGATAGGAACTCCGTTCCAACTGGGGATCCATAGATCTCTCAAGCTTTTTTTTACATTACCGTCAATATATAATATATAAGTTAGTTTTTATTTTAATTAAACCTGGTATATGATGCTACGATCGGGTTGTAGGCTTATTTTAAAAGATTTTTTACATACCATCTGGGTACATGTTTGAGTGAGTCCCTCGATAGTTTGGATTTACAATTGGCAACGGTAGGTGTGGCTGCAATCGGGTTTTAGGTTTATTAGTACATTACATAATACATAATAGTTACATTCCATTGTAGAAGATGAATCTCAATTAGAATTCTGTCAGTACGTGTGTTGTTTCGATATTTGATAAAATTAATTTTCTAAATATTGTTGAGTCTTGAAGTCGTTGGGTTCACGTTTGTGAATCTACGATTAAAATAATTAATTGAGGTGTTTGCAATTACCATACTATTTTATATTTATACTAATATTATAAAGAGAGGTAAAGTTTTGTTTTCGAGGAAACCTTGGTACCACTAATGTGATTTAAAAAAATCTTTCTCTGTTAGAAAGGTATATTATCCCAAGTTCAGTATCTCAGTGAAAAGGGTGGTTTATATGTCAAAAATAAATAAATTTGACAAAATTAAGATTGAAGGCAGATACTTTAAAAATTCTTATAAAACAAACAACTAAAAGAAAATGGAAATTTAATGTAGATAAAGTTTAATCTTTACAGTATGTTAAGTGATGATGTTACAAGGGGTACTGGGAAGACGTTTATCGGCAATATATGTAGGTTAATTTTTATTTTCATTGGACTTTTTAGGTAATGCTGCGAACAGGTTCTAAGGATTATTTTAAAAGATTTCTCACATACCAACTGGGTATATGTTTTAGTGAGTTCCTGGATAGTTTGGATTCACAATTGGAAGTGCTATATGTCGCTGCGATCGGGTTTTATGTTTTTTAAGATTATTTGCGTTTAAAAATACAACAGAAACCGGTAATAACCGATTTAGTGCAGACGAAGTTGCACGGGTCAGCTAGTGTTATATAAATTTTAATAAATATCAGTGTAAACAAGCATATTACGATACCATTACAATAAGGAAGTCTGTATCGTCACAGATATTCAATCACTCCCATCCAATTTGTTAACAGTTTATTGGCTACTTATTGAGAACGGCGTCCAAAGTCCAAATCTCTTAATGATTGTAAATTCATCACATTGTATATTATATACACAGATAACGCTCTAATTCAAGTCACTCTTCGCGAATTTATTAGACTGTAAATATACGAGAATTAACTAATTTCCACCGTCCCGCGCAGTCTTCATAAAAGTAGGATTATAGTGCTTATCTGCTACCTAAAATGCATGATTTAATCGGATTATACTGTTAATTACCTAAGTCAAGAACACACTTCGTTATTAGAATAACCTTGAATAAATTGGCCTTGTCGGACAATGGACCTTGAAATCGATTCTGATTTCTGATAGATATTATTTTTATGCATCAGTGGAATGGGTAATAACTAATAAGGCAATAAAGAACGTTTTTACGCAACGTTTTTCAGTGCGTAAATTGCCATTTATTTAGATGTTTAGAAAAAACTTACTCAAGACAATAGAATCTAAGAATTTAGCAACAACTCGAATTATATTGTTTTCCTTGTTTAATGGAAACTTGATTAACAATTATGTAACGTTATATTTAATAAAACTACATAAAAAACGATTAACTGAAAACCGTTCGAAATAAAAAAATCAGAAAAAAATAATAATTATTATTGCACAAATTACAATTTTATACAAGCTAATCACTGATATACAAAAAGCCTAACATAATTGTGGATTATGCAGTCATTTTGAATAGTCTCGCGTCGCTTGCGTCTTTGTAAAAACAACTTTAAATCATGCAGGTAAGGTTGCATTTGTAAAATTATAAGTTTATCGTATAAACCATGTATGTTTATTGGAGAGTTTTTGCGGCCGGTTTTGAGCGATACTTTTATTCGGGACTGTGCATCTTGGGTTTTTGTACGTCATTGAACTAATGGAGAAGTAATAAGATGATTACAATTTTAAAGACATTTAAAATAAATAATAGATATATGATATTTTTGTGTGACAGGTGAACAAATAATATGTGGTTTTTGAAAATATCAAAAATATTACTTTTAAATTAATTAATATTACACATGGTTTTACTGTAATTGTTAAAATAAATAACCTGTTAACGAATATAGTACTATTATTTTTGTACAATAGTTTATAGAATATTATCTATGTTGAAAGCATTATCGGCCTTCACATACCACAATTGCTTTACGTTCATAGGAAGCCATGTATTTACATATGTGTACAAACCGTTAGTTTCTATGAAATAACGATTGATATGCTATGTATGACATGTGTTATATTTGTTGATCATGAAGCCAGCATCAATAATGTTTGCCTCTTGTATTAATAAGGAAAAGGGAAAAGTAAATAATCTATGAATAATTTACAAGTAAAAATAAAAAACAATATTATCTACAAATATCGATAATTATTTACATTTATCCATATTTAATACTAGCTAATATACCTACGACTTCGTCTGCGTTTTTTGTTATCTTAACCTGAATAAATATAAGTAGATACCACAACACTTCGCGCCACGTCTCCAAGGCAAAAAACGAACATCGTTAAACACAAACCATATCATTACAAGAAAGTTAAATACGTATTGAACACTTGCTTTAAAAAAGTTTGATTACAAAAGAGTATCTTACCCTTGTGTACAGATGGTCATCATTTAAATTGAAATATTCTCAAAGTTGACAGTTCTTATGTTATTGTTGCGATTTATTGTTTTTCTATTAGCCGGGAAAAGACAATTCATTTGGGAGCAATAAATAAATTAAGCAATTTTAAAGTATATCATAACTACTACTATATGATACTATTGACATCAGACAGTGTATTTAATCTGTCATTATACTGTTGTTCCAACTTACGCACTTTGACGTAATATATAAATCTTATAAATTGCTTATTTTATACATCATTATCTTTTAACTAAAATATCACAACAGTGATAACTAATTTACCATATAATAAGTAAATTTTCTTAATGAAGATCTAACAAAAAAAAAACAAGTGTTCTTGTAATAAGACCGATAATGCTTATACACATTGTACTTTCTTAAAAATTTAATAACATTAAGAACCGAGCGTCTGTAGTGTATGTAGAGAGAGTATAGTTTTTGTGTGATGCACAAGCAATCTTATATCTCCATCGTTTTATTCATTTGAATTTTGTATTTTTTCGATTTTTTTATAAAGACTCGTATTCGTACATTGGTAATTAAATATTATTCGTGAAGATAAGCCATGGAGTCCCTAAGCCAGTAACTATGAAACAATCCAACATTTATATAAAAAAATCGATAGCTATAGCTCACTTTATGATGATATACAAAATCAGTCTTGTCATGATTAGGTATACTGAATAGGTAATTCAGAATTACATTGTAAATGAAACGCTTCTAAATCCTGTGTTATGAAGAAAAAAAGAATGTCATTATTGGTTGTACATTTACTATAATATCAATTATTTTCCTTTAAATATGTTCATAATAAAACTTGACTTCCCTCTCTTACATCCCTTTAAATTAAATAAAACTACGATTTGTTGTACACACATACATATGACAGAGCGGTGAGATTGACTTTAATTCTCATGAGAATCAAAGAACGAGGTACATTGTACAAATTCATTAATGAGTATATGACAAAGCGGTGAGATTGACTTTAATACTCATGAGAATCAAAGAACGAGGTACATTGTACAAATTCATTAATGAGTAAATGTAATTATGCCAAATAGGCTTATTAAATAATCTGTTAGACAATAAAACTAAAATGTTAAATTAAAAACTGTTTGGCAAACTAATAAAGATGCCATGTTTCCAAAATAAAAGCGTGTCTTACCTAATTTATGCATTCACTAGTCGACCTTTACACAATGAATAAAGCCTCAAAGTTATGTACTTTGAATGATATATGAATTAATTAATATTAATGACTATGTGGAATATTACAATTAAAGTAATATTTATATACTGAAGAAAGAAAATATAATACAAAATAATGTTCATCATTATTATTACATAGTATAAAACAAAGTCCCCAACCGCGTCTGTCTGTCTGTCTGTTCGCGATACACTCAAAAACTACCGAACGGATTTTGATGCGGTTTTCACCGGTGAGTAGAGTGATTGATGAGGAACGTTTTAGTATATAGTTTGTCATGGTTTTTTTCATAATCAGGGCGGAACAACGTCTGCCGCGCCTGCTAATATTGTATATTTATAAATAAGAAAAAACATCAGTGAACATAGAATAATTATTATAGAATTTATATAGGTTTTTTTTATTATATTTCTCTATGAAAAATGAAAGCAACTAAAATTTTTAATTTGGATTGAATTGATATTTAATACGAGGCTACGAGAAGACAATTTAAGATTGTATAAAAAAGTCTTTGGACTAGTTCACACTTCATTTAGGAAACCCGATTTATTGTGCACTTATAAACGTGTTAAACGTATACCTACTGCAAATAAAATTAACCATAGTAATTTATTTTAGTTAAAGCAAAAAACGTTTAATATTCTAATTGCTACGTAATTTGTATACTGTAGCAAATAACTGCAATGCTTAAAAATTAAAAGTAAAACAACAAGTAATGTTCTATGGAATTCGCTTATACTTAGTTAATTCGATAGTATAACAGAACCTGTACAAAACTAAAAGATTTACGGAGTCACCAATGCCATCTGCGCAAACATAATATACCTAGTCCAAACACACCTAATACATGACTTGTTTGTATGACAGTCAATAGTGTGTCCCTAAAATAAAAACGAGTTGAAACCCGATAAATAGCTGAAGTTTCGCCGTGGAACCAATTAACTCAACATGGCTTTGACGATACTCGTTTCGTACGTGCTGTTTTAGGATACGTGCCTTTGTTCTACAAACCGTTAATATACAGCTATACTTTTCTATATATAACTAATGACGTAGTTAGTATAATTGTAAGTACGTAGTTATTTACATATAAAATAAAACCAGAGTAACTATTTAAAATTTGGTACCATTGAGAAAATTCATTAAATTAGTTTTACATTCATTTAGTTGTGATAATAACTCCAATACAAGAAGAACGACGGTCAAGAACAGATTAAAGTTCATTAACAGATGCCTCCATTACGAGGATCTCCAAAAACCACGACAAGACTCGTACAATGGTTGATTTTTTTTAACATGCACTAGCTATACTTTTGCCACCATAGGAGATCAAAAGGTTATCTTGAATTAAATATTTCTTCTAATTGCTGCAACACATGACTTACATATAATAATTAGGGAATATTTGGAAGGAGTGTATAATCAATTAAGATATCTAAACAGCATGGTATTCGAAGGACTGCAACTAACACAATAAACACGTTACGATACGATATACTTACCTTATGTAAAGAGTCTGTATAAAATATTAAAGTTATGTCTTATCTATTTTACTATCGAAATAAAAATATGTAAAACAAGCCCATTAGTGGTATCTGCCGCGAACTATAACCCCGACTCCAACGCTCCGTGATATAAGAGGCGACCACGAAACGTTTATATCGATCCCCGCAATGAAAAAACGGCAGCAAACGATTCGTACTCCGTCGATCCCTTAAACAATGCATGCACAAGCGCGTGCAACCATCGCGCCATTCCCGCCGCAGAAGACAAGCCGCGTTTCCACACACCCGTCGCGGCAACCCACCGTAGCATCTCAATCCTAAATCCAATCCCCTGGCATGAAACCAGTGACTCTGCATTCACTCGCTGATACAAGTATCTCACCGCAACCTAATACATAGGTTTTGTAAGGGACTTTCTTTTTTTTCGTTATTTACCCTTATCCAAAATTGCCAGATATCTAATACATCTACGCGTTCAAACGACGCATATGTGTTCCAACAACTCGATGCTAATTCGAGGTATTTGCAAATCGAAGTTCGGCCACTTTAACACCCTTGAACTATTTGTCATTCGGCTGAATGCCTTAAGTGTTCGCCCCACAACCCGATGAAGTTGAAGAGGCCTGTTATAGTTATTTAAGAGTTCTATCCGGTAAAACAAAAAACGTTATTGTTTTCTTTATATATATTTTTAATGTAGACTAAGCACACATAAATTTTAAAGAATTGAAGAACTCTTTATATTAAATATAGTAGTTATAATGTCATCATAAATATTGCCAAAACTAACTGTTTGTACATCGTTCCAGTTTTCTTGCATCTGTAATTATTAACAAAGCTAAAAAATGTAAAATTTCAAACAGTTTACGGCTCGCCTAATATATTACTCCAGTTAGTTAATTTGTTCATATAAAGTAATTATTAACCATACTGCGTGGTTCGACTCGAAGTAGTATACTCATATGAATTTACCACTTCCTTTGGAACTTATAAATACTAATCTTTAATTACATAAAAGAGAATAAAACTTGAGATTTGTATTTAAAAAAATTTGAATGTATGTATTAAATAACAGTACTTGCATTGTTGCGTTGGTAGGTGGTAGAGCCACGCTGAAGCTATTACTGGTTTCAGCATGAATGGGTCGGCTCGCCCGGGGTAGTACCACCCTCTCACAGAAAACTGACGTGAAGTAACGGTGGTGATCACTTAACATCAGGTGACACACCTATTCGTTTGCCTCCTATGATATAAAAAAAAATTGGTCTTGCTCGTGACTTCGCTCGCGTTAATGTAGATTTTGAAAATAAAATACAACTCATGTTACTATTTGTTAAACAATTTATAAAATTTATTAATTACTTTTTGAGTTTATCCATGACAAAAGAAAATCTAATCTCTTCTTTTTATAATTGTAGTATTAAAAAGTGAAATGATCCGCTTCTTGGGAATCGGTGACACATTGGCCTTTCTCCAAGCTCGAAACACGATACCAGAAACTTCAGATTGTTCCAGATATTTTTTTAGTATTCAAAAATAGTGTCAACTTTTTGTAAAAGTATTATTCTTCTAATAAAGTTGTTTTATTAACTCGACAATCTTCGCAGCAATAAGTGACTCTAATAACAGAGCGTCTTACGTAAAAAAAGTAAAAATTTTGCTTGCGTTCCATATACAAAACAGTGTCATATTAATCGTGCGTTTGAATATATTACTGTTATTTATTTATTATAGAGCCAATTCTAAGGACAGTTTTCGCTAACCATAATTTATCTCAAATATTTTAACCATAATTTATCTCAAATATTCCTCTTATTTTTTTAGAACTAAGGACGTGTAACTCAATACCTTATAGTAATACAAAGAAAATACTAGATACGACATAATTGCTTTACAGGTTGTTCACATTCTTCTCTTCGATCCATAATATTAACATGAGATGCGTGCAGACCGACATAACTAATCAATTAAAATATTATACGCGTAATCTAAATTAACGTAATGCCACATATTCTGAATAACGAAAATGCCTTGGTTATTTTATTAAGAAATGCATTAAAATCAAGAGTCCAAATTCCAAAGAGCCGGAATAATGGTACAATGCTTTCAAAATTTTCGAATGTTAATTACAACGATATAAATATGTTAAAATGTTCAGATAAAGATTTTACTTCGATCAGTAATTTAAGTGAATAAAAATTTGAATAAGGTTATCGGTGATAAAATTCCAAGAGCTGAAGCACGTAAAGCGTGCAACAAACGTGCGAATTTATGAAAATAAGACCACATCGCTACGAGAACAAAATAAGATTACAGTATCTGAATATTTTTACATCACACATGCTGTGATAAATGTATTAAACAAGAAAAATAACCATTAAAATCGTCATAAACATTGATATACAAAAACCCAAGATGCACATTTAACGTCTAACAGCCGGCACACAAAAATGAGTGCATAATTTTGTATTATGCTTATGATTTAATATTTTCACGATGTAGTGAGAAATAAAAAAAGTTAAGTAGAATGATTAAGAGAAACAACATAGGTACTTACCTGTCTACGTTAAGTTATTATTATTAACATTGGAAATAATGTTTAACCTATGTCATTATTACGAATATTCATTTTTATTAATACTAATAAATTTTAAAAAAATTGTATGAGAGGACATACAAAATTAGCATGGATATACTAATTTATATTTCAGTAAAATTTCACACATGTATCAACCTAAATAGAAATAATGAACTATACGCATAGGAAAATGTTATACAATGTCATACATGATTATTTTTTAAATAAGGGACTGCATACTATATATTGGTGTATAGGATACAAAAAGTACAAAAAAATTAAACAATCTTAAGTACCAAGAGCAAGAGAAACATGGGTTCCGTTTTTTCTATAGCTTCGTGCCTATTGTACGTCCCCAGCATCCATCGAGATTCGAATTGAGTCTATAAAAACTGAAATGAAAGTCTATCGGTGACAATGAAAGTTCATTATACTTAATAATATATATAATAACGTACATGTACCTCACATAACCGATGTAAAGGTGACTGGGCACGCGCGTAATAATAGACACTTAAAATTTAACGAGCGACATCGTAAAAGTTTTACAAAAAGCAGTTTTAACAGTAAAAGTTTCTACATATCCCGAAGATCATAATATAATTAAAAAAATCATAATATCGATTAAGATTATTGCGATATAAACTTTCTATGTTAAAATTTCATAATGCGTTTGCACAATAAAAGGTTTGCAATTTTTTAATACAATGCAACTGCTGTATTTTGATGCTGTAATTTAATTTGTGAATCATGATTTAAATGATTCCACTTAAGTAAATAGTAATACAAGATAGTACATTCAGGTATCGTTGATGTACTCTCGACTTACAATATTAACTAATAATGACGCTCGTAGAAAAAATATTTATAACATAAAAATATATTCATGATTCTAATGAGGTATCCTTGATAGAATTTGACTTTTTACAATTATCGTCCTACAATCTTGCATACTTAATTATTTCTACTGTGCTGTGTATACAACCTACACTAGTCTCCGTATTAGAAAAAAAAGAACCCAGATAAATAAAAGCTTTCTAATTGTCGTTGAAAATAATCAAATAATATTATTTTGTATATTCTTTAGGAGTTAATTTATTTACAAATTATTTATTACGTAATAGGGTTAGACTAGATTATGTAAAGATTACACTTGATTAGGAATATATGAAAGTATAAGTTGTCAGTGGACACGATCCAACAAAACAGCAAAATAACAAGATGTTAAATAGATATGTTGTTATCTAAAATTCTATTGTAAAATCTATTAAAAACATGTATTATCTACGTACTAATATTTTGTTAGTTTACTAACTTTATTTAAGTGAACGTAATAGTAATTGTCAAACTAACTATCAATAAAATTTATATTATTTTACGGGTACTATGAATAGCTTAGATTCTCCGACAATTAGTAACTACGCTCTAACTGAATCGGGATGTCATCTCAATTCACAGAGATAGAATGGTTGTTGTGTCTGTGCCTAAACACAAACAAAGGTCGTTACCACTGACGAGTTTATTCATAATTCCATTGTTCGAACGATTAAATCGGACCCAAACGGTGGAGAGAATGAATGGATGCACTTGTCGCGTGCAAGGAACTCGTGGTTGGGTTTATCATTCGGTTATTGTTGGAGTAAATGGGTAGCCAAGACGGTCGACGAGCGACGACGGTGTGGCTGTGAAACCATCGCTGTATACTACTCCGTATTCCGTCAGTCGCGTCGCGCGCATTGTACTCGTCGCGCCGCTCTTCGGTAGAGCTTGCGTGTGGGAGCTATTCTCAGTCGTCTCTGCAGAGTACCCGAGCCCGCCCTTATCATAACACAGCCGCAGTCGGATCGATCCGCAACTCTACGCATTTTGCAGTGATAACGTAAACTCTTGACCGCTACGTGACTCGAGTGACCCCAAGTATATCTAAGTAAATAAATGCAAGTGTGTGACAAATAAGTGTTCTGTATTTGAGTTTATTTTGAATTATTCAGGATTTCTGGCTTCCGATATCAGTAGTAAGTAACTTTAATAAATCTTTTTAAGAATATAATGTATAAAATTAACTAAAAAAGTAAACATACCTATTACTAATTAATAAACGAGAATAACAAGGCCAAGAAAGGAGAATAATGATAATCAAGTACATACTAATTTGATGTGAATATATATATATATATATATATATATATATAACTTCTCGTATATTTTACTTTTTATTCTAAATTCACTATCGTACCATTTTCTATTTTAGAAACGGTACTACTATCTACTAGATATCCACTGTTTATACAAATGAGTAAATAAAACAAAAGTACACGCCGCTCAGTAAATAACTGGGTCATAAGATACGCTTTGGTACAATTTTCAACTTATAATTTCATGTTAAATTATTTAATTTTACAAGCTTATTGAGTTTGAAATTGAATAGACAATTGTTAAAGTGACCATATCAATAGAATACAATATAGAGATATCGTCAGAAACATTTTCGTTCTTAAATTTATATAGCTTAATCCTAAGCTGTTACAAATATTCGGCATCTTATATATTGTTTATTTTTACGTACGCGGGAAACAAACGTAAATCGAAATTGTTGAGACATCTACAAAAACAAATAAAGTTCACTAAATTTGTAATGACTCACCATGTTGATAGCATTTAATCATTACTTTAATAATTATGTGGTTACTTTCAATTCATTTTATGTAAGATAAAATATATGAATTATATGAACATCTAAATTTACTTAATATAAATATTAATGGAACGACAACGAAATGATTATAGTATTTTATCACAAAGTACAAAATTGCTTGAAACATTCATCTTCAAATGAATACATGTATCTAAAATAAAATGAAACTGATTTTAGTTCTTATTAACTTATATGACAAATATACTATACTCGGTTTTAGAACAAACATATTTACAGAGTGAACGGAAACAAATTAGAAAAACATTTTTTAACATATAAATAACGTGTTTTTTTTAACTATCCAGAACCAAATGAAACGAATCTGCAAATTTTAAAATATAAAATTAATTCACATATAATGAAGTAACGGATATGGTTACGTAATAAATAAATTCATATATATGACTAGCGGTTCCGGCGGATGTCGTCCTGATAAACTGATGATCTGATAAACAAAAATAATAAAATTAAACCGCAGCGCCACCTACCGGGTCTAAAAAATTCTCGGATCCACTGGAACACTCACACAAAATTTCTTCAAAATCGGCCTAGCCGTTTAGGAGGAGTTCAGTGACATACACACCAGAAGAAATTTATATATAAAAATAATATTATAAGTTAAGCATAAGATATGTATGTACTTTATAGTATTGACGAAACATGCGTACGAATTACATTATTCTGAAATCAGAATGAGAATGCTCTCATACCGTATTTTTTTTTCTCGAACTGGCTACGCTATTGACCTGGCAGGGTCTTCACAGCTTCACACTACTAAGGTTGGCGCTTATTGTATTTACCTTGTGTATGTTACCTAAAACCCAAATCGGTTGAGTGCCTTAAGCGCCAACCTTAGTAGTCCGGTGAAGCTGTGAAGACCCTGCCAGGTCAATAGCATACCGTATTTCTTTCACATATAATTTATATTTAACATAACGACTACTTTATTTTTGGAAAAAATTATTAGAACTCTAGTCTTAACTAACGTTGTTAATGTAAATGCACGCACACCCAACCAACCATCATCAAATTTTGTGTAAACGTTAGGTATACACAAAAAGAGAAAATATACTGATTCCAAGGGAAAGATCAAGCTACATTAAGACGAGCGAAACCGCGAGGGAAAGGTAGTACATAATACATAATTTAATATTATATTTATAATTTTTAATACGTCAATACATCTCAAAATATTTTTATCGAACAGAACATTTCATATGAGGTTACTATATAACATGTTCTGAATTTGGTGGTAATATCGGTAAGCTATTTGATCTATCGTCTGTTTACTTCATGACTTGTAGATATTAAAAGTCTGTCCGTTATTAAATAGTAATCCGAAAGTAAATATTGTCGCTTCATCGTTACGATTGTTAAAGTATATATTCTAGGAATTGACTACAAAATGTAGACACATATTAATATTTTCCTACAATACACATAAACGTTTGCCCGAATAAAAAATCTACACATTACAATTGTGAGTCCGGCGATAAAATCTAATTCACACAAGATATTACAACCGAGTGTCGATAAAAAACTGCTCGTATTAACCACAGAATCATGATCAAAGTCACAGACGTATGTTTATTCAAATTTTTATAGATATAACTAATATATATAAGTTTATTTGCAAACATTCAACTTTTTTATTGAATACAGTACACTCAGTGTTCAGTGAGATCGCAATGCTGCATATTGCGAGCACATCTGCGACCTGGATGCCATCAAACCGTTTCGCGTATTAATCACGATAATTAAGCTACACGTCTACTTTAGCTCAACAACTTCTTTGATTACACCAAGCTTCTCATAAACCCAATATTCTAATCCTTATTAATCTATATATATAATGAAAATAAAGTTCATCTGAGATACGTCAAAATTCTAACCTTCGCCAAAGAACTGTCATTAATTGCGGAATTTTTCGTATATGATTCAAGGCTACTTTTATTTTTTGGATGCGATTGTCCCTTTGTATTTATTAAAATCTAAAAGTTTATTTTGTTACACAGTGAATAACAAAATAACACTATATTTAAAGTATAAATTAATTTACTACAATAACTTTTGATAGAGTGGACCGATTTTAATGAAACAAACGCTAAGTTACTCCCGAGGATATGCTTTATGATTTTCTGGTTGAGGTTTTATTGCGAACCCCTTACTTTAGCAGTGACGCGTGTTCATACAAACATACAGATAGACAGACATTTCTAAAAATGATTGAAATGTATTCTATTACTTATTCCTTGACACTTGCAACAATTTTTTTCACGAAAACATTAGATTTACATTCTTATTATATGTATAGATGTGACGACCGGTGAAGCCGTTAAGACCTCGTTTGGTCAACAGCGTAGTCAGTTTGAAAAAAAAAAATAGATGTGATAAATACTTAGTATTAACAAAGGCAATTTTACTATAGGCAAATTAAGTGTTGTTTAATGAGTAGTTTGGTTAGCATTCGTTTAAATTGGACTATTAGATACGAAATATACGTTAATAGTAAAAAAATAATGAAATAGTTATTTGGATCAGCTTTAACTCCAAAAAAGATTTGCATGCAGAGGGCCGTTGTCCGTGTAAAATATGTATTTTTCTTATGATAATGCAATTGTACAAAGCATGCCTATTGTTAACTGAATTATACATCTAGTGTTATTTTTAAATTCATCAATAATTAACGTTTTCTCCATATTTTATTATATTAATAGTTTATTGTATAATATGAAAGAATATAGTGATAATGGCAATTGACAACCCTATAAATTTGCTTACTAATTAACTCCATTAATATGTTTAAATTATTTTATACAAATTTAATTTATATTTTATAAATGCATGGCTTATCTGCTTCATTAATTACCTAATAAGAGTCTAGACGGTTCAGTGCAATGTCTTATGTTTTATTCTGTTAATAATAAATACAAATTGGGTGCCTGACTGGTTTGGCGTAACTCCGGAAGCGAACAGGTTTTAAAGAACAGAGATAAGTATTAATTGGAATTTTAATTTTTACTAATGAAAGGCGCTCGAGAGCTGCCGTTTGCTGGACAAGAATCTTTTTTCTGGACCTATTACGTGTATTGAGTAATAGTGCGGCTTTCACTGAATCTATCAAGTTATTACAATCGTTGTAACACGCAACGTTTTTTAGGTAACAGAATAACTGTAAGTTTTAGATCACTTGACCACGTTGCTGAGGTTACGATGCTCCAATGAAGTGAAGATACGGTATTTACTTTGTGCATTATATAAGTTATTATGCTTTAATAATTCGTTTTGGAATTGTAATTCTTTTTTCTTACTTTACCCATTCTACCCATCATTGCCATGTAATACACTTTCAAAAAATATGTAAATAGTATCTAGGTGAAAAATAGTTAACTACTATTTAGAGAATACGTTAGGTTAACTTTCTAACATTAAATATTATTTGAAACATTCTCACATTCAGATTTTATTGTAAACTAGCTATGCCCGGGACACGATCCGCATGGAACCTCATGTAAAAAAACAGTGATTAATAAAAGATATATAACTTTTGATATAGTGAACTGATTTAAAAGAAACCACGACTAAATGTTACCCGAGAATATGCTTTATGATTTCTTAGTGATGTTTTATTGTGAACGCAGTACTTTAGCAGTGACGCGTGTTCATAGAAGTAGTCCGGTGAAGCTGTTAAGACCTTGCTTGGTCAATAGCGTAGTCAGTTCGAAAAAAAAAGTGTTAATAGAAATAGACAGACATTCCAACAAATAATTGAAATGTATTTTATCACTTATTCCTAGTCACCCGTACCAATTTTTTTTTCACAAAAATCTTAAAAGCACAGACAAACAAGATTTACATTCTTCTATACTAATATTATAAAGAGGTAAAGTTTGTGAGTTTGTGACGTTGTAAGGAGTAATCTCAGGAACTACTGATCCGATTTGAAAATTTGTTTCAGTGTTATAAAGCTCATTTATCGGGGAAGGTTATAGGCTATATATCACATCACGTAGACCCATAGGAACGGAGCACCAATGAAGAATGTTTCAAAATCGGGGTATTTTTCCTCTTCAGAGCTTCCGCTGCGTGTTAAGGTTAACCCAAAGTAACTATCCACGAAGTCGTGGGCAAAGGCTAGTATCATATATAGAATAGAAGATTGTACCGTATTTAAATGGAAACATTCATATATAAATACCGAAGAATGTAGATTAGTATCAAATTGAATAGAATGGTGATGTATCGAAACTTGAGAATGTTAAAAAAGGAACCTTGTTAAAAATCATGCCGTGACCGTGAAGCATAACAGAAACGTAGAAATTATGGCTTGTCTTAATTGATAAATTCTTCGGAACAAACGTGTAACAAATTCTAAGCGCGAGTTCCGGAAAATAAATCTAGGTATCGTGATCCGATCTACTTGGTTTGTAAAAGTAAATCGCATGTCCATTATGACCGACATGGAAATTGCTGAGAACTATTATTATTTGAAAGTAATTGCAATGGATAACGACATGAAACAATAACCTACATTTGGGATGACTGCTGTATAATTGCATAATCTTAAAATCTTATATAGTTATAGATTAATTCTAGTTTAAAACTGGTATTTGGTTTTATAATGGGATTTACATTATTAATAGTGTACTCACAATAGTGACGCGTGTAAACGTCGATCTAGGAACAGTAGTAAGCAAGCGGAGTGAGAGTGATGAACCCCCGTAGCTTATTTCGTTTCGTGACCACGCAGTGTTTAATATACTACTGCTAAGAGGCTTACAGGTCGAGAAGAAAGCAGCGATTAGTTATTTTGCACCTGTCAGCGGTAAACCCTTGCTTTAGGATTACACTGTGCTCACAGTACAGTACAGTGTAGTCATCTTGTGGTTCTCCGTTAAAAAATAGTAAATGAATGCATAGGCATGTATTCTATCATAGAAAAAAAAACCAATGTAAGTATTTGATTTTAACGCTACACCCGTACCAGCGTGACGAAATTTTGCTTATTGTCCCGCTGAAAACTAACTCCAAAAGTAATTCTTATAAAGGCACAAAAGAACACCTTTGCAAATCCAGTAATAACTCGAAATTAGTGTTTCCAGATTCCTTTGACTTGTGCAAAAACCGCGAGCCCAGATATCGTGCTGAGTCGCCTTTGTAGTTCGTAAATGACGATATTGTTTCCACACTTGCATTTATTGCGATCATAGACAAAACTTCGCTGTTATTCACACAGGTATGGGAGTAGTATAAGATGAATCCTCAAGTATCATTTATATATTAATAATCTCAGAAGCGGTGTGGGTAGTAAATTAATAGTTTCGTAATTTAGCCTACACATCCCACGTCAGTAGAAATATACATAATTATATATTACTTATATTATGATGAATCGCTACAAGTAAGCTTACGAGGCTGAAGGAAAAATGTTACAAGAGAAAATAACAGAAGTCACTCATAGAATTACTACATTATGCTAATACAAAATCGTAAATATTTTCAACGTAAAGTGCTTGGACTCCAATTCTGTGACAGGAAACATTCGAGTTTGTTTTATTGCCAGCTATTAATGTCTCATAGCTGAACGTGGTTGATTTACCCATGCTGGATTTACGTAAGATAGAGCCACTTAGCTACCACTATCTTAAACACACAGCTTTTATATAATCAACTACCTACAAAAGGTTCTTTGACCTTAACTATAATCAATATCGATTCCATTGTTAAGAAAGACAATAAGGCAACAGCAATCAAAATAAAGCAGAAGAGAACCAGCCGTGAACGAAAAATGTAATCGACGACGGTGCGACCTAATTTTTTTGTCTCGTTTCATTTAATATCAGTATTGTGGAGGTGATAAGTTTTATTGTGATGTGTTTTGTTGTAGATCGCAAAGCACTATTTCGATATTGAGGATTCCGATGAATATTTCTTTTCAATGGTGACGTTCGCCCACGGAAATCGTAAACGGCTTTCCGCCCGCCTACGCTATGTAGTGTAAATTGTAACCGTAACTGTATTACCACGACAAATTATCACATTTATAACACAAAGTAACATACGTACATCCTTTGATCTCAGTGATGTGATTATTGGTCTTATTATGTCTAATAAGGTTTAAATAAAAATTAAAAAACAAGTTATTGACTATATGGTTGTTGACTGATGATTGAGTGAGATATAGCAGATAAGTAGGTAGTGTGATTATGTGTTAGAATGAATACTTGAACATTATATTAACACATTAACTTGGTACGTATAATGCCAACTTTAGAAGAATTATTTTTTATTTATTACCCGCAATAACAAAACTATGAAATTTTATTTTATATTAGCAAGAGAGTGTCTAATAAAACAGATCAACAAAAAAAAGACAGACCCTGTGTTTAAAAAATATTTATAAGAAATATCTTCTGTATGTGTTATATTTTTCTTATAAAAAGAGTTTTAAATGTAAAGGACGTAATTGCGTTTTAAGTAATAACAGTCATGTTTATACAATTATAATTAGTATTTTCTTTTTTTTAATTTTGTTGGTTTCGGACAGAGATAATTTGGAATTGGCAATATAAAGGGAGTGGGGGCTGATCGCAATTTGATACAATTCACTAATCACTCCCTTGACGTGTTGCATGACCATAACATAAAAGTGACCAAGATTATTAAACTAGTTCTAATACAATTTGGAGGCAACAAATTCTTCAAGGGCATTTTGTACTGCCTCTCGGGTATTGAAAATTTTTCCCGCCAAGGAGTTATCCAAATTCTGGAAAAAGTAGTAGTCTGTAGGCGCAAGGTCTGGTGAACAGGGCGGATGACGGAGACCTTCCAACCCCAGTTCTTGCAACTTGGAGACCGTCTACTATGCAGTATGAGGTCGCGCGTTTTCGTGCAGGAGCGGCGGAGACGAGCGATTGATCAATGCTGGTTGGAGATATGCCAGCTTCTCCATCATTGTGTTCAGTTCTTCACAGTAATATCTGCAGTAATGCTCACCCCGTTTGGTAAGAAGCTGTGATGAATCACACCGGCGCTAGACCACCAAACAGTGACCATCACTTTTCTAGGGGTAAGTTTCCGTTTAGGGCATTGTTTAGGTGTTGAACCAGGATCCAACCAACTTGCTGACGCTTGCATATTAACATATTACTATATACATATACATATTAACACTAATCAATAAACAAATTACTTTTGGAAAAAGAGTTCCATGTTTTTAAAATAAAATTAATATGAAATTAGAATTCTTAGCCAAACAAAAATTATTTTGATTTGAAATGGCCAGTACTGCAAAACGGCAATTTCATAGGTAAAGACCTATTATTAAGATTACCATCTTAAATCCTATTGGATTACTTTCTTAGTGGTTTTAATTAGAAACGAAAATATGCAGCAAAAATATATTTATTTTTGATTTCGTACTATACAATATTGAATATCCATAAATCAAACTTTGTAACTTTATAGCACTCCATTATGTGGCCGAGACGTTGAAATCTAGAAGATACTTTTAGAGAAATTAATAAACTAACAATATAAAACATCTAAAAATAAAGAACGAGTACTAATCTATACATGTCCGATTCTTTATATTATTATCGAACTCTAAGCCTTAAGGTTAATTCTTACTCGACATTAGGGTTTATCAAGGTTACAAAACCACAATACGTTTTAAAAGATTCAGATCGATCGATCACATGCGGAAAACAGCTTTTTTTTCCTGTAAATATAATGAATTAAAAGTAATTAATGAAGTTAATTGTTATGAATTTTAAATTACCGTTTCTTTATAGTCCGGTGAAGCTATAAAGGTCTTGCTAGGCCAATAGCGTAGTCAGTTCGAAAAAAAACCTTTTCTTTCAATGTAAATGGTAAAACGACAGTAACACATGCAAGTATGTGTAGTCCGGTGAAGCTGTTTAAGACCTTGCTAGGTCAATGTCGTAGTCAGTTCGAAAAAAAACAGGCAAGTATAATACTTAAATATTATCAGATAAACAGATAAAAAGGTATCATTTCAAATAATAATAATATAGTTATTAAAAAAATATATTCTGGGTAAACGCAACGAAATAGAATTCATCGAGATGCGTAAATATTAATAAATATTGTGGGGAAAATTCAATAAATTACATTACTTAACTTAATCTTTATTCTTTACCTGTGGTGTGTCAATTATTACAAAAAGATCAATTAATACTTATGGTATATATAGCTTATGGCTGCAATTTTCGTTCGTGATACTTTTGAAACAACAATTTGTGGGTTTTAGGAATTTTGTAGATGGTAGAGCCACGCTGAAGCTATTAATGGGGTCAGCGTGATTGAGTTGGCTCGCCCAGGGTAGTACCCTCTCATAGAAAACCAACGTAAAGTAACAGTGCTTGCATTGTTGCGTTTCGTTCGGTCAGTGAGAGTGAATCCCCTTCCTTTCCCCCTCTCCCCTTCCCTCATCTCCTACCAAACACAGACTGGCAACGTACTATCGACTCCACTGGTGTTGGTAATGTCTATGGACGTTGGTGATCACTCAAAATCAGGTGATCCACCTGCTTGTTTGTCTGCTATGACACAAAAAAAAGTGTATATAACTAATTTATTTTGTTTCATTACTTTAAAATTTTAATATCCCGTATATTTAATACTCTTGTCTATTCTTACAGACCAATTAAGTATCTTCTCTAATCGTCGATATGATTCACTTATAGATTTTGTTGACATTTCATAATTTAAGAATAAGTTCGCTATAATATATATCTTCAATTCAATGGACTTGAATTTCATACAGATCAATTTAAGGTTTACGTTTACATTTTTACAGTAAAAGATGATTCGCCACAGCCCACATCAATAGATATTGAATAAACAACGACAATAAAACCTACACGCATAATAAATCATCTCCATTGCATTGAATCTAGCGGAGGTCGATGTAGTCAAAGCCGCATATCTGTCAGAATATAAATTATATATACACTTTACCACAGTTTACTGCGGTAATTATTATTTTATTGCAGTATTTTTCATAAATGATTGACGTAGAAAGAAAAAGAACAACATTAACCACCATTCAATATGAAGAAGTGTTTTATTGTAGTTAATAGTACCAGCCATTAAATGTTTATAATACCGTGTCGGCGAGCCGACTGCATAAAGGCCTCTGCCTATTGAAAGACTGAATCATCACGCCAGTTCACGACATACCGTCAATTTCAAATGGCGAATAATCTACAAATCTATTTTTCCCACATACGGTGATGTTAAAGAACGTTTCTCGAATATTCATTTTTACTCACCTTGTTCTTCTTCACAGTTGTATTTTTTTATATCATAGGAGGCAAACGAACAGGTGAGTCACCTGATGTTAAGTGATCACCACCGTCCATAGACACTTGCAGCACCTGGGGAGTCGCAAGTGCGTTACCAGCCTGTGTTTTGGGAGGTTCTGGCGCTAATCCTTATTCACCACAATTAGCCAAAATATTCAATGTAGAGACACGGAGAATTCATGATATAAAAAATACATTTCCTAATATAAAAAAAGACTTATTTAACATTTTTTTCCATCATCAGTGAAATGTATTTAATAAATACATACCTAGATAATAAATACCTTACCAAATAGTAAATATAGTGCCATTTAAGTCTAAAATTTTCAAATAAATGTCGATTGCAGAAGTACATGATGGAAATATCTTGGTAATTAGATATCATGAAACGTGACGTATAGATGCCACCCTATGAGACTTTATTCACCGTATTATTACGTTACGAAAGTTATCATCAAGCAGCCGCAAGTGCCCCACTACACCGCACACTCTTTACAATAATATTCACACATACCTCTTATATTTTATTCAACGTGATAAACAGATCAGTGCTCATCAGATACATGTGCTACTCCCATACCTGCGTGCATCGTCGCAAAGTTTTGTCTATGGTAGCAATAAATGCAAGTGTGGGTACCTACACATCATCGTCATGCGTTACGAACTACCAGACTGACGATAGACGCAACACGATAACTGCGCTCGCGGTGTTTACACACATCAAAGGAACTTTGAAAAGCTAATTTCGAGCCATTATTTGAATGACAAGAGTGTGAAAACGTGTTTTGAGGTTCGTTTTCAGCGCGGCAAGTAGTCGAATCTTCATCACGCATGTATGGGAGTAGCATTATATTAACACAATTCCTACGATGCAGGTGACCTTCAAACGAATCGGAATATGTACTCCATCTAAATCGTAATAAACCTGACTTTAAAAATAATTACATAACTACACAACAATCTATTGTAATAAATTGTGAGAGAAAAATTGAATGAACAGAAAATTTGAAGAACACTTAAATCCGAGGACGTTTTTTATAACGTCGTGGTTATGTGTCGGGTATTTCTATCTATTCGCAGGTTATGATGCACGGCCGCGGTCGGGCGTCAAACCAGTAGTCCGGTGAAGCTATGAAGACCCTGCCGGGTCAATAGCGTAGTCAGTTCGAGAAAAAAAAAAGCGTCAAACCTACTCTATACATTGCCATTAGCTACTCTTTCAACGCCGCCCTATTGTCCTGCAATAGATGGCGATAAAACATTCTCTGCGTGATGGAATTTTTATGTTTCCGATTCTAACACACCGCCAGCATATTAAAGTTCTAATCATTTTATTTTCTTATAAATAGCAATTATGCGTATTACTATAAAAAAAAAGCAGTAAAAAAAGACCGAGGCTTATTATATAACCAGCGCGGGTATAATTAGGCTTAAATATAATAATTTTAATAGATACATACTTATATATCCTTACTATGAGGATTTGAATATCTATAGGTTTTACATTTATTGACTTTAAAATTCTTTAAATGTATAAACCTCTAACAGATTGTATAAATTGTAGTTTGTATCTCTATATTTATTATCTATATTATCTCTATATTTTTAAGACATAAGGGAAAGACCTTAATGGCGGTGATAGTAACTTTAAGTTACCATCGGCTAGACACAAAAAAGAAGATCCCAAAAAGGAAATCCCTATCAGGCAGACCGCTGGTCATTAAATATTATACCAAATCTCAATTCACTACAGGAAGAAGAAAATGTGTTATGCAAATCCTAATTAGTTGGAACAACACCAAGTAGTAGAAGAAATTATCACTACATATTATAAAACAAAGTCGCTTTCGCTGTCCCTATATCCCTATGTATGCTTAAATCTTTAAAACTACGCAATGGATTTTGATGCGGTTTTTTTAATAGATAGATTGATCGAAGAAAAAGGTTTATATATATAATAACATCCAATAAATAGTGAAGAAATACTGTTATTTTTGAGGTTTCTAAGGTGATGTCGTAAATAATTACATAACCGATTCGATGCAGACGAAGTTGCACGGGTCAGCTAGTTTTATATAAAAGTAAGATCTGCAAATGGAGTATTCAAATAAACTTCAGATGTTCTTATCTAGATGACCTCCTTGCAGAAAGAGGCCATAATATTCCATACATCCTTGCTGCCGAGCACAGCTTTCACGACGCTCGGCAGTGAGAGATCACGACCCATCGCCGCTGCCAGAATGCGGCGCTGCTCCTCCCACGCAGCACACTCAGATAGTGTGTGCTGCGCGGTGTCCGGTTCAACGCCGTACTCGTGACATAAGGAGCCATCCTTGCATGCTATCCGATGTAAGTACCAACCGAAGCACCCATGCCCGGTCAGTACCTGCACCAGACAAAGCGTCAGGGAGCCCCACCTTCGTTCGCACCAATCCGACAGGACCGGGCGAACGAAGTCGATAGTAGTTCTAAGGTACCGCGCATCCGCTAAGTCCTGCGTCCACCTCTCCATCCTCACTCCCCTTTCCCTTCTTCTCATTCCCTCTATTTCCTCGGGAGCTAGAGGCTCCCCCATCTGTTTCTTAACCGCCGTATAATTATATACGGCGACAAGCACCTCCGCCTATAGCTCTCAGGGCAGGGAGCCGGCCAGCACCATGGCTGCCGCTGAAGACACAGCCCAGTAGCCTCGTATCACCCTCAACGCCACGGTGCGCTGCTCAGCTCGCAGCGCACTAATAATGATGGCATTGAGGGCGTCCACCCATAACGGTGCCCCGTAGGCGGCCATGGACCGCATGACCCCCATGTATAGATGTTGACAGGTGGCACCCGGGCCTCCCCGTGTTGGCGAGAAGTCGTCCGAGCCCCTGAAAGTGGGACTCGAACCGCCAGCGTCCAGCGTCCGAGATCTCAGTGGACTTCATCATGTCGCCCCAAGCAGTTGGCCCGGCGTCGGAGAGTGCCGCCGCCAGGCCTCCTCCGTGGACGGAAACGGCTATGTAATTCCCGGCCGTCTCCTCCGTCAGCCGGATCGGTGCAAGGAAAGATAGACCCTCCCGACCGACCCATCTTCCTTCGGCACGACTACGGTGGCGGGAGGAGGCGGTCAAAACACACTCAAACCGCGGTGTCCCGTTCAACGCCGCACCCCTCAACCTAATCTAACCCATCACGTCGTTATTGGATCGCTCATAACTTCATACTTACCCTGTCGAAATTGATAATGGTAAATCTTAACATCCACCAATTTCGAACATTCACAGTAACATGCTCGTATACATATATAGCTAGTTAATTTATACTTCCAGTTTTAATTCCCGGAGTTCATAAAGGAAACATATTTATTTACATTTCAAATCATTTTAATAGTAATTTTGTTTCTTATACGAGTGTATGTATTATATCATATTCTTAGAGAATAATTGTAACATTTCAGTCAAGTGTCGCGTCCCGTGCGTCTGCCCGCTCCTGTAGCGCTGTCTGCCCCATGTGCACTGGTATGAGGTGAGTCATCACTCTGTATTTAAACTTTGTTTACCGTATTCAAATAACATCAGTTAGTTATGACTGGATTTCATATTACAAATCCCGTTATTAATGTTATGAACGGTGAATTAACTGGATAAGTGTTGTTTATGAACTCGTCATGTACGTGAGGAATAAGCATTAAGCAGTATAAGTTAACTGTACTAAATACTAGATATTTTTGTTTTATTTAAACAATGTTCTTGTTGAACTCATTACATAGTATAAAACAAAGTCCCCTACCGCGTCTGTCTGTCTGTCTGTTCGCGATAAACTTAAAAACTACTCAACGGATTTTCATGCGGTTTTCACGATTGGATAAAGTGATTCATAAGGAAGGTTTTAGTACATAATTTGTCAAAGATTTTTGAATAGTCGGAGCGGGACAACGTCCGCCGTGCCCGCTAGTTATACAATATTTTACATCTACTAAATATGAATAATGAAATAAAATACGAAAAAATGCAACACTAGATATTATAAGTCACTAAAAATAATTACTTTAGATATCAAAAATTCCCAATAATCGTCTTTTATATATTGAGTTAATGTTAGAAAACAAAATGAATTGAACAAAATGTTGGTCCTTACCAATATTATGTTGTCAATCGTCAGTCGTAATACACGTTATTAATCAATAATTGTATCAACAATTTAGATCCATGTATTTGTCAGTTCATCAGAATCATAAAAAGCTAAGTTAATTACGTAAGCGCACACAGATTTCGTATGTAGTGCGTAAATGCATTTCTGTTATATCTTCTAAGATATTCTTTGATATAATATGCCGTGAAGTATAGTTTTGATCTACATTAAATTTCCAAAGTAACTATAATATTTAATTGCATAAGGTTTAACACGGTATTTATGAAACTAGTGTCACAACCAGCTAATTAATTTTTAATAATATGTAAAAGATACAAATGGTAATAACCATGGTTTATTCTTAGCAGATAACATACACCATTGAAGAATTTTCTATAGGTTTTTCCGTTGTACAGTTCCACAGTACATTAATTTGCTACATCTCAAAGGTTTCGCGAGTGTTACCAATGTAAGCGCCCGGAAACTTCTCCTTACGACTACATTAAAATAGTTTGACTTTTCTTATCTTTATATAAATGCAAGAGTCACATGTAACGCGTAAAAACCTTCCACCAGAAAATTTCAACCCAATAGTATAAAAACTATATCAAAATCTATTGCGTGGTTTAGAAGAACTAAGGGAATACACAGACAAACACGAAAGGCAACTTTGATTTATTTATAAATAGACTTGCAGCAGCCCGCAGCTTCGTCTTTATATCTTTATAAAGGACTATATAACATAATTAAATAATTTGAAAAAATCTCTATAATTCGTAGGTATTTTTTTACTTTTTAACCGATTTCGAAAAATGAGGAGGCTACTACGTTCGGTTGTATGTTTTTTTATGTATGTTTATCGATATCTCCGTCAATTATGAATCGATTTAATGATTCTTTTTTTATTTGAATTGGTTATATTCAGAGTAGTCCCATATAAATTTGAACTTTGAAATTTGACTTCAAATATAAAATTAGGTAGCGCGAATATCAATATTTTTTATATAATTTGGTTAATTTAATAATTCAGTTATTTTTCGCTTTTTAATGCCTTACTTGTGTTTCACGTCGAAAACGGTTTATTTTTTTAGGATCTTTTTTAACCAAATTGTTTAATGCCAATTTTCATAAATCTAAGCTCAAAAATGACAAATCTTCATAGAAATTTTCTTGTAGTAAAGCACCATCAATGTTTTATATATATACGGTAATAGCTGAATAACGTGTAAAGTCTGTCAAGGGGTTGTTACTCAATTATCCTTACCTACGTCGACATAATTATTATACTCAGTTATAATATAGCTAAAAGAGTACTAAGCGTACTAAACACAGGTGTCACCCATAATCCTGGAATATGTAACACAACGTTGGTATAGTTGTTAGCTTGTTATTAGTAAACCCTCACCTGCCTCGCGACTCGCGTGATGTCAATGTCCGTCGAACGCGGCGCCCTCATGCGTCTATTTGAACCGTCTAGTTTAAATGACCTCTAAAGAGTAATAATTATTCGTGTGTAGGTTGTGCGAGCAATAAGTCACAACTCACAAAATATTATTTAGATATTTCTAATTAAAAGTTTTTATTAACAATTAAATTTTCACTTATTTTTATAACGGCTTCTAAACTAGGCAGAGCGTTTATCGTATAGCCAAAATAATATTAAACAGCTTCTTTTAGCGGGCCTTACACATGTCCAATCTTTATATATAAATTTCTTCTGTACGTGTGTATGTAACTGTACTCCTCCAAAACTGTTGCAGCGATTTTGATGAAATTTTGTGTGCGTGTTCCAGTGGATCCGAGAATGGTTTAGATTCACAATTGGACACGGTGGGTGGCGCTACGGTTGCCTTTTAGGATTTTTTAAAATTATCAAAGCAGGACAACGTCCGCAGGGACTGCTAGTTTATTATAATTTATACATATATACTTGAAATATATAAATATATATACTTGAAAAGCTAGATTTCGTAAAAAACCGGCACAGTCTAAATACTAGAAATTGTGACAAACTGGTTGTCCCACGTTTTAGACTTCGTAAAACCGGTAATAGTTTTTTGGGATATAGTGTTAGATTTTATAACAAAGTCCCAAGGGATATTACCGATTTGCTGGATTGCGAATTTAAGCGCCATGTCAAGCGGGTTTTAGTGTCAAAAGGCTATTATAGAGTGGATCAATATGTGAACGATGGTGATGTCTGGAATTGACTCATCTCTGTGCATCCATTAAAAACGTTTGTGACATTTAGTATTATATATAATATATTATTATTGTAAGTATTATATATATTTGTTAAAAAGATAAACCAAATCGAGCTTCTTGCCGGTTCTTCTCGATGACTGGGTTGTTTTCCGAACCGGTGGTAGTTTTGACGTTCATGAGTGCCTTCTTAGGGCCTAAATTGAATAAAGTGATTTTGATTTTGACTTAGTTAACAATATACATACATATATATGAGTACATATATTGAGAGAAGATACAATTTGAAAATGTTAATGCGATTTAGCTCTTACTGATTTTGCTTACAGCATATTAGTTCTAATACAAATCAATTCACTTTATATTTTTAAACTATTTACTTCTATTAAATATATATAACAACAAAGGAACTAGGACTCAATTATTCTACTATTTTTTTTGTGATATATAATACGTTATACGTTTTAACATCGTCCAGTAGTAGAGTTCCGACCATTACTTATTTAATTTTGACATTTTTATATTATTAATTTGTTTTTGTCCAAAAGAATATAAATAATATAATAGACATCAAGATCGTAAAGCATGATGAATAAAGACTTAAATTTTAAGATTTTGATTCGTCCATGGTAAGAAAAAAAAAATGAATGACAAAAAAATATAAGAAAATCCGTTGACAAGCAGAGGAGACAAATATACTGCACTATTTTATTATCGCTTATATATATATGATACGTTTTTTAATAGGCTATACTGAATTATATGCAACACATAATAATAATACCGGTGGTAAAATACTTACGATCAAACATAATGACACTAATTAATCACATATTATTCTAACGGTCCCGATAGAGTATGAACCAAGGTAATTAGATAACACACTCGCGTCCAACAATTTACTAAATACCATCTTAAAGCTTCCGGTTGTAACAAATAAGTGATACCGCATTAATTGCACAGGGACAGCTAACTGATGAGGTCCGCGCTGGCGCCGCACCGTTGGGAAAAACGCACATAATTATTAAGTACGTAAACTTGGACCAAGAATCTAAGCCTTTCACAGTATTTCTATACGCGCAAAGAATCTTAAGTGGCAGAGTATTTAACCTATGTTTGGGTTTTGTCGGTATCGTCAGACCAGAAGAACGTATTTGTGTAAACGGCATGAGTTAAGCACAAAACCGGCAGGATATCATTTGTACTTTTACCGAACGAAACCGACGTGACAACACATTACATATGTACTAAAACTTACATAATGTTATGTATGAGGTGCCGAATACGGCTAACATACATGCATATGTAACAAGCAATTTGTTAAATAATAATACTCGTCCTAGTCTCTTTCACGCAAATGAAACAGGAATGCTGCCTGACCACATTTAACAACACACTAGGTACGTTAAACCACTAGTTACGCAGAAAAATACATATTAATTACATATTACGTTTTATTAACTGATTATAACAATGACAAATGGGTTTAACAAAAAAACGATGTGTTATTTTTTCAGAAACAAGTCGTTTATCGTCGAACAAAGTATAATAAATCTGTGTCTAAGGGATAATGTCGATAAATTAAAGTCCTACTTTAAATTAGTACAACCATACAACGTGCAAAAATTAGTGTCTTGGCAGTCGTGTAATTTAATATTGCCATAATCTTCCTTTTTTTATTATAACATGGCAAAATGACTGCACTATGCCTGATAAGCACAGTAAAATCCAAAAACAATGGCGACCACCGATTGACACACTATCCATTGTCATGCCGGCCTGCGAAAAGCTGGATATGCACAGGCAGATCCCGAAACGCGACCCGCAGAAGCGAATCACTATGACTGGCTGTTTCGCTATATACATGGTGGTTGCGACCCAGCCAGGCTGTAAAACCCTACCACCCCGCTTTCACTATTACCTCGTTCGTTATTCAGCAGGGTGCACCACGTGTAGGTGAGGTTGGCTTGAGTGTCTCAAGTCTTAGATGTTATTCGACACCCCTTATACCCCAATTTATCTAAATATTTATTAACAAACAATCTAGTGCCCGCGATTTGGTTTGAATGGTTTTGTTATTTAAGGGGAATATGCGGTATTTTTTTTAACCTATTTTAAGTTACTTATATTACATTTGATGTTGTATCCTAAATATTTGAATCTTAACTAATTTATAAATGCGAAAGTAAGTTTATTTGTTACGTTTTAACTACTCAATCGATCATATTATATTATATATATATTATTATTGCATTATATATATATTCTAAGGTACAGAAACGGATATACGAGTACCAGAAATATATATTGTTCCCGAAGTAGTCCTCTCGCTTTTGCCAAAAACTACATTAACGCGGACGAAACTACGGGAAAAAGCTAGTGTTTCAATATTGCTATAATTCCATATTTTATAAAGCACACTAAATTATATCGTACATACATAATATATATCATAAAATTAAAAACTTGATATTTTATACTGATTTCATTTGAGTGACTCAGTCATCTGATAATAACTCAGGTGTTATGTTAATTCGTAATGAAAATAATGTTAAATAATTGTATAGAAAACCATAATTAATTAAATATAATGACTGTAAATATATAAAAATTAGATGACTGTAAATATATAAAAATTAGAGTTATCATTTGTGTTAGTAAATAATGGAAAATGGTATTTTATGTTACTTTTCTCATTGTTTATAACGATAAATAAACGATGGGAGTTTATACTCTTTAATATTTTGCCATTTCTGATTGGCTTGTTTAATATTTTGTCCTGCCTGTTTGACACCAGAAGTAAAAGCATAATATCAGATATATTTTATTACTACTGACACCTCTAACATTATTTGATTAGTTTTTATCATAATTTTAGCATTAGAGTTTATTTATTACTAGCCTCTGTCCGCGACTTCGTCCGCGTGGAATAACTACTTTGGGCTAACGTTAACACGCAGCGGAAGCTCTCAAGAGGAAAAAAAACCCGATTTTGAAACATTTTTCATTGCTGCTCCGCTCCTATTGGTCTTAGCGTGATGATATATAGTTCTTTTTCCCTCGATAAATGAGTTATATAATACTGAAAGAATTTTTCAAAGCGGTCCAGTAGTTCCTGAGATTACCCCCTACAACGTCACAAATTCACAAACTTTACCTCTTTATAATATTATAGTATACCTATATAGTATAGATGATAAAGCGTAGAGATATGTTGTTGTCTAGAAATATTTTAGAAAGTTTTTTAAATGCTAATAAAAGTCTCATTTGAATCGGTCAAGCCGTTTTCACGATTAACATTCCATAGCGTACAACAAAAAACAGACAATATTTAGTTTTTAGTTTGAAGTAACGTGCAAAAAACCTTGTGAGTATGAAAATGCTTTTATTAAGAAATTCATATTAAAACAGCAATTGTATATACATTAATAAATAGTTATAAATAAATTAGTATTCTTGCATCACGTTTCCATTAAAGTTACATGTGAAGACATACATTGTCCAACGTTATATTGCTTCAACACATATCCATAACGTGAACACGCGTCCGGCCGGAAGACCGCTACTTCCTCAGTTCCTCTCGTATTATGTCATCAATAATAACGAACCAGCACTTCCTCCTCACGTTTTTTTCGATCAAATATGTGCTGCTCGTCTGGATGTCCATAAAAACTTTACCGGACAAATTTAGCCCTTATGTACTGTACTTTCAAACAACTATTATGAGAAAGGTGCATATGGGAAGCATTCAATTTGATAAGATGGTACTGCCTTCAAATATTATTATATAATATCATATCAAATATTACAATAGTCTTTCATTTCGAGTTTCTGTATTAGCCACTATACAAATTACTTGATCACAAATAGGACGTACATTTTTATAGCTCAAAAATGTCTTGCTCGGTTGTTTTAAAGTTTTGTATACAGAAAGCTTATGTTATCCCTAAATTGATAGAATAGCGTATAGGAATGATGAATATATAATATATATTCAACAAATTAATTGCCAATTACTTAGATGAAATTTTGTACACCAAAATCATATTTCATTTCTCAACAAAAATATCCTTAGGACAATGTTTATAGATATGAGAAACAGTTCTTGAAATCATAAAGTATGATCATGATTTATTAATAGGATAAAAACATTCGAGTCGTAAATAATAATAACATGAAAAAAGGGTACACCAGGACATTTTGTAGGTGGTAGAGCCACGGTGAAGCTATTATTGGTTTCAGCATGAATGGGTCGGCTCGCCCGGGGTAGTACCAGTAACAGTGTTTGCATTGTTGTGTTTCGTTCGGTCACTGAGAGCGCCGGTTACCCACCTAAACTCCTCTCTCCATCCCCTCCACCTACCCCACTCCCCCTCCCCTAAAACAGGCTGGCAACGAGCTTGCGACTCCCTTGGTGTTGCAAGTGTCTATGGACGGTGGCTATCATTTAACATCAGGTGACCCACCTGTTCGTTTGCCTTCTATGATATAAAAAAACAAAGCTATAATTTAATGAAATTTTATACGCGGTAAGAAGACGTGATTCGAAAATTGTAAGGTTAAAAAAATTATCAATAACACTTTAAAGATGTAATAAAAATTACCAATTAAATACAATAAATAAATATAAATCTAATAAATATGAAATACGCTTGTGTTTTATTTATATAACACGTTACCAATAATTACTGCATAAAAGAATACATGTGGAGCCGCAGACAGTTCCAGACCAGATCTTACATAAAATAATTCCGGTTGACTAATTCATCAACGCACATGTCATCCGGATTTGCAGATTTTTAACGGCTTTATTATACAGGTGGTTACATTTGATTCCCATAGTGTGACGTCACATATTTTGCAACTTGGAACTATTAAATTAAAACAGCACTTTCAAAATTCCATTTATGTGATTATAAAATTAATGGAGACGAAAAAAGAGTACAGTTTGTAACTCCGTTATATTATCAGATAGCAGAACTGATTTTCTTATATTGAAGTAATAATTCTTGTAAACCGGACACGTATGTTTCACATTTATGAATTCTCGTAACCGGCGACCGTTAAAATTATACGTTTTACGTAGATATTGCTATTAACTGCATACAGTAGCGTTCCTTTAAGTGAAAAATAAACAAGACCTAGAATCTCGAACAGGTTAGTGTAACAGCTACTTATTAGACAAGACGAGAGATTCCGAACGACAGCTATCGTAGACTTATGACTCATTTAGTTTCTTTATATAGGTATCCCAACAAATCAGTGTGCATTGCGATGTCATTTTTTGACTAATTTTGACAATCTTAAATTTAATCACAAATACAATTCCATTTAATACATTTATAGGTCATATTCGGAAAGTCAATATATCACTTACTAGAGGAGGTTATGCCGCCTTGATAATTAAAAAAAACTTGATAAATTATATACCGAAACCTTCCCAATGAATCACTTTATCTACTGGTGAAAACCGCATGAAAATCCGCTCAGAAGATTTATTGCGACAGACAGACAGGCGTGGCAGAAGACTTTGTTTTATAATATATAGTGATTTTTTCATATAAAATTAAATTTATGGGTTTGAAAATTTATCAGAAAAAATAAATAATTATTAGATTTATAAGCAAACCAATCAAACAGAGGTTAAATAGTTTCACTAATAATGTAGTGGCATATTTTCACAAACCCTTTTCGTTTTATTACAGAAAAGTTAAATACGTATTAAATACTTGGTTTTAAAAGGTTTTGTAATAAATGCACTGCGCTCACCTGAGGCAAGTTCGCGTTATCCTTTTTCGCAAGTCTAACCTAACGTAACCAAAGCGAGACAAAAGAGCAAGATGACGAACATTCAGCGACCGCGGTGCATTTAATACGAGATCTTTTTAAAGCCAGGGTTCAATACGTATTTACTTTTTTGTAGTAACACTGTTTATGTTTAATATCTTTATATTTTTTCTGACAAGGTTATGTTAAACATAATATGTTTATTTAAGCTGTCAATAAAATATTCCTATTACTTCCAAATTAAAATATTTCTATTATTTGAAAAAGGGTACGTTGTACAAAATAGTTAATAAGTACGTATTACTTAAGTAGGTATCTCTAAATAAACAATTTGTATTAAAGAAGTCACACAGTGCATTTTCATTTATGATTCATAAATACGACGACACTATCTGGCAATAATGGTTATATGTACTTCGATAATTAATTACGCTGTCATGTTATTTGACAACAGTTGTTATAAAATGTTGTCAGTTATTCTGCTGTTGAGTAATTTTATATCATATTTTAATTTGTAACATTGACACGACAATAACATGAATATTAGTTGTCCAATTGTGACTATGATACACGTCGTTTTAACATCGGCCACCTAAATCATCAATAATAATAACGGACAGCTAGTGGTTTACAGCAGAAAAAATAGTTATTACATTATTAGTTATTATTATAATGACTACCTGTAATATAATGATATTACAAATTAAGAACAAACAACAATATAAACCTATCCGAACAAATACAATTCTATATCAAATTCAGTACCGATCGCTAGTGGATATTCAAATAATATCTAGATACTATTCCCTACAATTTCTTTCCCACAATTCTGTCGAAAGCCACGAAATTACTGAAAATCTTTTGTAACGATGCTAAAAATGACACCGCTCAAGCAAAATCTAATCTCTACAACCAAGAAAAATAACATAGCTACCAGAAGATGTCCGAAACCCTTCATTCACTATATTTTATAATATTTACTATAATACTTCATTCATGCATGTAGCGGTTCATTATTTAATGTTTCATATTAGGCCTTTATTTACTTCTTAACTTTCAATACGAAATATAAAAAATTACCTTCTCAAGTTCATATATAGTTTATACATACAACATTAAACAGAATTAAAACTAATGACGTACAGCGAACATACATATGCAATTGTGGTTAATATAAATTAGTGTTACATGTACAGATATACCAGGCGTTCTATTAGTCCGGTGAAGCTGCAAAGGCCCATCAGGCAAACAACGTCAATCAGTTCGAAATAACAAAAGACGCGCTCTAACTTAATTCTCTGGATAGCATCCTTTAACGACTGCAGTCTTTTGAGTTTTTTTGTACAGACTGCAGCAACTATTTAACACCAGACTGACTGCACGACTGTCTGCTATTCCACAGCATAAAAATAGTTAATGTTGAGTTACGATAAATACAATGATCTAATAACAAGTTGTTTAAGTTACAGGTGTTTGATATTATGGCTATTCGATCTTTAAATAATAAAAAACACGTTTTTCCTGAAAAGGTGCAATATAATTACGTAAATTGTCAGTAATTATCGTACGCGTGTCAATCACGAAGCAGAATAATTATTATAATAATACCTTATAGTTTATATACACCATCCTCATCTGTTTTATAATAAAAATACTAGCATCCGCGCGCGAATTGTATGCAGTAATGGATTCGTCTTGTTATTGTATTTTATTAAACACACAATGAATGAATGAATGAATTAACATACAATGATTCCTAAAAAAAAATATTAATAATTTTAACATGTCCTACTTTTTGGAATAACATATAGTCCTCGTGTATAAAATTTAATTTAAACGGGTTGAAGATAAATAAAGTTGCAATTTTTTTAATCGTTTTTTCTCCTAATATTGAAAATACTTATACTTTTATAATCTTGAAATTACGCATTCATTCAGTGTGCAAAATTTAATTAAAAAAAATTGTTAAATAGCCGTGATCGCTACGCTCGCTATTTTGCAGTAATTTTTTTCAACTTATTATTTTATTAAAATAAAATAATATTTCAGATTTCTAAAACGATTACTTATAATTTACAACTATTTTAGTATTCATAAGATACTAGCTTAGTACTCATTGTAAGCATAATACCAATATGTTATTGCTTTTGTTATTATATAGACACACAAAAATCACACCACGAGTTACATTTAAATCACTAAAGGAAACAGTTCAGCGTGTTTAAAATAGCATATTTTTTAGACGTTTAAATTTAGTAACATGGTGCTTATCTATTTCCAGAGAAGGCGCGTCCGGTATTGCGCTATGGTTGCGTGATCGGTCATCATGCGCCTCTTCCGCGGATCGAAGCGCAGAGAAGTGACCGGACCGCGAGCCGTCACGACGCCGTCTCCGCGCCGAGACGCCGCCGCTGCCGACGTCGCCGGCGCTCCGTTACACGATTTTGCACTCGTAACTGCGTTACCGGCCATGGTCATGGAAGATGACGTCAAAGAGATGAAAAAAGGTACCTACTAACTTAATTAGTGTTGTTAAAATAATAATGCACTGTTATTAATAACGTCATTTATTTTATTTTCAGTGTTTGCTACATGGGGTCGTCGTATGGGTCGAAAACTTGAAATATTAAAGAAACCAGAATCTAAAGAAAGCCCACAAGAATTACCGCCAAATGAGGAGCCAACAGAAGAAGAGGAAGTCACTGCTGTAGTTACAGGGCAATATAAGAAAAAACAAAATTGGAAAGTAGGCCGGAGTAGTTCTGATTCTACTTCACAGAAGAAGGATAATGACACAGACTCAATTAAGAGTGGCTCTAGAGACAGATCTCCCAGTCCGTTTAAATCATTTTTTCACAGAATGGGTTCAACAGGAATGTTAAATTCATCCAAGTCGCAGTCGCAAAATATTAACAAACCACCTGAAAACTATACGACCAACAACGGACCATCTCTGTATAGAAGTTGTTCGACGTCACATTTATCCACGTATGTTAAAGCTGATGATCCATCAGACGACATCGACTTACAGAATGCCGATAACGCCAATAAAAACTCACCGTCAAAAAATATCAACACATTACGAGAAGAAAGTTTAGCTGCTACGTCAACTAAGGCCATTAGTTGCGATAATATTCCTAATTTAAACGAATCACAAGGTAATAATGGTGCATGTAAGAAGCCAAATTTCCCGTACGCTTTTCTAAGGTCCAAACTATCAGTATTGCCTGAAGAAAATAGTATAGCATCGCAACAGAGAGCGAGCTGTGCTAGACAAAGTTTTTCTGAAAGAATAGATCGAAAATCACCGAACTTTCGAAAAGAAAAATTATATTTTACGAATACACGAGCAGAAGAACGATATCAAAGTAACGACAGTATATCTATAAACGAAGACAATTTTCATAACACACTCAGAAAAGATTACGACTTCACTAGAAGTTCAATGAGAAGTATCAACGAAATTGATAGCAAATTTTACCCAATGGAAAGGCTAGATGATGTACCTCGTAGATCTTCTATGATTTCACAAAGAGCACCTCTCGATTATGATCCCATTCTTGTACCAAGGAACAGAAATAGTTTACCAGTTTATGAATATGGTTCCGTGCTTGGAACCATAAATGCGGAACTCGCTTCATCTTCTCAAAGTATTCATCGTGGACCAGAAATTAGTGAAATTCAAACTCATCGCCTTAGCAACTACGTTAGTTCAAATGAATCTGGTTACGACAGCGACGGTAGACCAACTGATGAACATAGTAACCATTCACCTCCTGGATACTCTGGCCATTTATCTAGTGGACCGATAAGAAAAGAACATATCGAACCAGCTTTCGATTCAGCTCACAATACATTTTCAAGACAATATAGTTTTAATCATAAGATCAATATCAACAGAGTTCAAGTTCCAGTAAGAAGAAGTTCCACACCTTGTGCACTATTTCCTATAGATAAATGTACACCATATCAAAATGAAGCACACCGCAGAGAAGAGAAGACATATTCTAACGTACATCACAATCTAATTGTAGATCACAATGATAGTAAACCACCGCCACTACCAAAGAAAACAATTAACAATAAAAAGCCTCCTTACGTATACAAAACAATAACCCTAGATGAACGAGTACAAACGAGGAAAATAAAATTTTTACAATCTCAATTAATACCTGTCCAAGATACTTCTATATCTAATCTTAATAATGTGGTTCCAGAATCAAAGTCAAACGTTCACTCTGAAATTGATATACTCGGAAGAGGCCCGTGCACTAAACGATTCAGAAAAATTAGATTACTGAAGTCTAAATTAGAAGAAAGTCTCGGTGTGTATCTAGCACAACACAGAGTCGATTTTGATAACAGTGGTTCGAACTATGAAATCCGTTATATTGTTGTCAAATTAGACTTTGAAGGAATTGCGCATAGAGATGGAAGGCTTCGAATAGGTGATGAAATTGTCAATGTTAATGGCAGAATATTGAGAGGATTATCGTCTTTACGAGAAGTTCAGCACATTGTAAATTCGTGCTCGACTGAGGCCACTTTCGACGAAGGGTCTATATTTCAGAGATATCAAGTTGATCTTGTTATGGCTCATGATGAAATAACTCCATTTACTTTAAGTAGAATGATAAATAATCATACAGAAGACAAAACACCTTTTGCACCTAATAATCCACCGGATATTATTTCTCAAACGGTGCATAAACCATTGCCCTCAAATCAAATAACTATTGAAACTCATTTTCCATCGGATAACCAATATAGTAACCGTAATACAAACAACACTTATAATCCCACAAACAGACGAGAGATTAATAATAAGTACGAAGTTAATATTCAAAATAATAACCCACCAACACATTCCAATCAAAAAAGCGACGATGAAAAATTATTAGAAAGACACTGCTATTCACATTCCTCATCATCATTGCAAAATGTTACCAATATTGAAATATCTGTAAAGTCGACACCAACACCTCGGCCAATTCAGGCTAATAATTATAGACCAATATCAATTCATAGCAGTAGGCCCCTACCCATTGTAGGTCAGTATTTCTCTTGTAACGACAATGCAGCTAATGAGACTAAAGAGAATTCATCTCACTATGTTAAACATATATCAAGGCAGTACCAGAATAGATCATTTGAAAGTATACCCGAGCAACTAAGGAACAGTAGCCGGAGTAGATTTTTCAGCAGAGTAGGATCACAACGAACAACCCCCAGTAATTTATCACGCCAAGACTTTAATCCACCAGCCAAAAACGAAGTTCATCACGAAAGTCAATACTCACATTGCTCACTACACAGAGCAGATTTCTGGAAAGGTCCCGGTCATAAAAGCCTTGGTTTCAGTATTGTAGGAGGGACGGATTCACCAAAGGGACATATGGGTATATTCGTTAAAACTGTGTTTCCAAATGGACAAGCAGCCGACAAGGGTACTATTTTGGAAGGTACACTTTCTAATTTATAATATGATAACATATGCAACATATATCTTTTTAAATTTAATTTCCCCAATTATTTTATTTAAGGTGACGAGATCTTGTCCGTAAACAATGTGCACACACGTGGATTAAGCCATGCTGGGGCAATATCGCTTTTCAAGCAAGTAAAAGAAGGAAAAATAGAATTGACGCTTTCAAGAAGAAGGTAAATGTCGTATGCAATGTCTTGATAATCTTATGTTAGACTTAAACATAATTTTTTTATTTAATTTTACAGAGCACCTAGATCAAGATCCGTAGAACCTCTTGGAAATTTTCGTAACGAGAATAAAAGAGAATGAAATCTTAGTAACCACACTCCAAAGAGGCGACGATATTCTGTATTATTGTGCAATAATTCACTCTATAATTGTAGCCAAAGGCAAATAATTAGAAGCTAAATTACCACTTGTTTCAGTACGTTCAATTGAAGCAAATAATTTTAAGATTTGTAATAGTATACTGGAAAATATTTTATGTCGACATTGTAGATACCTTTTAAGTGAATATTATAAATTTCTTGCTGTAAAATACGAATATGTTTAAGATATATGTAGAAAAGTACGTTATGAAACAATAATACGTAAGTTTCTAAAATTGCTGAAATCATCCGAGCCAATGTTTAAAATCAGCAGACTAAACTGTCTAAACTAAATCGTAAGTATATAATGTAAAAAGTTAACTGCAAATATATAACATATTTGTTAAATTACTGTAAAAAGACTGTACGTACTTTAGATGTTTAGGTACCACCTTTATACATATTATTTATCGTTTAAAGTAACGATATTGTTTTATATTTCAATAGGAACGCTAGATCTCGTTATTTTTTATAGTAGCCATTGAAGCTTTACCGCTCGGCAAATTTCTTGCGTTTCAAAATAAAATTGATCAGACTGATATTATCTATTTCATATCGTGTACCTTTGTACAACCAAAGTTTAATTTCTTCACAAGAAAACTAATTTCTTACACAATATATAAATATTATAATAATATATATTAGACATATATAATGAAGAACATTATGTTGCGCTTTAAATATAATTAATTGTCATGATTTAATCTAGGTTATTATTTAAAATATGCTTCCATATTTGTGATGACAGTAGAATAAAGTAAATTTTCAAAAAAAAGTATTAACCGACTTCAATATCAATCAAAAACCCATAAGGCACTAAAAAGCGGAAAATAACTAGTTTATCAAAAATAAAACATATGAATATGTGTGCTACCTAGATATGTACTGGAAGTCGGTACCAACCAAATTTTTTTTATTACAGAGACGCGAGAGTGGACTTAAACTTTGTACCTGTGTAGATGATATGATTTTCGGTT
>MU158841.1:590098-669837 GCA_015888305.1 Antheraea pernyi | reverse complement strand
GGGGAAAAAAAAAAAAAAAAAAAAAAAAAAAATACAGACGAATTGATAACCTCCTCCTTTTTTTGAAGTCGGTTAAAAATATCAGCAAATAGGTTCCGTCCATTGATATTGATGTTGTAATAATATATTGTTTTGTATCTATTATTTTGAGCTCACTTATTTTGTTTGAGCATAGATAATATTAAGAAATTATCAATAAAGTATTAAAAACGAAACCATCCATAACAGACGACTTTAACTCAAACTTAGCAGATTTGAAATATATACAATATTGTAATATTTGTTTAGATACTGTATATAATATTACCTATTAATAAATGGCAATACCTCTGAAATTATATAGCTGATTAAAATAGAACCACTTAATTTTTATTTCGACCTTTCTCCCACTCTTTTTAACGAAAATTAAAGCAAAAACAAAAGCATCAGACACGTAGCTGGGGTGAGGGGCATTGTAGGGCAATGAAATTAAAATCACATTGCTCTACCTTAAAAATACCACAAACTAAGATAAATAATTATAATTAAATTGTTTGTTCATAGTTTGAGATAAAAAAATTGTAGCGATAGGTATCTAAACTTTTCCGAACATACCACATTTTGTGACATTCGAGGGCAGACCGATATGATAAATATTTTACTTCTGCCCTACCTGTAACCAATGCCGCCCTACCTCAAATGTGACTAGCTACAGCCCTGATCATATCATGTATGTTCACAAACCTCTTTTTTGTAAACGAGCAAATTCTGAAATACTAATTGATATTCGATACTTCATCCGAGTCGTTTATTATCTTAAGAACATACTTTATGTGCAGTGAAACAAATATAACCACCACATCGCTTACCCCACTGCTCAGCTGCAAGACGAAAACATCATTCAACGCATAGTGCTATAGAAATCAAATTTCGTAAGACTTTATATTAGATGAAGTTTTCGCGAAATCCTGTTTTAGATAAAGGGACATTCATTAATTAGGTAAGAGTCCCGGAAGGAAGGAGTTGAAAAAAATCTCTACATGACCTTATATTAGAGGACGAGGGGTAAAATACTATACATACTATACATAATATTTTGTAAGTCGAAATTTAATATTGAAAAACCTAGTTTCATTACGAATGCTGAATGGTTTTCTTTTCAGTCTATAATGTACACTTTGATTTACATCTTTTACAAATTTTTATTTTTTCTTTGATTTTCTAATGTGTTCTGTTTTATCCATTTTAAATGTCATAAATTTATTAGTACATTCTTCCTGCGTATTAATCTAATAAAAAATATTTTATTTTCAAGAAAAAACAGCATTGAATGATTAAAAATTGTCTTATACAGTAATAATGTTACTATTCTGAAAAAACGAGATTGAATTTTTTGTAATAATTACGTAACACCCTGTTCGAGTAATCTTATGCAACGTTAGTCAAAAAACGTCTTTACGTAATAAAGGCCCCCCCAGGACCAGGTGTCTAAGAAGTAAGACTAGAGAATATCGACAAAATCTATCTAGTTTTTGAGTTATGCGTCCACACGAACAGAGTTCTAACACATTATTTATATATAACTTGGCTTAACATTTACTAAAAAGGCTTGTTCCTGCGTACAAGAATAAAACTCACAATTTTAATATTATTTATTTCAATAAAAATGACTAAAAACTAAGTTTACATCAAAAAAAAATAATCAAGATGACTTGTCATAGAAGTTACAAGTAATTCAAAAAATCATAAAGTTCCTGTTTGGATAACGCTTCTTTTATTTCACATCGCAAAGAATAGCAACACCTCTCAATATCCAGTGATCGGGATGTTTTAAAGTCGGCAACCACAGTGGAGTTATGAACGTTAGGTCTGTACGGACAGGCTTCTTATAAACTGGACACTGAAGTAAATATATTAAAAACATCACAAAAATCATTTAAACTACAAAATTAGTGATTAATAAGTGTCTCTTATTTGACAATTCGCACAAAAGCACAATGATAATGTACATTTGTGTTATTCAACAAAGAACAATGATTGAAATAACGGAGTGGAAGACGACCGCATAAGGTATAGATGCATGGATTGTGTTAAGTACAATATGTTTGACTATATAGCTATTACCGGTTTCAGCATGAATGAGTCGGCTCACCCGGGGTAGTACCACCCGATCCACAAAAACACCCACGTGAAGTAATAGTGCTTGCATTGTTGCGTTTCGTTCGGCTGACCGATCTCCTCTCACTGATGAGAGGAGGCCCACCTCGCCTCCTCTCTTCTTATCCCCTCCTTTCCCTCCTTCTCCCCTTCCCACAAACACAAGCTAGCAACGCACTTGCAGCTCCACTGGTATTGCTAGTGTCTATGGACGGCGGTGATTACTTAACATCAGGTTCGTTCGTTTGCCTCCTAAGACATAAAAACAGGAGACTCGAAGAGGAAAACGTGTCGTCAAAACCTTAGATAGAATAAGCTAACGATCTATCGCGAGGACATATAAATATTATCTGTTAAGTCTGCAAGAATCGACTAACCTCATATAGCTTTGGATCCTTAGGAGCTATCGAGTTTATTGCATATATATGTATCACAGGCAAAGCCGTATATAGTACTTTAAGTGTGGACTCGCAAAGACGCATGTTCCGACGATCCCAGCCTGCCCCGTCCAAGAACACGCCGTGAACATATACACCTTCCTGCAAATACATTCATTGCAATTACATTGTATCAAAAAAATAATATTGCAAAATCTTACAACAAACCTATTTTCGTCTTTGAATTATACTCCGTTATTACAAGAAACGTTTAGTTTTTATTAATCAATCAAGTCTACTTAATTACATTGCTTTAACATTATTCCTTTGAATTTTTTATCCGTAGTAATTTCGTGTGACGGAAAGTGGTGGGCATAAACACTGTGTCGGGTAGAGTGTTAACTACCGATTCTCGTCCGATCACCAAAGTTAAACAATATCGGACGCGGTCAGTGCTCTGTTGGGTGACCGTTTGAGAACACCGCGCCACGTTGACTTTTTATTCTGTTTTTTAAATTAAAATAAACATTTTAACACACAAGTTTCACTTCTATCGTGTGTCTCCACGACACACCCTATTTTAAGATATGATTTGTGACATCTGATAGACACAATTTATACGTATAAATAAAGTTGAAGAGTCTATTTGTATGCCAAAATAAAAGCTATTTTCTAAGTGTATATATAAAGTATATATGATACTTATAACCGAAAACCAATTTAATTTTTGTGTTTATGCCGGTTAATCTCTAAAACGGTTGGACGGATTTGAGCAGAACTTTCAAGCAGATAAGTAGATAGCTGATACTATAAAGAATAACTGAGAATACTTTTGTATCGAAACAAAAATGAGAGATCCCCGCAAATGTAATTAATCAGAGAAGCATTGTCCAGAACCACGCGCTCGATAACACAGTACAATTTTTTTTCCCCCATTTTCAAGGGAGCAATGTCGCAGATAACAGTAGGTATATAGGTATAAAATAAAAAGTCCAGTAAATTAACAATTATTAGCACATCTTAGCGGTATTCTGAACCCTGATCGTAAGTAAATAAAAGTATAGATTATATATTACCGGCGGTGGGGCATTGATCTCATCGTAAATACTTTTCGTAACATCGTTGTGCAGAGAGACCATATCAAGAGCCCAACCTTTATGCGCTCTAGTCACTTCTTGGCGCATGGCAGTCAGAAACCCTAAAAAATATATAATTCACAGCAATATTCATCGCACATTGTTATCTTGACCACGAATTCAAGAGTTAAAATGCTATTAGTTGTCTTTAACAAAATTACATATAGATTTATTACATACAAGCACAATTAACCATACATGTTTAATCATATAAAATATAAAAGAATCAATGTTTGTGTGGTTGTCACGTTCTTTGTCTTCCCATATCATTCAATTAATTGAGTTGAAGCATTATACAGTCGTTAGAGATATTTTCGTAGAGATGCTATGATTTTATAATAGATGGCGCACCAATTTTTTCAACCTTCAATCAACAATAACTAGATAAAGGGTCACGTATAAATCGAAGCTAAAAGCCGTCCGCGTAAATATATACTTATGTGTAGCTATTTGTTTACTATGAAAAGGAGAAAAAAGTTTAAAAACTGTTTTAAGTTCAACCTAATTACAACCATAACACCTTGTAATAAAGTCACAAATGTTCAAAATATTATCTAATACTTACAATAAAACAAGCAAAGTCATAAATTACTCCCCTCACAAATGGAAAGATAAACAACATTTAGTGTGAATTCAAGCTTAACACGTAATGAATAAAGTACGTTTTCCCGTTATTGTGTGTGTTTGTGTCTGGGGAGGTCAAACATTTGTATCACAGGTTTAAAATCGGTAATTTTGTTCAAAATTTGATATTATTAGTTAGTTTAAAGCTTAAAATATAACTTATTCAACATGTATTAGTATTTTCGGTTATTATTTTTGCATCTTTTGAATACACTGCGGCATGTGAAACGGGCATACCTTGGCTGTGTTTCATACAAACTAAACAAAATAAGGGCACACATTTCAAGTGAGCTTTTTCGTGAGATTGTTAATCGAAGGTTTCAACAAATAATTTCATTCTACATTGTTTTCTAATTTTACGACTAAACACTGTTTACCCATAACAAAAATATACAAAATCAACGTTCGTGTATTTATCATGTTATTTGCCTTACTATGTCATTCAGTTAATTGAGTTAAAATATTATAGAGTTATTGAAGACACTATCTTAATGATACGGTGACTGTATAATAGATGGCGCACCAATTGCTTCAACGAATAATTTTATTCTGCATCGTTTTCCATTTTTAAGACTGAACGCTACCTACATATATTTGTGGCATTCCGCACTTTCTTAATATTATACTTAATGCTTTATTATAATATCATTAGTTAATAAATCTTAGCATATAAGACCGGCAACGTTGCAGGTGATAAGGCACCCAAAAGACCAGTAGCCGGGTACCTAAAAATGTAACAAACCTACGCTCTGCCCAGACATATGTCACTATCACCCGGGACGCGTAGGAACGTAGTGTAAGACGATATATACTAAGAATATTATATTTGTACAACGGTGTGCTACAATGATATTAGCATAAAGGACAGTCAGCAGAACACCTTCTGTATTTTATATTCATGCATTTATTTATTTAAGGTCCACAAAACTGAGTTCTATGAACAAAAATGGACACAAACCCTTTTATATGTGAACACAGCATGCATAATATAAGAAGACAAAGTCATAGTATTAATACAAAGAAATATGAAATTATATTAAACATTCAAATAATTTTTTTTTCTAATTGAGGCCAAAGAAACACAAAAAAATATATCGAATTTGAAACGTAAACTGTTACAAAAAGAAAGCATGCAATATAAAGGGCAATGTTGACCTGCGTTAGTTCTTGCTAATGGTAGATGAAAAGTTTGCCTGTTAAGTAAACGACTGCCTATACGTGGCACACTCAAGGGTAGTTTTTGAAGAAAAACTGAAGATTCTAGAAAACCGTGTATCAATTTGTATATAAACATTACATCAGCTACTTTTCTACGAGTCTGTAATGGTTTCATTTTATAAAGTTCTAAACGTTTGGAGTATGAGTTTAAGCTACTGTTATGGATTCTGTTGGTGTAATAGGAAAGGTAATATAAAAAAAAACGTTTTTGTACTGCATGCATAATGCATTCTTATAATAACGAAACACTAATGATAAAATCAGAATTAAGTAACGTGAAAACTAAGAACCCAGTTCAAATCCAAATAAGACATGAAATATGAAACACATTTTCACTTTTATATCTACACATATAATAAGAAACGAAATCTAATGTGTATGTACCTTATAGATCTTATTGAAAAAAATGTTGCAGGTCTCTAGGAATAAGTCATAAAATACATTTCCATTATTTATAGAAATGTATGTCTGTCTGTCATGATAAAACCTTTTCAAGAAGTTCATAAACCATATCTTTGAATAATATTTATTCTTTGTTCCATTAAAATCGGTTCGCTTTATCAATAGTTATTGCAATTTTAATGACGACGCGACTTAGGTACGATAGAAAAGTAAATGGACTTAGTTCATTCGGATGACTTGACTTGACTTGACTTTTTCATAAGGTTCCACACGGACGAAGTCGCGAGCACAGCTATATACAATCAATTAACTACTACTTATAATAGTCAATCACTTATGTACTAATAAGCTTCAAAAACGATTATAAAGAAAAACAATATATTTTTTTACATACCTTGTGGATTAAAGAAGCCAGTCATCCAAAATGAATTCGGTCTAGCTTGGAAACACCAAGCGGAAAACTGTATGTTTCTTTCTAGAAACTCAGTGAACCAGAAACCTAGGGTAGAGGACGACCACGAACTCCTCAACCAAATTTTAGGGACTTTAGCGTCGTAGATGTTATCCAATGAATCTCGAAGCGCCTGTTAATATGTTTATTTAAAAACAACCAAATCAATTACAAAATAAAGTACATTATTCTAATTAAAGACGTACGCTAACCAAAGTATTTTAGGTTATACTAGTGAAGCTATTCTGTGCATAACAATCTAAGGACAAATTTACCTACAGCTTTTTTATGCAAAAAAAAAAATCAAATAGGTGAATACGTAAATAGAAAGAAAGAAACGGGTTATAAACTTAGAGGAAGTTTTTTTTTAACTGATTACGCTATTGACCTAGCAAGGTCTTAATAGGTTCACCGGACTACTAAGGCGAGCGCTTAAGGCACTCAACCGAGCTTAGAGGGAGTCGAGTACAAAAAAATAGAGCTAATGTACGCACGCGTGAAATCACACAACAAAGCCGGTAAAATATAAGATAAAACAAGGAGTGTTATTTGTTAATTAATCCAAAGATACTACCCATTTATTGTTATAGTGGCGTGAATATGAGAAGGTGTATTAATTTTTTTTTTTTAACAAATATCACATCAACAAGAGAACCTATTAATTCATTATTGTCATAATGTATATTGTTATTATTGTCATATGTCTTCTTAGGGCCTAAATTGAGTAAAGTATGTTTTAATTTTGATTTTTGTCACAAGTGGAAGTCTATTGCCAAGAAACTTATTAGCGGCACCAACGGCTTATAGTTTAATACCACACACGAACTAAAAAAGATACGATGTTGCAAAATTAATTAAAAAAGGAATTAACCTCGTTCATAATTATGGTTCCATCAATAGCGAGTAGTAAGTCCTTCAAAGTCGTCCTGACCAACGTAATAACCTTTTGCATGCGATCAATCTCTTGACGAAGAAAAATTACCATCGAATTCAGATTTCCATAATACTTCAGCCTATAAAGACATTACGGTTATGTACCCCTTTCAATTAATAACATAATAATCTTCATGTACCGTTATACCAAGGTTTATAAGATGTGGGTAATTATGTTAATTCTTAGAAATTATGGGACATAAATGTAAAGGAAAGATATATGGAGATTCGAACAGACAGACACTGACAACTGAGATACAGTGTAAGCTTAATCCAGGTGATGACATTCAACTATAACTACTTTTGTAAAATATAGTGAAACGTAAATAACAATAATTATTTATCACCACCTATTATAAAACAAAGTCCTCTGCCACGTCTCTCTATTTATTTGTATGTCTGTCTGTTTGTGGTAAACTCAAAAACTACTAAACGGATATTCATAGTTTAGGTATATAATTTGTCAAGGTTTTTTTTTAAATTATCAGGGTGGGCCAACGTCCGCAACCGACCCGTTAGTTATCTATATAAATAAAATGATAAGACGTCTGCTCTTGTATGCCCATCATGCAAAAACAACTAGATAGGTTTCGATATAATTTTTTTATCTTAATTCTTTGATATCTTTAATATAAAGTTATTAAAGTTTTAAGAAACAATTATAATCACTAGATGTGAATTTCCATGCCGCTGTGAAGTGGATAAAACGACCTAATGTGCATTGGCAGGACAAAACACAAAATCGCGGGTATTAGCTAGGTACTTATAATTGATTTTAGTACCTTTCTTTGACCTCGTGCGGTTCAAAGTTCGGTGGTACTTTCTCTAACATCTCTTTAGTTTGCCGATAGACGGACGCCTCGCGGGTCTCGCCGCCGCCTGAACTCGACTCTTTAGGTTGGATCGAGAGGATTGTGTCCAACAGTTCCTGGGTTGTATTACGTTGGTAACTGAAACATTAACATCTATTTTTTTAAAGAAACCGACACATAATAATACTTTCCTACTTATCCTATATTTTACTAAAAGCATATAAGCAATTTGGAAACGAGTCTTGTTTTAAAAGACTAACATATAACGCTTGAAATTAAACCGAATATAATAATAAAAAAGCAGATATACAAATACTTTGTACTTAATTCAATCACATCGACTGTGTAGCTCTTCAAGAACAAAAAAAAATATTAGTACGTAAAAACAATTCATAACCTAACTAATATTGTAAATGTGAGTTAGTTTTTAAGGTACGCTTTCACATCTTAATAACTCAACACATAATTTAAAAAATTGCACATATGTTGTCAGGAATACAGAAAAGGAAATAGGGTACCGTTCTACTGTAAAAAGATATGTAACAAAGCTAACTTTTATGGAGATAATCGAGGTATTAACACAATTAAAAAAATACTAACGTGATGTCCGCATTTGTATGCAATCCGTAGGCCTGAGGCGGATCAACCGTCTTCATTTTTTCAATCTCCTCTATGTATTCCGGTATATTCTTAAACTTCATGATACCGTAGTTTCTATAGAACTGAAATTCATCCGTGAACAGTTGTTCCGAGAACCAAACGCGGCAGAACGTTACAAGCAAACGGGTATCGTAGTCGTCCGTTACACGACCGCCGTATTGTACCGCTGATATCATGTACCTACCAAACGGGATTTTAATAATAGAGTGAATTAAGAGTGGAAGAGCCACGCTGAAGCTATTATTGGTTTCAGCATGAATGAGTCGGCTCGTCTGGGGTAGTACCACCCTCTCATAGAAAACCGATGTGAAGTAACAGTGCTTGCATTGTTGCGTCTCGTTCGGTCAGTGAGAGCGCCGGAAGCCCACCTCCCTTCCCGTCTCCTCTCTCCCCTCACTCCCTTTCTCCCAAACACAAGCTGGCAACGCACTTTCGACTCTCCCGGTGGTGTTAGTGTCCATGGGCGGTGGTGATCACTTAACATCAGGTGACCCACAAGTTCGTTTGCCAGTTATGACATAAAAAAAGACAAAACTACGATAAAAAATATATATTTATACATATAATAAGAATGTAAAATAACGTGTCTGTTTAGATCATTGTGAAAAAAAAATGCAGGTGTCTAAGAATACATAATAAAATACATTTCAATCATTCTTAGAGATGTCTATGTGTCCTACATGTATGTTTGCTTAAATTTAAAAAATTGCATTTTTGTTACCATATGCGTGTATACTTTCACACCCAATCAGTAAAAAATGTTATTTTGATATTACCTACAGACACTTCATTTTTATTATATGTATATAGATTTGTATTAAATTTAGAAATAACCCTAAAATTAGTTTTAAATCTATATCATCTATATCTATACAAATAATAAGAATGTAAATCCAACGTGTCTCTGCTTTTTAGATTTTTGTAATAAATATTGTTGCGTCTACGAATAACTAATAAAATAAATTTCAACAAATTTTAGAAATATCTGTCTGTTTGTATGAACACACATCACTGCTCAAGTACTGCGTTCACAATAAAACTGCACAATGAAAATAAATCATAGAGCATATCTTTGAGACATACCTATTTAGTTTTTGTTCCATTAAAATTGGCCCATTATAAAAAGTCATTGTAATTTAAATGAAAGCTCGAATTAAGTATGAGAAAATATCAGATAAGTAAATGAAGTTAATACATTCAGATGGCTTTATTAATCATTGTTTTCTACATAAGGCTCCACGCGGACAAAGTCGTGACCACATTTTATTTTTCTTATTGTAGCACGTCAATATGACTGCACTATGCCTGATGGTAAGCACAGTACAATCCAAGAACAATGGCGACCATCGAGTGACACACTATCCATCGCCGTACGCCGCTGCCATGCCGGCCTGCGAAAAGCTGGATATGCACAGGCTGATCCCGAAACGCGACCCGCAGAAGCGAATCACTATGACGGGCTTTTTGGCCCGATACATGTTGGTTGCGACCCAGTCAGGCTGTAGAAACCTAACACCACGCTATCACCATTGCCTCATTCGTTATTCAGCATGGTGCAGGTTAGGTTGGCTTGAGTGTCTCAAGTCTTAGATGTTATTCGAAACCCCTTACATCCCAACCCCTTTAGTAGTAATGTATAAAGCACATTATTGTAGAACGACTGCATCTACTTGGCTAAATCTTTATTATATTTGTTTTTGTCAGGACAAGGTTTATATAAAAGAAAATAATTGAAGAATCATACGGATAATTGAAAAATTCGCGTTAAGAAGTATGCACATAGAAGTGTGAGTGAGTGAGTGTGGCAGAAGACAGAATAAATATTGACAGAAATAGATCACTGTACTACATATGGAGAAGCACTCGTCCTATTGACATTTTAAGGCATCTCGCGTACTGGGCTCAGCCACCATATCTAAATCAGTCGTATAGTTCTGTAATTGACTGGACCGCGACCACCTTACTAATAAACCTGACAGAGAGACTCTTTTCTCTTCTAGAAGCTTCTTCAAGGGAGAAGTAAACAGGTTTCTAAGGGGTCGGTAATGCATGTAATGCCTCCAGTGTTGCAAGCGTCCATAGGCCACGGTGACCACTTACATTCAGGTGGCCAACATGCTTGTTCGTCACCATCATTGTATACAAAACACAACGACACTGCCTCTATCAGAGTGTACCAGTGAAGATAATGATTTATTTATATTAAATTATATACACATATGAGAACGTTTATAAACTATATACTATAAGAAGTCCCGTAGTATAAATACTTAACTATTCATTTACTTACACATACACGCAAATACAGTCCTACCTTACATTTACGAGTAACGCGTAAAGCAAATTTTCCCCTACCGTGCCATAAAAAGTTTCACTTAAAAAACAACTGTGAGGCTTGCAGACCAACACGGTAAGGATAACCAATAATGTGTATTTTAGTGGTCGTCATTTTCCTAGAAATGTATTGTGCTTAGCAAATGACAATGCCGTCAATACAACATGCTATTATAAAATTTAATTCTCGACGCAAATTCGACACACCATTTATAATATTTGAAAAAAACTCAAATAATCTTCCAACTACGGGTGCAAGATGAGAAGCAGCTTGTATGAAAATTATTACCGAACAGTAGTCCAGCTGATCGATTGACCTTGTTCGAGGCTTTCCAAGTGATTCTGCACGAACATGCAGGAAGCCAACCAATCGGCAGAGTTAAACTCATACGGAATGTTCCACCCGAGAGGTCCGAATTTCCGCCTCTCCTGGACAACAGTGTGCAGGAAAGAGATAGTATATATAAGAGGTAAGTAGAACGGACTGTCGCTGTAGTCGAGGAAATCCTGACCCATAGAATCGTATGTTCTCATTAATCCCGCTTTTATACCTGTGAAAAGAGTTAGAAAAATGTGTGTAAAATCAATTATTACCATGATGAACCTAAATAGCCTCGTTATTGTCATAAGCTTACTTGTTAGTGCACAGTTATAGTGGCATGGCATAACGTAAATAACGTTTCCGGCTATGGTCTGACCGCAACCGCAGTACCGCGCCTTAGGTATGCAAGCGGCGCGACGGATGGGCGAACGGACTGTCTGCGACGACGCACATGAGTTAAATATCTAAAGATGAATCGTGCGTGCTCTTTCCATCCCACTCCTCACCTCCACATGTATACCGAAGGCGCGGTACCACGGTTGCGGTAAGGCTATAATAGATACTCTTCCACAATTATGTAAAATTCATCAAACTTAATATCGAATAAGAATACTTCTATAGCTTATAATTTTAAAATATATGCTTTATATTATTACCCTATGTATGCTAACTCGTTGTTACAAATAAAAAACGAATGATCATCGACCGTGGAAATCAGAAACAATGGGCTACCAAAAATAGCTCGTCTCGAAATTTATCCAATGATTCAAACAATGACGTCAGCCATCCAGAGTTTTTCATCCTCCTTTACTGGAAGGTATGTAAGTGCGCTGCAGTACGTCTGAATTGACTTCTATTCTGAACAATGGAGCGGGTACAAAGAGAGTGAAAAGAAAGAAATTTTGAAGCGAACTGCGACTAGACTTAAGTTATACTTAAGTGTAATCGTGTGACAGTCTGTACGAATCTTTTTGTCTGTACGTGTACAAATTAAATTCCTTCTGACATAAACCGCATTTAATAGGAATTAATTTTTAAAATTCTTGTTGGACAAGATTTAACAAAAGTCATAAACTATTATATAAACTAGTATTTTATCAGATTAAATTAAATCTAAAACACTGTAGTTGAACTCACACTGACATCCATGGCGTCATAATAAATAATTACGAATAAACTTATAACTTTAAAAATAAAAACTGCACATTGTAGTATCTAATAATAACGTTTTAAAAACCAGAAGGACAACTATGTTTAACAGCAGTGTATTATTTAGTATAATTAAATAAAAAATAATTTCATAGTTATTAGAATTACTTGAAATATATTAATAGAAGAAAAAAACAATTAGTAGTCAGAATACCTGAAGGTGGTTCACAGGTATACTTTATAGACATTTGTAATAACGTAATGGGAAATTTGTCATGAACTTCTGTAGTTATCCATAGCCTGGAAGATTAAACAGATTTGGGATAATTATTTATGATGAAAATCAAAAAATGAAAATTAAAGTGGAAGAAAGTAGAATACCTAAATGTTTCATGCACTTTCCCAGCGTCTCTTTCCAATTCAGCGAATTGTTCCATAACTTCCACCATATATTCTAATCCCAAGTGACAGTTTTGTAAGAGCACCCATAAACCCTAGAGTTTAGCAAATAGAAATATCAATTGGTATGCAATATTGATACGTTGGCAGCGACTATCCCGTGCTAATATTTAAAATGCGAAAATGTCTTTGTTTGTGTGTTTGTTGTGACGTTTCCATGACTTTATTATTCAACCGATCATCATGAAATTTTGTATAAACGATGTCTCAGGGGTACAAAAAAAAACAGGGTGCGTCGTAAATATACACGATAGAAGTGAAACTCTTGTATTACAGGGAAACATTTTAATTGAAAAAATATAACAAGAAGCCAACGTCACGCGGTGTTCCCAGGCTGTCACCCATCCAAGCACTGATCGCGCCGGATGTCGCTTTACTTCGGTAATCGGACGAGAACAGGTGTTTTAATACCCAACCGGCACAGTGTTTACCTACACCACTTTTCATCAAAAAAAAAATTGTTGAGTTTTCCGAAAGCCCTCCCATAAGAAATTTGACTTCAAAAAGACTTGGGTACCTTTCATCTGGAGAAAATGTAAAGTTCGCGAAACATAAATCAAATCTATATTAACACGAAGGAATCCTAGAGAAAAAGCTTGTGTCCTATAATTTTAAGATACTATTGACTCAAAATTATGGTATCTCACCTCTTTAAGGGCACGATCGATTAATTTCCTCGCGTGCACCTCTTGCCCTTGTCCCATTGATATTGAAGAGCAAATACATTCGAGTCGCTTTGCTGTCATCTCGATAGATGGCGTTGGGTCAGAACCCATCGCCAAGAAACCAATAAGCGGCACCAATGGACGTGATTCCAATACCATATGCTATACATATATAAATAATTACACCCGAACTCGTATGTAATACATCTATACCAGGAATTATGTATAAGCTACATCTATCCTAATGTTATAAATGCGAAAGTAAATTTGTTTGTTTCTTTGTTACCAATGATATTAAAACTAAAAAACAGTAAATACGTAATAAGCGCATCCACAGCGCCTTGTTAAAACTTGGCTGGATAGCTTATTTTTGACGGCTGCCCCGTCAATCCGCCCGTATCTAAGCAACATATAACTATTTCTTTTTCACCACCGATATTAAGAATATGCCATCTTACTTCCACATTTTATCTAAGGCAGTGTGGCGTTACAATATTACTTTACGTATGTGTGCGTTAACGTGCCATTTGTTTTGTCAAAATATCATGTAGGTAACGTGTTTTTTTTTTCGAACTGACTACGCTATTGACCACGCAAGGTCTTAACAGCTTCACCGGAAAAGTAGGTAACGTCTCTTTAGTTATAATATCATTGTTTATTACCCGTTCACGACTTAACTACTCAACTGAACATCAAGAAAGTTACAGAAGTACATGCTATGCATAAGTTGCATAAACATTTTACGGGGTACAGAAAAGGACAGTAACATTTGTCTAGATCAAAAATTATGTCACCGATAGATAGGTAAAATCTACATTCATGCGAACGTAGCCAGGAACAAAAGCTAGTTATAAATAAGAAAGGTGTAAAAAAAGATACCTCATAATTTACAATGATTGCCTCAGAAAATTTAGCTCCCATAGATGATATAACATATTTTCTGAAAAATATTTCAAAATTAAATTCAAACAATCTGTCTTTGGGACAGTACCCAAAAACGTGACTTCTTATTTCACACACATCAGCACATACTTAGATGTAAAAAACATACAATATACAAGACAGGAAATCATTTCATTTTCATACCTACATACATATCCAAAAAAAACAGCTCGAAAGGCACATAGAATATTCAAATAATTAAATTACTCTAATAATGTATGCTACTCCAATAATTCAATCTTAGTTTGAATACTTCTCAAATAATAAGTAATTATTAAATTCATAAACATTAAAAAATAGTTCGAATTAGTCTAATATTCCATTTGAATCAAATACAAACACTATTTACACACCTTTACTATAGACATTTCTATGTATTTTACCATGTACGTGATGTCAATTAATTAAAAAAAAACAACTTTTACTCACAAACTCTGAGCCAACGTTCGATCCGGACACCAAGAACGAACTACTAGTAACTTTCTAAATACGTCTAAATTATGATAACCATCTGGTAATGGTTCATCTTCTGGTGCTTCCTTGTCAAACCTTTGAAACAACAAAACCTAATCATTAAAACGATTATACAAATGATATATCACTAACAAAGTCAACATTAGCATCGCCTTAGTATACTTTGGTTTCGATACCAATTGATATAATAATCGATATAATGCTCGAAACTTATACTCAAAAATGTTATATCATCCGATTCACTTCGTATAAACTGAAGAAATGAAATACTTTTTAAAATAATTATCGTTTAGAATATCATTTGGTAAAGTATGGCCATTTCTTAAACATGTACATATTACATACCAAGTCTTCCATCCCTTTTCATTATCGGAGACTTGACTCAATATATTGGTAAATTGTCTCAAACTCGACAATTGTACTAGATTTAGCCAAGACATATCTGTCACCCATTTGAACGGTTTCGGTGGGCACGCATTCAGGTCCAGAGCTGCACCACCTATAGATTAAAAAATTATTAATAAATTAAATATAGAAATGAATTAATTATTTTACCGAAAGATATTGGATTTTTAATTATGGACGCCTTATAACCAATTTTATTAAGTCACTCGAAATACCTTTAATGAATGTTTGAAATTCATCATATGTTAAATAATCTCTCTGTAAGTCAATCTTCAGAGTCAGTAAGACAGTAAACAAATACTTGTGTTTCTCGTAAAATCCTCGGCTTATATATCTGAATACATCAAAAGTCTGTAAAAAAGAACAAACTAACGTAAGAAGGCGCATACTTCTCGATAACATTTTTGCATTAGCTATATCGAAAGGATTTGTAGTCGTTTACCCAAAAGAAATTTAACAAGTGCATCAATTTGCAGTTCTCGCGAAATTTTTAAACCTTTCTGAACATAGATAAACAGATGATAGCACACAAATTTAGATATAAATACATACATTACACGTATAATATCGAGATGACTTAATGATGATGAACAATGATGAACAAATGCCAATTTTAGATTCCTATATAATCATATTTAGACTTTGTTTTGTATTAAATTCTTGACTATACCAGCTGAATATTTAAAGTTTAATACCCTTCAATCGTGGGGTAGTTCATGGACACATTTAACATATAAAATAATCATATCAAAACAAATACTAATAAACTACAAAGAGAACCTTAGTTAAAGTCTGTTCTAAAACTTTTAAAGGTATGGAAACTTTTAAACGTAAAAAAATCAAACCTAACTTCAATGAACAAAATTCAAGGGGCGCTTTTCAAGGTTAAACATTACGTAACTACTTATCGTGGGAACACCGCACGGTCATACAAAGGGGCGCAGGTCGAGGTATGGGACGCTGCCCGGAGTGCGCGATAGGGTGTGATTCATTTATAACACCAGTTCGTTTTTGCGTATATCACCTGATGTTGAGTGTTCAATTTTGCGTTTCTCGAGATAATTAGGACAAATATTAAGCACCTATTTTATAATCTGATTTAAAATGAGAAGCAAGTAATGAGTAATGTGTAAGAGTATTGCAACTATTTAACCAGTCATGCTGTATGTTATGCGCAAGTACAAACATAGGCTATATTAAATATTGACGAGAATTGTGCTATATTAAATCAGAATTATTGCAGGGTATTAAACTGCGCATAATTGGTTGGAGGACTTTGAAAAAACTGTTTATACTTACCAAGTAGTCAATGATAAACCCAATTCTTCTAGACGTGATAGGACTTTGTGGCGACCGTTCCATAGATATGTCAAATCTTTCTAGAAACTGCGCTAGTGATGTCTGATACATGTTGCACACAAGCGACATGTTGCAAACCAGGAAATACAAGACAGATCCGCGTGTTGCTACCGGCCTAAACTCTTCACGAGCTGCATTAATTTTTGTCTCTGTCTCTTTTGCGACATCTAGTTTCTCTTTCACCTTAAGTATTAAAAGGTAATTATACCATAAAGGTGATTTATTTTATTACATACAATATCATATTAATCAATCCCGGCACCAACCATTTTTTTGGGAATTCGCGTATATTCACTAATTCAAATTGGTAACTCTATCGGCTGACGTTGAATGAAAACATCGCAAGGAAAACTGAACCCGACAAATATTCTTGTAGTACGACCTTACGTGGGAAATATGGAAGAGTAAACTTCTGTATTGTTGGAATCACCATTACGTCGTGGGCTGGTGTATGTACTACTTATTTTATGGTTATGCCTTCCTTAGAATATATGCCTATAACACTGTATTGGGTATTTTACAGGCTGAGGCGATAAAGTCGTTTCTTGTATAAACAGCATAAAGAAGATTGTCGAGAGGTATCGTACTTAAATTTTGTGAATTACCTGTTTTTATATTACTATTGATACTCTACATTGGATTCTCTTGCGCGGAATATTAAGGCTAAAGTTGAACCAGAAACTAGTTTGATAATTAGAAAATATACTGCTCAATATGCTTCGGAGACACGTTTGAAAAGACTCTGGCTTTCTAACGCACTTATCACATTAATATTAGATCATTGTACAATAACACGTTTTAAATATGATTTAAGTTCTACAATGTATACAAAACATGATATTTTGAATGTTGTAAACTACTCGTATAAAATGATAACCTCTGTAGCTGTTGCTTTCGTGGTATTCAACACTTGAATCAAAGATACGTCCTCGACTAGAGACCCCTGAATTGTCGTGAGCTTGTGTAATAAATTTGCTTCGAGTTCCTGCATCTTCCTACGGTTTGCGGTTACGTCCATGATCAATTGCGTACGTTCTGCTTCCATTTCCGCCTTTTCCGTCAAAATTACTCGCCCTAACAACTGATCTTCCAAACCTTGACGAAATTAAATCATTTATTTTCCAGTATCATGAAAACTTCTAGTAGATAAAAATATTTTTGAAGATCTGTATTGTATACCGTTTTCTGTCTTTGTGTTTATGTGTGTTAAGCACATCACATCAGATTAGCTGCACAGATTCGGCTAATTCTTTTGTATTGCGTTTGTTATTGTCAAGACAAGTTTTGTATGTAAGGATGTTTGAAAAGTCATACAAATAATTGTTTTAAAAATCCTTGTATCAAATAGCAAGGGAGTCAATGAGCCAGAAAATAGTGGAGAAGTCTTAAAATATATTGACATAACTGACATATCGATTTTCAATTGTTTAGTCACCATTTTACTACATTACATGGTCGTGTTGTAAATAGAAGATTTGATTTTATATTCTATACTTCATTTAAGGACTTCTTAAAATAATAATTGAGTTTTTCTTAATTTCTTTATAAGGGAAAACTCGAGAATTGCAATACAAAGAGCAGAATAGATAAAAACAAAATACCCAAAAAAATTCTAACATTATATTTTTATCGTCTACAGTATAAAGAGACTTACCTTGCATAGTTACGGTAAAATCAATTATAGAAGTACGGGCAGATATCTCAGGAGTGTACGCAGGATTCGGTAGTTTCGTAGTTATGTATATCTTATGACCAGCGGTTACATCTATTTCTTTATCTCCCAATTTTACCTGTAAAAGAAAATGTTATTAAAAAAAGGCTCATAGGGTCGATTTGAAATGAGATTAACAACTTCTAGGATTGATTTAAAAATTATTATAACACTGACTTTATAAGAGGATCCAATTTTTATATAGTTTTTTTCGAGTATGTTATCGAGTGCTGGATCCAACTCTTCAGCTACGTCTTCTATTAACAATGGTCGGCCTAATGATACGCAATCTTCAATGTGATTCCTGAAGGAAAACATATATAGTTAATTCCCTTCTTAATTCTTCTTTCAATACGCATTATTAATGATTATTAGAATTCGGACTAGTAGTTCCTGATATTAGAGCGTTAAACCAAACAAACTCTCACCAGCTTTACAATATTAGTATAGAGTATAGATTGTAACTCTAACCTGAAATATTTATGGTTGAGTGTAGTGACTATGAGGTCGTTATATTTCTCCATGTTTCTAATCCAAATCTTGCCCTGCGTCTGCGGGTCTATGAGCAAGGGGAAACGCGACGCCTTTGTAACTATGATACCGTTCTGTATCGACAACTCGTCTGTGGGCAGCCCACACAAGTTCCAATCGCCGATCTACCAGTTTCAAATACAACATATTATTTTACATTTTTTAATTCGATTTTCAAACATATTTCAGTATCTATATCACTACATATTATAAAGCGAAATCCTCTGCCGCGTCTGTCTGTCTGTTCGCGATAAACTCAAAAACAAAATGAACGGATTTTCATGCGGTTTTCACTAGTAGATAAAGTAATTTAAGCTGAAGGTTTGAGTATATAATTTGTCAAAGTGTTCTTCAAGGTTATCAAGGCAGAATAACGTCCGCCGGGCCTGTTAGTTTAAAATATAATGTGATTTTTGAGGTAACCGACAACGACACTTAAAAGCGACAATTTTAGGTTGGACACGACATGGAGTTGGATGGTAATTGTCTGTCAAGTATTGCCTAAAAAATTATAACTATTTTTTTTATTTTTTTTCTTATCTGCAGACTCTTGGTCCGCACCATTTTTTTGCTAAAGTTTTATTTAATATGTTAAAAAACATGGAGTTGGATGGTAATTGTCTGTCAAGTATTGCCTAAAAAATTATAACTATTTTTTTTATTTTTTTTCTTATCTGCAGACTCTTGGTCCGCACCATTTTTTTGCTAAAGTTTTATTTAATATGTTAAAAATCGTATTTGTGAGCATCTATTGGATATTTTTTTTTTTTTATATATATATGTATTTATTTAACTGTTATTGACGTTATTGCCTTTATGGCGGTTTCATTTCGGTCCCCTATCGCCATCTTTAAGTTGTAATCCACAATATGCCGCGCCGGAGCGTCCATGGCCCGATGGATGAACCTACTAACCGCGTCATCAGTCACGTCGGTATAGTAGACACAGGTGTGAGTGTGTCTGGATATTGCCACTATAGCATGTGAAACACTATCGTGGATTTGCATCCTTCTGCCCTTTGTTTGCAGGATCACCACCGATTTGAAGGTCAATCCCTGAGATTCGTGGACTGTCAGAACACGCGATCCTTCCCCTGCCCCGTAGCCCTTGTTTATCAGGGCTTTTTTCTCTTCTTGTGTGTGTACCAGGAAGAGAGTGTCGGGGGTGTGTGAGGATATTTGTTCGCCCTGATAGCCCTTTATGCTCAGAGATCTCACTATCGGTTTCGGTGAGTATATACCGTCGTATACTTGACTCAGTGCATAGGCTACATCCATCGGGTTCCTGTATGTACAAGTGAGCTGTTGGTCAATACCAGCTACGGCCGTTGGTCTGCTATAAGCCATCCGAAATAAGTTTTCCCGATCAATGTAGGGTAGTTGGTTGACATCTCCGATGAGGAGAATTTCGCTTGCTTCCGCCAGCCGGCCGGCAGTCAGGATGGTCCCGAAATGGTTCATGAGAGCTTCATCCACGATTAACCTTGGACGCTTATCGTGCTCTCTGAAACCATTTACCAGTATTGACGCCATGGTGCGCACCCGCTTTTCGGCTTTTTTGCCGTGTGCCTGCACCAGTTTCTCCTGTAAGTCTTTTGCCGCCTCGGTTGTGGTGGTCGCCACAGCGTCCTTCTCCACATCGAAGTTTTTAATTAACCACGTAGTCTTTCCACAGCCTGGGACCCCGTTCGTCCATTTGATCTTGGGTGTCATCTTGGTGCTTTCCGCCACTGCTGGATTTAGAAACCTCGAGGTGGTTTTTACCCTCTCGAGAATCTTTTCTTCAAGCATGATTCTTGTGCACCGAGCGACTACTACGATTGGATCCTCCGGGGGCGCTTCGAACTTCTGAGGTTGAGTTGCTTCCCGTGTCTCATTTTCTTTCCCTAGTACGAAACCGCTGGTGGAATTGTAAGCGGTCATGTAGCTACCCGTCATTACTCCTGCTATGACTTGGGCAGTGTCGTTGTTATAGATGGCCGCTTCCGCTTCCTCTAGTCTAGCATCTCTCAAGTCCACGAGTCCCAGATGGTGGGCCTCTAGGATTTGTGTACACGTCAGTGTGTTTACTTTAATCGTGGCTTCGAGTATGGCTTTGAACTCGAGTATAGCATTTTCCATATGATCCAGTGGTCCCGAGACAGGAATTTGGATGGGTGGGATGACTTGCCCCATGTCCGCTCTGGTTTTCTGTAACTGCGGCTTAAATTTGACCTTTGGAACTCTCCTCCGAAGACGGTCTATCGCTTCCTGTTGTGTATTTCTGGTATGTCTATGGGTTTGGGACATCAATATTTGTGTTATTGTTGAGGATGAACTTCTGTCGGGTTTTCCTTCTCCAGATGTTTTTGCGGCCTCTGCTCGTTCGGCTGTTATTTTTGCTTGTAAGCGTTCGGCTCCGCTTTGCTCAGCGTACCCGAGGTCAAAAATAGGTTTCCCTGTGTTGTAAGTAGGGTTTTTACCGGGAGTCTTTCTGTGCAGTAAGAAGTCCAGACAAGCGCCTCTGTCCTCGTAAGCAACTATTTCATGGTGCATCGATGCGTTTATGCAGCCCAGTAAATCGGCTACCTCGCCCTTCTCGTATGCGACTGCCATAGCGTCGACACTAATTCTACGAGATGTTATATGTTCGCTTGATCCCACGTCACCGATTCGGGATAGCAATATACATGCCTGTGAGAATGGCGTTTTGTTTGCCCATGCAAGCAGTGCTATAATCTTGTTTTTGATTCGCACTAGCCTGCATGTGAGACCCGCTACCATGGTCACTGGCAAAGCGTCAAAGGTTTTTCGCTTCATTGCTATTCTGGATGTGCTCCCGTTTATCAGCTTGGCAAGACCGCTATGCGACTCCGGGGGTTTACTATGCAGAAGCTTATGCCGAGGGTTTCGTAGTTGTTGTCCATGAAGAGGGCCACTCCTCGGGTTCTGATTCCTGGTACGCCTCTATCGCCGTATGCCAGAAGTTGCCCCACTGACAAGTGTTGCGTAAGTTGAGGCCCGAGTATAGGATTAGGATTATTGATCGATATTGTGGGCGTCTGTAGAGGTTGCGCCGGTGTGCAGCTTTTGTTTGCCTTGGCCGCTATGTGGAATATCTTCTCCGCAAATTGGAGGAATGTGGGCCTGCTATCATTTTCTGCTAGGATGGCATGCAGGTTTGGCAGGTTAAGAGTAAAGTCCAATTGCGTTTGGAGATCCTGCCTGGCGGCCGAAAATCTTGGGCTATAACTGGGAAAAATAACTATATTCAAGGTAGTTATTAAAATGTATATTATGAAACTAAAATACGGTTTTATGTTAGTGAAGATAAAAAATATATTCATACATACATATAATATATATACGTATTTGTGCGTGATTTTAAATTATATGTGGTGGTGAATGATAATTTATTTTTAGTATTCGTGAAAAATGTGTTTTTTATGTTTTAAATCTGTTTTAAGTGGGTTTCTAGATTTTTGGTTAACTGTCGGTATGTATGCTTTTATTTGTTTACATTAAAATTATTATTACATTATTATTTGATAAATAGTTTATTCTACTTCTTTTTGGTATGTTACTTGTATATGTATACAGATGTATAGAATATTTATTTTAAAGTCTTAAAGTTAATTGATCGGGTGGTGGGGTAATAAATACCGTGGCGGTGTCCGTCAGCTGTTCCGTAATATTCAAGTTCATTGAAACAGGTATTTTCCTTCTCAATAATTCGGCGAGCCAATTACTTATCACCAACGAACGAAACTCTTGATTAAAAGGTCCGGAGTACGACAAAAATCTGTAATAATTGAAACCAGGGCTTTTTTGCTTTTTATATAAAACTTGCCGTAAAGACTAAAAAATACGAAATTGTTTGAAAAAAAGTCTATCTTAGTAACCATTTGAAATATATTTCATTTTTTTAAATAGATTAATATTATTCAAATACAAAATGAATCTTTCTTGAACTTGACACACTACTTTGAAAAAAAAATATTTAAAAATACAATTCGGTAGTGCTTCTTTTGTACCCGTTTGTACCGCTTTTATTTTCGTTTGTACCGCAAAGTGAAAAAAGTAATAGCGTTTTCAAAATTTGTCCCGCACCCCACTTTGAGATATCAAAATTATGTTAACGGGGTTCGAATCTAAATTATTTGTAGACGTTTGTACCACTTTAATTTTTTTCTTTTATTTCAAACCCGTAAAAGTTAGGTCGTAAAAAAAATTATGGACTTACAATTTTCGAAAGTTAGCGTACCTCCAAAAAAGAAGAGATAAACAAAGGTCAGTTAGAACCTATATATAGAACAGAAGAGAACTAAACTGAAACTTTCTATAAACCTCAAGTGTCCAATCATTTTTCATCTATGACTATTACGGTCATTTGTTCTATAATTTTCTGACAGAGTCTTTGGCGGGATCTTGGTTTATCATGTAGTGGGTTTTATTCCAAATCTTGTGACGTGTGATTCTATATTTTATAATATTGGTGGTGATTTACGTAATATAGTTTGGTTATTGTACATAAGTGAATGGGAAATAATAACACGGAGCATGAATTCTGAGATGTCACAAAAACTCCCTGGAAAGTTCTAACAAGGGAGCCACCATCTTGTTAGATGGACAATGGCAGTCTATAAGATTGGTTGCCAAATGAAAGGGTAAAAGGATATTCTTACACCGGATTTTTACATGTAGAAGACAAAGTGTCAGAGTTCAAGAACCAAGTCAAGCGAATTTTAACGTCTAAAGGGTTTATAGTAACGTAAATTATAGGGTGGATCAATATATGAACGATTGTTACGTATGGAAATGACGTCCCTCTCTGTGCATCCAATAAAAATAATTGTAACTATTTATACCTTGTGAAAATATATGGCATGAAGAGATAAACCAAATCGAGTTTCTTGCCGTTTCTTCTCGATGACGTGGTTGTTTTTCGAACTGGTGGTAGCTTTGACATTCATAAGCGCCTTCTCAGAGGCTAAATTGAATAAGGTATATTATAATTTTAAAAATATTTTGGTATCATAGGGTCAACAAAAAAAACAAATACCCTGTAAGCAATAATATATCTCCCACAAGCCTCTCTATCTCGGATTTGAACAATGTACATTGTTCCGTCCATCGGATTCTCTCGCCACTGAGCCCATTGATAAGGGCAGTGGCTGCGTCCATTTTCTGTTGACATTTGGCCGCGTCGTCGAGTACAGCTTGCTTCAACGACATCGCCTCTTCGAACTGTCTCTGTACTTCTGCTAATTCTCGCTGATAAATAAAAAATGTTTATTTTCTTACTTAACAATAACGATACTTAATAAAATCTATTATGCTATCAACAGGTAAATAACAATGGAGATATATCTCTCTTAGGTATACAACACATTCAAAGAAATTATATGAACATACATAAGGCACTACCTTAAATCTATAGTGTTAGCATAAAGGCATATAGGTATATGCAATATATGTTTCAGACTTCTAGAGTCGTTTCTAATAAATATTTCATTGTTAAAAAACTGCATTCCTCCTGGCGTAACGTTGAATGTAATAAAATATGTTAATTAATTTTATTATTATTTAATTTCCTATTACAATGATGAAACACAAATATACGCTCAAAACTTAACACGAACAAAAACGTTACAGAACCAAATATGATTTGCGTCAAAATAGTATAGTGAGCATATAAAAAATTAGTTATCCCTACTGCATGGTAACGAATGCTTTTAAATTAAAACACATAATAATTGTAATGTATGTAATCTATGCCATAACGGTAACATCCTTGTGAATTATAAATTTGTAAATTCAGCCAGAATAAAACTTGTCGACAAATACACCGCATTTATTATTCCTATCGTTATTATATTAGGAAAGTTATGGAATATCAAAAGAGACATCAATAATCACTTTTTATATGATTCAAATGAATTATCACCTCCTTCGCCTCTAATAATGCTTCAGCAACATCGAGCTCTCGTTTGGCCGCTTGATATTTTCCCTGCATTACTGCCAAATTCGCCTTCAACGGTAAGACGTCTTTGTTGACGGAATAGAACTGAGCCATAGCGATCGTCCACGATATTAATCCGGCGACATTACCGCAAGCTATTTTTGCCGCTTCGAATGTGTATTGACTATAAACAGTGTTATATTTATGCATCGTAAATGAAACTGCACTGTGTGACTTCTCTGATACAACTCAATCATTTAGACATTCCCACATACGTAATACATACTAATTTATTTAACCGTATGACTAAATAGAGATCTTGTAAGCTTCCTGCGGGCACGAGCAACATAAGCCCCCTACTTATTATACCAGGTGAAAGTTTAGACAGTAGCAATATTTATGGAGGATACTCAGCACTGGAGTCTCGTTCTAAATCAATAAAAAATAGGTGCTTAATATTTGACCTAATTATCTCAAAATTTATATGCAATTCCATACGCGTCTTTGTTAAGCACATGTAACAACAAGCATGTAAAGCACAGTGTCAGCAACCGTCGGGCGAATCAAAAGTGAAGCGTGAAAAAACGTGGGATCAACGACCAACTAACAAATGATAGTTTTTCGAAGTTAGAACAAAGAAAAATGTTTACTATCTGTTTTATTAACAAAAGTTATTAACACCGGATCGCCGCTCGCAGATTTTGTTACCAGTCATTCAACCTAGGTTTATATCCATTCGTTCAAAATTCTTCGAACAAACTTTAACTAAGGTTCTCTTTGTTTTCTATTAGTATTTGTTTTCATATTATTATATTATATGTTAAATGTGACCATGAATACTGCGAGTATTTAACCTTTCACCTGGTATACCACAAACAGTACTAGTGTTAAGGAGACGCGAACCGACCAATCGTACCGAGCACCAGGCACCAAGTTGCATCGCTCATCGGTGTGATGTTTTAACCGAATAATTAATTACAAAATAACAACTTTACACAAAAACACGCGAGCAATTAAAATATAATTGGCTCAATATACTCGTAAGCAATTTCAATCCAACTAAGTAAAGTCCTTGCTAATCTTTTTGCCGCTCTAAATATATAGTAGGTGTGCATAATAAAAATTTGGGTACGTATATTTATATATACGTATTTAACGTATTATATTGCAGGTTTAACATTGACACAACTTAAGGATAAACAAATGCCAATTTTCTATGTTTAACGTCTTTTTGTATTGAATTATTGACTGTAGAACGCGCAAACCCGAAGTCAAGACTAGCATCAGAGCAGCATAAAAGGTTGAATGAGGACGATATTAATATGTTTTAACACTGTACAAAGGGAAATTTTCCGCAGATTTTAAAATCGCAAAAAAATTATTAAATAACCAAAAAATTATACAGATGGGAAGTGTCGATAAAATATTCTACTGGTTTCAACATGAATGGGCCTCTGGTGTTGTTTGTGTCCATGGACGGTGGTGATCACTTAACATCAGGTGACCTGTTCGTTTGACACCTGACATTTAAAAAAAAATCTTCGTGTCGAATATACAATACCGACAAATGAAAATGCAAATTAAGAGCGTATTAAATAAAATAATATTATTGCGGGTATAATACTAACCCACAGTAATACATTATGGGGATTCAAATCCCTTCGCTTGGTCGACAGCAAAAGCCAATGCTAATTGATTAAGAATATAGGTTTTAATCAACATCAAAAGAATCGGTCTAAAATGGTAACCAGGATTTTTTCCATTAAATAACTTGTATTTTTATTCATATAATATTGGACAATCGAAACATTGATTAATATTCATAGAGTACTTAAATTGCATAATTTGTAACCCTAAATTTTTACTATTACTATAGCAGACTTTACTAACACTTTTTATATGCAAACATTTTAACGCCCCTTCTTTTAAGTATACTTATGTAGACGAATACTTTCTATATTTTATTTAAATCATTTTCTGCCAGTTAATTTATAAAGATTCTTTAAAAAATTTAATCTCACCTGAACCTAAAATAGGGCACCAGTAAATCTACCATTTCGGCATTAATTTCATCTTTCGGATAGAACTTCAAATTGTTCAAAAATCTTGAATCCGCCATTACCTGTATTAGACATATACTTTTATCACCACAAAATAACTTGTATTACGCTCAATATAAAAAAAGTGTATGTGTACTTATAAGTACACGCGTTAGAAATTATACTTCTTTGGCGTAACAAGATAAAAATCTTTTCCAAAATTTTATCTTTCACCTTATTCTAAGTTTGTAGAAAAAACGACACTAACAATAGAAAAAAGGTATTTAATGCATTGAAAGTTCTAATACAAATAATTACAAAGAAACAAAATGTTGACTATAGCTAACTTCAGGGTGTCGGTTTTTCGTGACGGTGTTCGCGCGCATCGTAATAACTTCAAGGTGTCGGCTTTTCGTGACGATGTGCGCGCGCATCGTAAAAATTTACACTCATCATTTTTCCCTAACGCGCCAAAAGAAGTATAACTTCAAAAATAGGATGAATTATGTTTTGATTAATAATGAAAACTGTTTCATATAAGCAAATGGATTTAAATAAATTATTATTAACCTTCAGTGATTCACCCCACGACGCAGTCAAAAATTGTTTCTCAGGGTCTGGTTTAATAGAGTCAAGCCTCTTTCTAAATAGTAAGAGTACAGCATCCATAATAAGTGTGATAAGGTGTGGGGGCTTGCCCAGTTTCCTGACCGTTGCAATATCAGCTGCATTGATAGTCTGTAATTATGGTGAAATAATATCACAGGAACCCTTACACGTTTATCAATGGGACTGGATTGTTATTTTTCTAATGATACCAGCTTTTTTATTTAATTACACCTTTCCAATTAAACAATCGATTTGATTGGAGTAATTACTATTTTATGTTTTTGCAATTTATACCTTTTCCTTGCCTCCTCATACTATCGTATGCAATCGATCTCATCACGAATACCGTTCCCTAAAATATAAGAGGATACGAATTCTGTAATTTTAGTAGTTTTCATTTGCTTTGATTTCAACCTCATCAAGATTAGTAAGTGATTGTGTACCTAATAACCTAATTGTTCTGGTTAACTCCAAGCAATTCGTATAACGTAAAAAATATATATCGGATAGTACATAATAGTAGACGTATTGATAGACGAAACTCTAACAGTTATAATATTCACAGTAATATTAAAAACTATCTAAACCTGCGTTTTCTCAGCTACTGATAGTTTGATAAAAAATTGAAATAACAATAGTTATTTTTGTCTCGCGATTTAATAGTTTCCATATCTTACGATACATGATAGAATTATTTATATTTTTAAACCTATTAATTTCGGAACTACACAACATTACCTTAAAATCGATCAATGCGTTTTTGGCTTCAATACAAATAACAAAAATATACAAACGTCAATTTATTATTCCTATTAATTAAGACCAGAGCGGTTTTTTAATAGATACATATAAAACATTTGCGAAAAAACTACTTGCGTAGACAGAACTAGAGATTTACCTATATATAAAGAGACAGATACAACAGTCAAGTAACTCTTTCTCCCCTGTTTCTCAACCGATTTTCTTTAGTAAACCTTTGTTTAGTATATGTTGCAGAGCGTTAGTGTTAATTGGACTGTGTGTTATTCAGTGTTAGGTCAAATTTTGACCACTAGATGTTTACTAATGTTTAAAATTACCAGCAGTGCCGCTTCAGCAGCATCGAGTGCCGGTTTGGCGTCAGCGAGTTTCTCTTCTGCTATCGCTGTCTCTGCCGCTATTACATTTACGAGTTTTACGGCGCGATCTTTCACGTCCATCACTTCAGCTTTAACCACCTCAGCGGCGGCTTGAGAATCCGCAACCGCTGCTAACACCTGAACCGTTTAACTTAGCGTTAAGATAGAAAAAGGAAACACAAAATCAATCACGTGCTTCCAACATTTATCGTATACAGTGTAAACTCTTTATAACAAATTTCAAGGGACCGAACATTTTTTTTCGTAATTAAGATTTTCGTTATACGGAGAGAAGAGAAAGAATAAATGGTTTTTGTGGTAAACCTACCAAATTGAACTAATTTCTACGTTATAGAAAGTTTTTCGTTATAACTAAGGATGTTATAAAAGTTTACACTGTATATCATCAAATATATGTCGCGAAGGATTACTATTGACCTGCACTAATGACTTGCTACTATTAACCTGTACTAATGACTTACTACTATTTACTACCTACTTATTACTATCTGTCCTGAAATAACTAATGACTCGAAGGATCAGCCAGTCATAAGCGTCTTGATTATTATTGGCTATTGCTTTGACTGGACGCTATAAAACGCGGCAAAAGAGTAGGCAAGGCGATCGTTAACGTTTACTGTTTACATCTTTGGATAATTAATAATTATGTTTAGATTTTCATTACTTATATATTGTTTAACTCAAACGCTTTTATTATTGATACTCAATTGATCTTGGTCGGTTAGTGTCGCCTCGTCGTAGGCCCGATATAGACCTAACAAAATATTTTCAAGCGCCTTTGACAATTTCGCTAGATACTTATTCTTTAATTTACCTCTTCCGCTCTTTCTGTAGCTTCTTTAATTTCTTGTTCCTTGACTTCTAATTCCTTCTTCAATATATCTACACTCTCAGCAGCTTCTACTAATTTACCTAAGCCGGTCGTCATCCTGAAACATTTATTCATGTAATAAATACAAAGTATATTCATTCTTTCCAAATTACAATTATCTATTTATTCAAATACTTTCTTAAAAAGTAAAATCATAAATAATCTATTTAACATAGCAGAATAAGACGCATTATAGAAACAATAACGCTTTGATGGTATATTATCCAATGAAGAAAAAAGCAATGATTATATAAAAAGAATTATATAAAGAAAATTTTATCAAAAATGAAAATGATTTTGATATTGAGTTACCTCTTGGCCATTTCAGCGATATTTACATGTTTCTCTTTATACAAAACTTTATAGCCTTCCAAGAAAGATAAGTATGATTTGGGTGTAACGTGTGCCTGTCTTCTGAACCTTTCATAATACGTAGTACAGGTTTCGGCGACGTTATCTTGCACCATACCCATCATCTCAATCAATTGTTGCTTCGTCTCCGCAGAGCATACAACCTATATATTATCGAACACTCTAGAATCAATTCATATAACGCGTTTCAAAATGTAATGATTCCAGTGATGTGGCCGATGTTATGGGACACATAAATTAAATAATAATTACAAACATACTTGGAATTCCGACAAAAAATGTTGCGCCACTTCGATCAGAGCAACTTTCGGCCACTTCTGAAACCAATCCATCGTTGATCCGGAAATTAGTCCAGGGAATTTTAACGCTCTGCTTCTAAATTTCTCACCCACCTGAGAATAAACAATGTTATCTTGATTATATTTACAGTGGTCGTCCAGTGGTCAAAATTCGTTTTTCTCACTGTATTGTAAAAACTGCATTGATTATAGTACAAATATGTTAGGCTGTAAACGTAAAGAGAAACGTAGGAGAAACGTATGCTGAATCATCATATTTCATGCTCTTTATGTCTACGGTACTAAACAGAAAAAAAGTAATTCTTTCCAAAAAAAAAATATAGCTAATACCAAAGTCGTAAATAGCCACTATACAATAAAATAATAAAGAAAACCGATTGACAAATAGAAAAAATGTACTGAACAGTTTTATCTTCATCATTTACACATACTAGTGATATAGTGAAATAAGGGTAAGAAGATGATGAGTGATTTTCTCCTGATCAAAAGTCGAACATATTTCATTGATTTCTTAAATTTCAAAAGTAAGCAAAAAGAATTAACTATTTCTTTTTTTTCTTGGTTACACTAAAACTTGTCCATAGATATTGAACATACTATTGAAAAAAATAAAGAAAATCTGTCGAGAAACAAAGGAAGATGTTCTTTACCCTTTGCCTGTTTATACTGGGTGTTTGGTTAGACGCCAGCAATATTTTTACAGGACAATCATTAGTCGTTTCTGGTTCTAAATCAATTAAATAAATAGGTGCTTAATGTTTGACATGATTTTTACTCAACATCAGATTTTTTTTACATTCAAAAGTATCGTTCCCACACTTTTAAAAGTTTTAGAACAAACTTTAACTTAGGTTATTTTTGTTTTTTGTTAGTATTTGTATTGATATTATTATGTTATATATTAAATGTGAACATGAACTACCATACGATGGAATGGTATTAAGCTTTAAACTAGAAAGTTTATAACAAATGCTTACACAGAATTAACATAGTAATAGCTAAATGGATTTAATTATATCAGTGTGAATATGAAAAAGCACAGTTATATATTATTATTATAGCATAAGATTTTTTCAGACTCACCGGCGAGAAACAAAGTACTACGTGCAAATTCGCTCGAGATCGCATAATAAAATACTCATACAAAACATCCGTTACAGGTATACGTTTTGGTGCATATTTCTTCATTATTGGTGTCAGCTCGTTAAGTATTTCATCTTAAACACCAAATATAAAAGTTACTAGTATTAGTTAGTATTCTTATAATTACAGGCTTCGTCAATCTTTTTGGCCGCTCTGAATATAGCCCTAAGTTCGGGCTTGAGCACAATATAGTCATGAATTTAATACAAAACAACATTAAAATAATATTACAGGTATCTAAAATTTACATTGATTTATTGTTCAGTTGCCTCCATGTCATACGTAAATTGTAACACGTATTTATATATAAATTTGTGCCCAGAGAGCTCAAAAACTTTAGCGAGGATAGCGGTATTATTATTAGTTAGTACAGTAATATTATTAGCAACACACGTTACATCAAAAATATCTGTGACTAAATAATAAAATAAATGCATCAATATGAAAATGCTTTGACAAAAGTATTTTCATACTTAAAGTTATCTTAAAATACAAATTGGAACATTAATTCTGGCCTAAACATACCATACACGTACGTAGTTTGCTGAAAATACTTACTGATATAATAAACTAGCTTTCGCCCGCGGCTTCGCACGCGTTAATATGAATATTAATAGGTACTACGTTAGTTATATTAGTACTTAATAGTACATTTAACATTAATAACTTAAGATTAATAGTACTTTCTTCATGAATGAAATATATTATTAGTAAGAATAAGAACGATGTAGCTAATTGGTATTTAATACAAAAAAAAATATGAGAAAAGTCGAATTTGTTAAGCATTTGAACATTCCTTTTTTTACTTCTAAATTTCCTGTTCACCTAAAAACTATGAACTTAATAGTAATTAATATTTAGGTATTGAAACTTACCTAACTCATCTTTTGGGAATAGATTCGCTATTTCTCCAGAGCTCAGAATATTATTTAGAAACTCGAGAAATTGTTCGTCCTTAATGTCGTTGTCGGTGAAAATAAAGGTGACACCTTGACCTAGTAGACCGGCTGTACGGTACAATATTTTTATATCGTCCATAAAATTATTTACATTGTATGACCTACAAAGATGATAGACATTAAAGGGCAATGTAGTTATTTTTTTTTTGTATTATTTGGATTTTTTAAAGAAACTTGAAGAGTTGTAAGTTATTCGAAGTTTGCTATACCTGTTTTATATTATTTAAATACTAGCTGACTCTCGCAATTTCGTCTGCATTTTTTATTGTCATATTTTATGTACAAAAGAAAAAAAAACATAACAAAATTGTTTAGAAAATTTATTTTCTTAAAGCTTTCACTTTACACTAAATAAAATATTGTGATAACATTTAGTACAGATGAGGACCAAGTATTTAAATACATAAAAAAGATCGAAATCTATTTAGTGTGCGCGTGATGCAAGCACAGTGACAGACCTCTATCATTCTTTATATATAAAAAATACTACTTGCATAACATTGAACAACACAAAACAGCTCTCAAGAGCTCGTACCTTGTTAGAGTAATCTGGTAAAATGAAAAATTCGCTATGTACGAAGCCAATTTTGTTAAGCTTTGTTTACCGGAACCGCCGACGCCAACGAGTAACGCATTACCTCTAACAAAAGAAGTTCATCGTAATTTAATAAGAGATATGTAGAAGCACGCAAAACTTACTACGTGAAAACTGGAGTATCTAATAATTACCTTGGAGTATTAATAATACGCGATATTATAAACAGATGCACCATAGCGTCATGAAAGAATACCAGATCCAAGGAAGCCCCTCTTATTTGCTCGTTAAATTGACTTTGGAATTGGTCAAGTTTCATTAGCACAAATTCCCATCTGTAAAAATGCAAATTATTTTGTGCATTTTAGATAAATGGAAATGAAAATGTTACATTAGAGGAGAGCTGAATATAAGAATCTATAAAACACATACGAGAGCATGATCTGAATATAAAAAAATCTATAAGACACATACGAGATTAAGAACCAAATATAAAAGAACATATAAAACAAATACGAGGGTAAGAACTCAATATAATGACTTTATAAAACATATAACAGAGTAAGAACTGATTATAAAAGAATATATAAAAGAAATACGAAGGTAAGAACTGAATATAATGAATGTATAAAATACATACGAGGGTAAAAACTGAATATAAGAATCTATAAAACATATACGAGGGTAAGAACTGAACATAAAATAACCTATAAAACAAATATGAGGGTAAGAACTGGATATATGAATCTATAAAGCATATATGAGAGTATGAACTGAATATAAAATAATTTATAAAACACAGACGTGGGTAAGAACTGAATATAAAAGAATGTATAAAACATACGAAGGTAACTCTTCATATATCTTAGGTGCATCTGTACTGAAATCTTCGTCTTCATCTCCAGTAGGGTCGATTGGCTCCCGCAAAAAGTTAACAAAGAACGTTTCCTCTTCAGGAAACTCTGACGATACATCTGCTAGCTCTTGTGAGGCAGTTTTCCAGAAGTTTGCTACGAACCAATCCTTATCCTCGAACGTTGTAAATCTAAAGCCAAAGATACAAAGAAAAATGAATAGTCGTCTGTTTATATACCTGTATTTAACTGATTTTAATGAAATATTTTAGATAGGGAGCATGGAGGATACCAAATGGAATTGATAAATCGTAAAATCATGTGAAAAAAAATTAATTAATTTCAATCGGTGTTTAATACATTTCGTATGTCGGGAGAATATATAATTCCAAAATTGATATGCTTATTAAAATGATCCGTAGCACTTTTAAAATTACGTAATAAAGAACGATTCCAAAATAATTACCGCACGGAAAACGCATGCTCAGTCGCGAACAGCTGTTACACTATTTCTATAATTACGAGTACTTTAAGAGCCTGTCCTGTACTACGCGCGAGTCAGAGGCGAGTCGACATATTTGTCAGTCGTCTATCCGTACGACGTATCTTAGCGTATGCGACGTATCCTAGGGTAGAAACGCGCATAAAACGCGGTATCTGGACGCAATATATTTTGAAGCGCACGAGTCGACTCGCGCGTAAAACGCCTCATCTGGACAGGCTCTAAAACTTAAACTATATATCCGCTTCATAATTTAACAAAAATAATACTTTTACCACCTTTCGAGGTTCACCGATCCAAACAAAGGAGAAAGATATTTTCCCCATATGTCAGATGTGTCGTAAACATTTTTAGGAGTGAAAAATGTGTATGTAAAATTTTTAGATGTTATCACTACGCTATCATATAAAGGATTACAAGGAAGAAAGTAGACACATATTAAAGTTACGTTACCTGTCACTAATAACTCTCAAGCATTCGTGAAACCACAGTTTCAGTGCCGTTTTAATAGACGTCAGTTCCTCTTTCTTTATAAATAAAATACCTTCCCAAATGCGAGAAAGATCTCGAAGGTTGAACACGTAGTGAAACTTGGCTGGGGTTGGCAACATTTTTACCTATAATTATAAGAAATATTGCATAGTTATTAATACAAGTGGTCGAAATTCGACCATAGTTCATTATTTTTTTAAATTTAAAATTAAGGAAAATCCTGAACGTTTTCCAATTCTTTTCTATTGATAACACTAAAGCTCAACAATACTTACTAAACAAAATATATAAAGGTAATCGGTTAAGAAACAGACAAGGGAAAATTTAACTGTTTTATCTCTGCGTATATACGTATGCCATTAAAGATAAATAATTGATGAATTTCAAATCTCTAACAAAATCTTTTGCTTTTTTTTAAAGACAACTCTCGCATTGGACATAAAGACTTGTATAGAGGTTACTTTACAAACATTCAATTAACCAAGTAGGTACACCCAGAGTCAGAACTCTAATTCTCGTATTTCACAAATAATTATCCTGTGCGGTATTCGAACCCACAACGATCAGGAGACAGCGGCAACGTCCGTGCAATCATTACTGTTACGCACTTACCTTCGTCTGTTGCCAAATAATTCGTGTAACCGACACCAGTCGAGGCATGAATTCAATTATTTTCTTATCGAATCTAGTTTTACAGAAATATCCGCTGCTTATTGTTTCTATAAATTAGAAAAAAAAAAAGATCATAAACATAGTACATTTATATTTGTAAAATACATACGAAGATATACGGTAATATTTACCAAAAATCCTATCCATGGAAATATCACTAGGTATAGTGCAATTGAAAATGTTAAATTGTCTTTTCAAACGAGGTGGAACATCATTACGACCCCCACCTGAAACGAATATATGAGTAAATTACTTCAACTAATCCATATAAAATCATTTGCCGAATGTAGTAAGCGCATCGCTTTAGAACGATTGTAGCATTTGGTTAATTCCTTAGGTTAAAGTATTTATGGCATAAAATGTTTGAACAATCGTACGGAAATGTGAAAATTTGAGGTTAACAGGTCTCTATATAAAAAGTGATCGAGGAAGACAGAAGACAATAGAGAATGGCAGATTGATGTTCACTTGTAATTTTATGTCATTACATGGTAGTACTACTGTAAAGGGAAGATTTGGTCTCAATTTCTTTGATAGTACTCCCATACGAAGCCGGATCGGGCAGTTAGTCACAAATAAATGTTTTCATATGAAAACGACAACATCCTAACTAATATTATAAATGTTAATGTGAATTTGTTACGCTTTCACACCTTAACTACTCAATCGAGCACCATGAAATTTTGCCTACACTTTGTCAGAGATACAGAACAGAACATAAGGAACGCTTTATCAAGGCAAGGTATAGGTACAAACCTTTATTAACGCGAGAGAAGTCGCGGACAAAAGCTAGCAACAAATAACTATCTAATTTGTACCCAAAGTATTAATGCACATCGGCTAAAACATTTTTTGTATCGTTTCGATTATTCAAACATCTTTGGTGTGGCGGATGTCCCGCCATCTAGTTTAATAATGATAAGTTGTGTCGATACGGGGGCGACTTTGTCCTTTGACAAAGTGCAACACTACTCTCTTCGCGATACTGTTGCAAATACACGACCCGCTTGCCATCACGTGCGCATTAATTACGCATAATTACTGCTACATCGCTATATACTTCGTGTATAACCCGCCTTTAATCTTAAGTGTAATTAAAGGAACTATTTCCGCTCCTTTCACCGTATAATATACATTAAGTGTCGTGTTACGGGTGTGAACGACTGGTGCCCACCAACACCCCTGTGATACTCGTGATTCGTGGACGTGCGAGGACCAGGCAGCCTCATCCAGCAACTTAGGTAAGCGAAAGTGCTATATATACCTCCCGTATCGATCACATACTCTCACATACGCGGGGTATAGGCAAAATTAGACTGACACGCATCCCCGTGTTCAGACATAATAAGTCCTCATACCGCACAGTGAGCACGGCTATTTACACGCCTGCCTCACCAATCTTATTCGTTTTTCTGAGTCCGCTTGAACCCGATGAAAGACACAAACCTTATCAAGAGAATTGAAAAGGTTATATTGATCCATCATAAATATTACGTTCATTTAGTCCGAGATCAAGACAATTTTTTGTCCTTTAAATTAAATAGTTAAGACCATATTCCATGCTCAGAACATCTCGAAATTGTATAATAGATCTACAATACTTCCATTTGAAACACAACAATAACAAAATTGATATTAACCAGGATGAATCATGGCACCAAACATTTGTATATCTGCTATAGTTGTAAATTCGCCCGGCTTGTCTAACGAATAGAATCCACCGGATTCCATCATTTGTCTCACAATCTCATTTGTGACCTAATGAACAAAATTATTTAATAAATAAAATCTCATCAAACTAATGCGGGAAATCCGAAAGAATATATCATGACGTTATACCTGGTCACCCCATTCGTTCACTACCGGCATATTAATATCGTCTACGAACACTGTCATTGCTCTGTTCCCGGGAGGACCATACGTCATACCGACGCGCTTTTCTACATATGACTCGATAATTCTCTATGGAAATTAACAATATATATATATATTGACTTCGCGTGTTTTTTTAATATTTGGCAGAAAAACGATGGATTTTCATACAAATTTTATGCCCCGTTTCACCATCTCTAGTCATCCCTAGTCCCAATAGTTTGGACAGTGCGTTGATATGTCAATCGGTCTGTTGTTATTATATATATATATATAATTGGGATTGGCACTAGAGTCATCAGTGACATGACGGGTTATTTTTACATTAACATGGTGAAACGGGGCATAAAATTTGTATGAAAAACCAACGTTTTTCCGACAAATATATAAAAACACGTGAAGTCGCGGAACATTGTTACTTAGTAAGGTATACATATATTATAAAATATACAGTATAGTACATTTTTTTATTTTTGTCAATCAATCTTTTAGTAGAATATTACTGCCATTGTCGAGTAGGTAATAATGATATTATAAGTTTCTTGCGATTATTTCAATGAACTAACAAGATGGTGGTCGTCTTGTTAGAACTTTCCAGGGAGTTTTCGCGGCAAGTCAGAATCCGTGCTCCGTGGTGTTATTTCCCATCCACTTCACTGGTGCACTATAACTACACTATATTAGGTAAAACACCACCAACATTACAAAATATACACCAAAATAACACAAGATTATGAATAAAATATAAAATCCACTACATGACATACCAAGATCGCGCCAAAAACTCCAGTACTTTTTTATTCTGTATTTTATAAGTAGTAATAATATTCGTCCAATAGGACAGGCGAAGGAATTAATCCATACTGCCAATTCTGAAGTTGTCAATATAGGTAGTTCTTATGTTTTCTTTAAAGGCCTAATCGCCAAATCTTCTATAGTTCTTATGTGTTCTTTAGTCAGTTTTATGTCCAAGTTAATGTAAAGGCATACGCGCCAAATCTTTTCTATGTCCAAATTAATGTAAAGGCAGAAACGCCAAATCTTCTATAATATAATCTTTTATCCATCTTTTTTATCTTAATTTATTTGTTAATAGTAGCGTACTATGTTCCAGAGAGTTTGTTGATTTCCATTGTCGAGTAATTAATTCAATATTCTAACAAGATGGTGGCTCCCTTGTTAGAACTTTCCATGGAGTTTTTGTGGCATCTCAGAATTCATGGTCCGTGGTATTATTTTCTATTCACTTCACTTATGCACAATAAACAAACTATATTACATAAAACACCACCAATTTTACACAATATAGAGTCAAGTAACAAAAGATTATAAATAAAAAATAAAATCCACTACATGACAGACTAAGATCCCGCCAAAAACTCTGTATTTTATAATCCCAGAACAACGAGTACCATAGAGACGCGAACAGCCATAGCTGATATTGATCAACATATAACAAAGCAATTGCCTTATAAATGTCCACATACATACTGACAATTGATTATGAATAAAAATATAAAATCCACTAGATGACATTCCAAGATCGCGCCAAAAACTCCAGTACTTTTTTATTCTGTATTTTATAATCCCAGAACAACGAGTTCCATAGAGTCGCGAATAGCCATAGCTAATATTGATCAACATATAACAAAGCAATTGATTTAAAAATGTCTACATACATACTGAGAAGTATATAAAAGCGTGCGCCGAAGCTATTCATAATAAAAGTTTTTCAATCCAATTCAATAACATTAGTGTGTTTTTCAACAATCAATAATTTTATAAACAATAAATAATTTTACGTATATGCATTTCATTGTTTTATGGGGGTTTGTTTGTTTTAAAATCAGTAATTATGTTTTTAGGTAAAGCATAAATTAGTAACCTTTTTTTTTCGAACTGACTACGCTATTCACCAAGTAAGGTCTTAACAGCTTCACCGGACTACTATAAATTAGTAACCTATTCTTTCCGTTTACAACATTAATAGGATAGTAATAGAATAGTATTGTAATGGGAATAGTATTGTAATGGGAATAGTATTGTAATGGGAATAGTATTGTAATGGAATATTACAACTTTTTTTTTTCCAACTGACTTCGCTATTGACCCAGCAAGGTCTTAACAGCTTCACCGGGCTACTAAGGCGAGCGCTTAAGGCACAAAGCCGATTTTACTTTGACAACTAGCTCAAGGATGCACGGCACACCTCGGCTTGAATATTACAACAATTTTAACTTTTTACTCATGTATTAAAATTAACTTACCTGAAACATATTAGGTGTGGTGGCTGAAGAGAAATTAATCATTTTAAACAGTTTCACCTCACTATCGTATTTCTGCATGTAGCTTTTTAACATGACTGTTTTGGCGGTACCCTGCTCACCGATCAACAGAACCGCTTTATTTTGTTTAGCAATCGTATCTATCAAGAACGATATGCACACATTATCGATATTCGGTACTAATATGGATGCGTATTCGGGTATACTGTCAGACGGGTAAATATAATCTTCAACATTCTCAGACCTGTCGGATAAAAGTCCAAATATTAAATCGTTAGTAGTTTTACTTTTAACACGCAAATTAGATTAAAAATTACTTTTCGAAGTGAAAACTTTTAGCCTCATTATGATTTGAAACTCTATGAAACGAAAAAGAGTCAAACATATACACACATAACATAACATAGGATTTACCGTGTGAGAGGACAAGATAGAATACATTACACAGTGTTTCTTATATTTTTCGATTTTCTCATGTAGTCCGGTGAAGCTGTTAAAGCCTTGCTAGACCAATAGCGTAATCAATTAAAAAAAAACGATTTCCTCATTGTATTTTGTACTACATAATATAATAATTGCGGACGGATTACATATATTACTAGTCGTCGCTATTTGTCAATGTGAATTTGTGAATATTGTGTACATAGAAAACAGTTGAACAATAAAAAATTATGTTGAGATTTCATAGAATTCAACAAATGAGAATTATAACGGTACCAATGTTGCCAAACTCCTGCCTCGGTCACCGTATATTCAAACGGCAACACCCACTCTTTAGATTTAGCTCCAGGCCAATCCATTTTAACGGGGAGCTTTGTCATAAATTCGGCCATTTTGGTGCGAGAGTCCAGTTCCAATACTGCGCCCAAAGACCACATCATCGAGAATATGAACAAACGTTCGAGATGACGATCGGTATGCACCTCTAAAATTCAAAATAAAGCACCTAGTTTGTAATGTTTGTTAGAAACAGTCAATTTTACTCTACCTTGGTTTCCAATCTTAGAAACATAACTCTCTTAGACGAGGTACTTGATTGTTTCATAAATAATGTATAAAACACAATATCTACATATAAATAAACGTCAAACATAATGTAGCAATACATCACAACAGTTCCTTCTTTTGCCTATATATATTAAAAGATTGATAGGTGTGAAAAAAAAATTTAGGAACTCTTAATAGAAAGTATTAATGAAGGAAGTGACGCCTCTCTCTCTGTGCAGCCATCAAAAACGAATGTAACTTTATATGTCTATTATGTTGTAATAATAAAAAAATATGTTATGTACTATGAAAAGAAAACTACATTGATTTTGTTGCCGTTTCTTCTCGATGATTGGGTTGGTTTCCGAACCGGTGCTAGTTTTGACGTTTATAAGTGCCTTCTGAAGGCCTAAATTGAATAAAAAATATATATAAAATTTTTTTTTTTATATCACTTACTTCCTCCCGGTACTTCTATTTGCAACAATCCTGTGAGCACATCGATACATTGCCTGAAAATTATTATGAATTTGAAATAACACATCAATACAAACGTACACATTTAAAATAGTAACGAACTTATAAGATACTACTACCTGACATAAATTGCTTCCAAAAGTTTCATTTTAGCAGGCAATCTTTGTTGAATAAACATGTGCACTTCATCATACACTTTGGTGAAAGCGTTTCGCAACGTGTCAGACTCTTTTTGCGACCTTTTCTTTAACCAACCCTGTAGACATATTTATTAGTATCAAGTGCACTGCTTAAATGGAATTGAGTTTTAAAAATGTTGAATAACCAACACTGTTAAGTAAGCTTAAAAAGATTCAGTATTATTGCATATCGAGCCAAATATGCGAATTGATAATCCACGGTTCTTATTGGGCGAACAAATCCGCCCTCAGCCCCCGACACCCCGCGCCGCGTCACGTCATTCTCGCTTAGCGTACTTTCAAACCTACATTTTGTACTCCGCTACTAAGGCTCGTTGTGTGATGTTAGATAATCTATAACCTTCTTAAATAAATGTGCAATAAAATAAATATTTTTTCAAACCTAACCAATAGTTCCATGAGATCATCGCATTAAAAAAAAAAAACAAGAAATCCCTTAAGCGAAATAAAATAAGTAGATTGGATAAGTAAATTTAAGAACAAGCTAAGTTTAACAACATCATATTACATAATGTGCTATCGACCTTTTGGAAAAGAGCAATGAAGAAGATTATGCTCGAAGTTTATATGCGTAACCGAACCAGAAAGCGGGACATTCGTATGAGCACTACATAACCAATATAGCTTTAAATAATTGCTAGAATTATGTGGTTTAAGCAAGCATGGCTCATAGATGAAATGGTGTTTTTTGTTTGTTTGTAGGAATTTTTATGTGGCTTCGGCGTATTAGCGGACAAACGACATATACAATATTTTATTGTATAAACTTGATGGACACGAGCAGCGTAAAGGTAGCAGTTGTGACAATCTGAGACTTCCAACAATGACATCTTTCGGCCGAGATGATAATGGTAATGATTAAAGAATGCTACACTTTAACTGAAAGAGATCAAGTTAATTAAAAACGGTACACGGTACCTCTAATATAGGTTGCCATTTTAAAACGGATGAAGACAAGAACACCATGCCCATCCGGCTGACGGTGGCCGGTGAAGCGTTGTCTACGTTATCCGGTTCGAACACAAGTTTACTGTTCTGAGCCATTGAAATGCGATCGCCGTTAGCTAAAGTCAACGTCTTATTGTCGTCCAATACAGAGTTCAGGTTTTCGATCCAAACTGCATCTACTGGACCGTCTGTTACCACAAAATATTAATATTAAATACTTTTCCTTAGGTTTATTTATAAGTAGGAGAAACAGGCTGGTCTTTTAAAATAGATAATGAAATTACTGCATTACATAAACTATAAATGAGGATTAACTGTTTTGTACATCTGAACGTGCATTATTATTCTAAAAATATAATATCAGTTCTATTGTACGTTTAATTCCTTATCATGGTAATATACAGGGAATAATATGTGACTTTTGTAGAATATCATCAATAGGATGCATCAAGATTTTTTACTTAAACTTTTAAACATAATAACTAGTCATTTCTGACGTCAATTAAACAATCTTGTTAGAGACTTTTCTTACAGTGCCTAACTAACGTATAGACACATTATATGCGATATATAATATTAGAACTGCTTAGATATGCTTAAACGAATCGTGTAAATACAAACTAACCTAAAACAATCCATGTTGTGTCAGATTTTTTCACTTTCAACGCTCTCCTCCACAAAGTTGAAAATATGCCATCTGTCCAGTCATTCGTTGCGACATCCAAGCGCCCAAACATCTGAGGTGCTGTTATTGCCTACAAAATTTTAAAGCATTAACATAACCCAAATATATTTGCACATAGATTAATTGTTTGAAATGTTGAAATTACAGTCCTCACCAATCTTTTTGACCGCTCTGGATATAGATGCGCAAAACACAAATTCAAGTATAAATACGTATTATATTATCTGTACAATATTGAGACAACTTATGTATAAATAAATGCCAATATTAGATCGCTTTGTATTAAACTGTTGCCTGTATAATGCGCATACTCGACCTTAAAGCTTCAGATAGGTCGCGAATTGCATGTATCAGGCAACACCCGAAGGCGAGATGTGCCGCGCACCCTTGAGCTAGTTGTCAAAATAAAATCGGCTGAGTGCCTTAAGCGCTCGCCTTAGTAGTCCGGTGAAGCTGTTAAGACCTCGCCAGGTCAATAGCGTAGTCAGTTCGAAAAAAAAGACCTTAAAGCTATATTCAGAGCGGTCAATAAGATTTATGACGACTGCAGAATAGATTCTTTAGCTGATGATTTAATCTTTTTCAGTAGATTGCCTTCCGGATAATATTTACCTTCGGATTCATTCGCATTTCTCTGTGAGGTTTACCGATTACTGTTAAAGCACCCATTAGCGTGTGAATACAAGTAGTCTTGCCCGAACCAGTGGGGCCCATAGTCATCAAACCGTGTCGAACTAACGACGTCTCGAATAACTGTATGATTTTCAAGTTCCAATCTGGATGATTTACGAGACCTGCCTGTTCTGTTACTGAATTTATAGCGCGTTGCATTTCTCTATAGACGAAAGAGATATCAATTGAAATAGAAGAAAGAAAGTATTTAAACAATTACTAACTACATTTTTTAATACTTATTTGATTTTAGCGTTTGACGAGTCTCATGACGATTTGATAAATAAATGATGATTTGATATAAAGTGGCAAACACGCTAAACTAGGGAAATGGGTTTCGAGTGTATGTACTGGAACACACCAACATGTGCATGGCAAAAGGTTTATAACTTGAGAATTGTAGATAGCCAAGCGGACTTAAAAGTATTTTTTCCTCCACCGAAAGTTCCGAGTCAGTCACAAAAATTTCTTCGCCATCATCGCATTAAAGATTAAATAAAAAAAGGTGATTTTCAATGTCAACTCTATAAAATATTGCGAATTTACAAAGAAATAGTCACTTACCTGTGTACCGTTTGACTTAACTTCATACCGGGAAACAGATCTTCAATAAGCGACACAAACAACGGTTCATCTTCGTCCACCAATTTTGATACATTCATTTCTCTGCGTTAGCATACAAAAGCGTTATGCCTTTTTTTAGAAGAATAGAAATGGGCAACGTAAACATATCAGATATCGTCATATCTCGAATAAGTTTTAGGAAAAAGTATGTAACATCTATTCACATTTACACCGTTCAAACCTTCGATCAACAATAACTAGATATCGGGTCGGCGCAAAAAATACGTCTCGGAAATAACAGCTCACTTGAAATGTGTGTTTTTATTTTCTTTAGTTTGTTTGAAACACAGCCAATGTAAGCACGTTTCACATGCCGCAGTGCATTCAAAAGATGCAAAAATAATACCCGAAAAAGCAATTTACCGGTCGGAGTATCTTACTTTCGCTAAATACATGTTGAATAAGTTATATTTTAAGCTTTAAACTAACTAATAATATAAAATTTTGAACAAAATTACCGATTTTAGACCTGTGGTACAAATGTTTGCCCAAGTCTCTCCAACCACGTACAATAACGGGAAAAAGTACTTTATTCATTGCGTGTTAAGGTTGAATTCACACTAAATGTTGTTTATGTTGTCTTTTCATTCATGAGGGGAGTAATTTATTGCTATGCTCGTTTTATCGTAAGTATTAGATAATATTTTGAACATTTGTGACTTTATTACTAGGTGTCATGGTTCTAATTAAGTTGAACATAAAACTGTTTTAAAACTTTTTTTCTCCCTTTCTTAGTAAACAAATAGCTACACATAAGTATATATTTACGCGGACAGCTTTTAGCTTCGATTTTGTACGTGATCTATTTATTGTTGATCGAAGGTTCAAACAATGGGGTGGAACGCCTCAAAATATTTTCGAATAGTTATGGAAAAATATAGAAGGTGTATTTTAATTAATAATCTTGTAAGGCCTTCAACCTCTGCCCAGTTTATTTCTAAACACGTACTTTAAAAGTCACTAAGATGAAAAGAGTTCCAGTTAAAAAACTTATGAATGAATTATAATATACATAATTTTGGTAAACATATCTATAGAAAACTATTATTGATGACTATCATTTTTTTAAGTAAATGCTATAATATTAACATATTATTTGAGTAACATTTACAGTAATTTTAAAACACCTTTAATAGCAAATATTAATTAACTATAAAGATATTAATTACTTTTTGATCGCGACTTCGCTCTCTTTAATATAGATATAACCTATCCATCGGGAGCAGTACTTCTTTCTTCTAGATGAAACGTACTACTACGTATATGTAAAATTTAATGATGAGCGGTTTAGTGCCTAAGCTGTAAAAGTTTAAGAAACAAACAAACAAATAAACAGACTAACTTTCCCATTTATAATATTAGTCAAGATCACAAGATTACTCACTTCAACACCCGCATCATGATATTATCCTCCGTATTATCGGGGTTGGCTCGTTTCTGTGAACCCATTGTCCTTAACACCGACAAAATGTTACGTAATCCAAAATCGTAGTGCACTTGCTTAGACAATTGCTCTTCACACAATTTGTACAGTGTAAAGAATTTACACGCTAGAAATTAACGAACAGTAGTGACGGCTAAATAGTTAACGTATTCGAACACCGCTAGGATCGACATCGAGTTCGAATCCTAGATTGAGTTTGAAGTTTCGGTGAAATAAGATATAATGGTGAAACCATGGCATGGCGGTAAGGCATTTTCTAATTCTCAGTTGGCTCTTTAACCTTCCTATAACCGCGCGTTGGTCTGTGGCCAGCGATTTTGGCTTCTCAGCAGCGGCATGGCTCGTAGCCTACTTCATATGAGTATAGCGTGAAGGTTCGTACGTACAATACATGTACCTGTACAAGACGCAGATCGGTCCATCAGACCTACGCGCAAGTATAGGAAGGTTAAAATTGAGAATCTGTCAACGGGTGTAAGGGGTGTCGAATAACATCGAAGACTTGAGACATCCAAGCCAACCTCACCTGCACGTGGTGCACCCTGCTTAATAACGAACGAGGCAATGGCGATAGCGGGGTGGTAGGGTTTTACAGCCCGACTGGGTCGCAACCACCATGTATATGGCGAAAAAGCCCGTCATAGTGATTCGCTTTTGCGGGTCGCGTTGCGGGACCAACATGTGCATATCCAGCCTTTCGCAGGCCGGCATGACAGCGGCGACCGGCGATGGATAGTGTGTCACTCGGTGGTCGCCATTGTTTTTTGATTGTATTGTGCTTACCATCAGGCACAGTGCAGTCATTTTGCCGTGCTACTATAAAAAAAAAAACAAAGAGCACGTTTCAGCATCTACGAGATAGTAAAGGCATCTCTATTAGAGAGCCAGTTTTCCTACTTAACATGCTACCATCAAAATCTAAATCAAATCATCACCTATTAAAAACACTATTTGTATTGTATTAGAATAATGCAATCGTAAATATCCATTCGGAAAATTTGATAATAAATGTTTGTATTACGTACCTAATAAAATATTATCCTTGAACCCGCAACTGGCCAACTTGACCCGAATGATAATCTGTCGATCGGGTACCATCATAGCGACCGACCTGAACTGAATCTTCAGATTTTCAGGTAATTCCTGACGTCCAGCGTAACCCGGGTTCATCGTTATAATGAAAGCAAACTCGGTATTCAAACTTACATTATCTCCATCACTGAAATAGAATAGTTATGAGATAAGAAATAATTTTAAAGTTACCACATAATAGTAATACTCTTGGTTTTACACGTGTCAATAAGCAACGGTAACAACTATTTACCTTCATCTGAGCCGTGAACTTATTCGATACCCTTTGACATAATAAAAAAAGTAATCTACACATATACATAAAATTGATGTGTCCATTGTTTTTCCATGCTTATATCTTAAACGGCTGATTTTAGACGAAAACTTACTGGTGAAGAGGAATTTCAGTCTATTATATAAACAGTAACGTTAAAATTTAACAGAACTAAATTGAAGCGTTGGTTAAGTAGTAGGGATAATAACCTTTTTTAAACTAAATTGAACATTAAACACTAAATTGAAAATTACCTTGAACTTGAATTAAAATTAAATTAATTAACTTGAACTTGAATTAAAACTACAATTAACTTGAACACTATATTGAAAATTAACTAAATTGAAGCGTTGGTTAAGTAGTAGGGATAATAACCTTTTTTTTACTTTATATGTTTTAACGTTTGATCACAACTTCATCTGATTTTAAATGATGACTTTGGTCTAAGATGTAAGACACACTCTAAAGTGCAGCTGCCGGAACACACCAACAAGTGCTTAGCGACAGATTTACAACCTGAAGGTAGCACCTAGACAGATGAACTTGGAAAGAGCCCTATCGCCATGTTTTCCTTCACTAAACGCTTCAACTCAGTCCCAAAGATTCAAACCTACTCCATCGACGCGTTGTCCGAACACGCTGTCAATTGAGACATAATCACAAAAATAATAAAAAAAACAGGCCCATAATTTACCAAAACCAAACACGTAATCCATACATAATACACTTTCAAGTTGCAGTTATCATCATACAGATAATAATAATATTTATATACACAATTATAGGGATAATTAGATAATTAAAATATAAGGAAATAATTAATACCTGAATATAAAGAATTCCCTCTTTTCTCTCCTAGCTGTCAAACAAATATATATCTGCTGTGCCGCCACCGAAAGCACCGGCAATTCAATACGATTGAACTCATCAAAACATCCCCAAGTGCCAGACTGAGCTAGCCCTTTATAAATACGGCCCAAACCTACAAAGACATTACATATAATATACATGAGTTTCAGTTTTTTTAAATCATCTGTACATCACTATTCCTTGGTAGATTTTCATCATATAAATTACTCCCACTTATATGAATAAGAATATTTGGGAGTTTTGTTTTATAACGTGACTACTAATCTATATTATAACAACGGTTGTATAATGTATAACTGGTGATTGCTGGATGCATGGTGAATAAATTGACTTCTGCAATTATTACAGCTTTTTGCGTCTATATAAATAATTCAAACAGTAATTATAAGCACTACTATGACATCTGTCGTTCATAAAGATATGACTACTGGGCAAGGAAAGAGACGGGTGAAAGAAGATTGCATGTAACAGTATTACGAACGTAAAGATGAATATAATAAAAATAGCAACAGTAATAGAAAGTTCAAGAGTTAGGGTGGTATGAATGAGTCATAAGAAGAAATGAAAATCATATAACTGGAAGAACATTAAGTATGAAGGTGGAGTAGAAAATAGAAGTATAGGTAGAACGAAACCGCTATTGCTGGATTGTTTCATACGTATGTAAAATATGTCAATACTGAAATGATGACTAGTAGAAGAGAGAAAAAGGGGAGAAGCCATATTACATTGTCCCAACCTATACGAAGCATGAAATAGTAGTAATGGAACTCTATCTATATATTATCAGTCAGTTTTATATTTTAACTAATTACAAGAGCTGGTATTCGTATGAAAATGCATATGAAAATACTATTATTTATTTTCTATGTGTAATCTATATGAATAAAAATCAATTACCGAATTGCCTATTTACCTAATTCTTACTTGTTAGTTTTTGTAACTATCAGGACAAAGTTTACATGAAAAAACATGTTTAAAAAAACTCGTACGCAGAAATTAAAAATTTGATTAAAAAAATTCCATATAAAGAGTGAGTGAATTGATGTTCGAATGTTCAGTTGCCATTTTATTTCATCACATGGTCGTACTGTAAATGAAATATTAGCAATTTGCGGGTGCGAAAACGGGACAGATAACTATCTGAAATAAACAAATCATTAATAATTTCCATCCCGTGTTTTATTCACTTACCTCTAAAGTCCATTTGATCGGAGCAATTAAATACGATAACAAGTTTGCCCAATGTCCTGCCCATATCCTTGGTTGTCTCAGTCTTGCCTGTTCCCGCGGGACCGGCAGGCGCTCCGCCCATACTCATACCTATAGCTTGCGATAGGGTTATGTAACACCTATCCGTAAGCGGTGTTATTACGAGACGTTCTGTTATGCCCAAATATTCATTCTGAAATACGAGTTTGCCATTTGACAACAATTTAACCTGAGCTTAAGTGACAATGTGGCATATAACACGTTTAGCGTATAAGGAAACTGGCTCTCAAACTGCACGAGCAAGAGCACGCCTATAAGTGTTTGGTTATATTCTTTAAGCTCGAGAGAACAGCCAAACAGGTGATTCTCAAAAAGCCGTGCTTTTTATTACAAACTAATATTATATTCAAACAACTAAATGCCATTATAATTTAAGTATGTGCTTTCAAAAGTGGTGGTTTGTAATTTCATATATGGCGGGTATATGACCCCATCATATACCCCATATGACGACTAGCAAAGGTCGATGTCAATGAAAAAAAAATAGGAGTCCACGACAGCTAACAGGTGACTTTGGAAACTCTCGAAAACCCATGCCTTTATTACAAATTAAAATTATATTCAAATATCTAAATCGCATTACCATTGCCTGTGCATAGAGGCCTGTGTTTTCTAAAGTGGTATATACCTATATCGAAAACAAAATGGGGTCCGGTCCATAAGATGCAAATAAGGGTTAACGATAATGATCACATTTAAGCAGTCCGCGGCTTTAATTTTGGCTCAGGTTAAATGAAATAATACATAAAAGACATATTGTCAATATAAATAAAGCTAAACTTAAATATGAAAACATACATTAATTATAAAATTATCTTCAAAGATATATTTAAAATTGAGGAATTTGCATATAAATCAACATCAGGTAAATTGGGAGTCTATATATAACCGAAAAACACGGCAAGAGGGAGTAGTCCGGTGAAGCTGTTAAGACCTTGCTAGGTCAATAGCGTAATCAGATCGAAAAAAAAACGGCAAGTGGTTCTCACGACGAAAAAGTTTGAAAACCTCTGATATTAATCTGAATTGTTTTCAGGTCCGAAAATGCTACCGATGCTAAAAACTTTCATTAATTTTTGACCGATAAACAAATATTTCCATTTTTTTTTATACTTTTTTACCTGATATATAAAATCAACATCTGTGATAGATACGAGACAATCATCACTATCTTCTATGAAATAGAAGCGAGCTTGTTTCTGCCATTCAAAGTCTATAGGGTTTTTTATCCTCATTCTGACTAGATCATCAAATATGTCTCTGGAATAATAATCATAGTATACATTAATTAAATGATAAATTTTAATCAAGTAAATATATCAAATATAAGGTTATGTAATGAACAATAAAAATGAAAGCGATATTCTACTTAAAAAATCCTAGAATTAGACCGCAGCGTCACCTACTGAGTTCAATTGTGAAACCTGAACCACCCTTAGAAACCACTTGAACACGCACATAAAATTTAATTAAAATCTGTCCAACCGTTTAGTAGGAGTTCATTCACACAATTACAGAAGAATTATATTATATATGTGTATATCAAGAAGGTTAAAGAAAATGATAGAGTACTTCCATTGTGCGCACATCAAGTAATAATAGATTCCGACAAAAAAAAATAGTCGGACTTCTTAGACACTTAGTATTACTTAGTCTTAGACACTTAGACACTGACTATTTAAGAAAAAAAATATCACGGTAACTTCATTCCAAATAGTTATTAAAGTTTTAGGAAATTGTGATTTATATAAACATTACGCGTACATATATGATGTGGGGCAAGCAGTATATTACGCATACGTAGGAGACGTCAACTAAATAGACAACATTATTTACAAAGAAATATTGAAAGCAAATTATATCTTTGATTTGATATTTTTTGTTTTTTTCCTCTGTACCTAAAATATATTATTAAAATAATGAGTAACACAGACGAAGTCAGGAGTATCAGCTAGTACATAATAAATTACCTTTGATGAACATGAATAGTAATCATAGTCTCAACTCTAGTTCTGTCTAACGGTGCCAAATCGGTTACTGTGAGATCGATTAATCCGTTAAGTAAATCGAGAAATTTCTGATTAGTCAAACGCATTATATATCGATCAACCCTTGCTTTTTTTAAAGCGTACTCCGCATCTGTTGTCCACAAAATTTGCATACCTAACAAGCCGACCTGGTGAGGAAGTAAGTATTATCTTTATATTTTAAAAATTTCCAACCATATTTACAGTAACAAATAAATAATAGCCCATAATATTATCATTAAAATAAGTATTTTATCCATAAAACTTATACAATACAATTAAATGTGAGAACAATATAGACAATTATATAGACAATTAAAGACAATAAAACTAAAGACTTCTGTAAAAGGTATTTTAGTATTGTTTACTATTGAGGATTTTCCATTTCAGGAACCTATTTTATGTGTTATCCGTAAGTTTACTTAAATGTATGTAAATAAAGAATAAGATAGATTATTTTCTGTTAGACGTGGGATCCATAGCGTCTTCACTATCCTTATTTCAATATATGTATTCTCATAATGCCTTTTTTTTAATTAATAGTACATTGCCATTTATTTTCAATCATAAACTTGTATGTAATATAAAGATAGAAATGCAGAAAATATCGAATAATTTTTTGTAACCACATATATTGTCGATCATTAAACGCAGTTTACCTATACAGATTTATTAAATGACAAGGTTTAATAATTACTCATTGCTTCAAAAGAACAAATCGGTAAACAGTACGTAATATTATAAATAAGTTACATCTTCAATTTTAAAATTTTTCTGTCGTATAGGGGCTCACATACCAGGTGAAAGGTTAAATACTTGCAGTATTATTGCAGATATAATACTTCCTGGTCCCATTTAACATATAAATTAATAATATCAAAACAAATATTAATAGATAACAAAGAAAACCTAATTTAAAATTTGTTCTAAGACTTTCAAAAGTATAAACACAGACGTAATATACCTAGGTGCAATTACCGATGCCGAAAGCTGTAAGGGGCGACCCGGAGTTAATAACCTTCGTTAATGAAACGGACAATAAACCCTTTTGATTTATTCATGCCGTTACCACGTTCACTTTCAAATGAAAGTGAAATCACACACGGTCATTGACACTGTGCTTTAACATAGATGCGTAGAAGATTGCATATATTTTTTGTATTTTTCCAGATAATTGGGTCAAATATTAAGCACCTATTATTTTATTGATTTAGGACGAGATTCCATAAATAATGTTACTGTCTAAACTTTGAGCATGTGTATAAAATTTTCAAGTAAAACAATATACTTGCATAAACAACTTTCCGGATATCCGATAATATAAATGTTGAATCAATATTTCTACAATATATGTATAAATAACATGGCAAACATTACCTGACCCGGGAAATTCCAGAATCCTGTTAAAAATTCAAAGTCCGGATCACCTGATATAGTCTGGCATATGTTAGCTATTATATTTCTCATTGTATCTTTCATTGTGTCCAATAACGTGTTCAGCCAATTCTATGGTAAATAAATAATGCAATAATAATAGTTCCATGTAAAAATAGATTTAGGAAGATTCAATTCTTTATGTATTGAACTGCCAGATGAAAATGTTGTATTAATTTTTACCTCGACACCTGCGAGACAGGGAACCGGATGTTCCAATGGTATTGTTTCTCCATTATCCGAATTCATATTTACAATCCTTTCCTTATCATCAAAGTCAACCGTATATAATGCATCGAAGATGCTGGGTAAATGAGGCTGTAAATATATACAAGACGAATAATATACAAATGGTCTGTAAACCTGTTGTAATATTTATTTATTTATTTAAAGCACCAACAAGATTTACAAAGGATAATCTATACTAATATTATAAACTACTAAACTTTGTGGTAAACTTTGTGAGTCTCTGACGTTACAAGGGGTAACTACTAAACCGATTTGGAAAATTCTTTCAGCGTTATATAGCTTATTTATTGAGGAAGGTTATTATAGGCTATTTATCATTACGCTAATACCCATAGGAGCGGAGCAGCAATGAAGTATGTTGCAAAATCGGGGATTTATTTCCTTTTCAGAGCTTCCGCTGTGTCTTAGCCCAAAATAACTATTCCACGCGTACGAAGTCGCGGGCAGAAGCTATTAACTAATTATATTATCTATACTAATATTATAAAGAGGTAAAGTTTGTGAGTCTGTGACGTTATAGGGGGTAATCTCAGGAACTACTAAACCGATTCTTTAATTAATTAATTCTTTTACCAATATAAAGCCACGTTATTTTTGAGTGTCATATGCTACATATCATCTCGCTAAGACCAATAGGAGCGGAGCAACAATGAAGAATATTTTAAAATCGGGTTATTTTTTCCTTTTCTGAGCTTCCGCTGCGTTAGTCCAAAATAACTATTCCACGCGTGTTAAGTCGCGGGCAGAAGCTATTAACTAATTATATTATCTATAATCTATACTAATATTATAAAGATGTAAAGTTTGTGAGGTTGTAGGGAGTAATATCTGGGGCGTCGGAGAAAAATTGTCGAACGAAAACGTTTCTTACGAACGCTGCCTTAATTATGAGATATATATGATTGAGTTCTAGAGAAAAGTTGTAGCTTGATAATGTCTATTACCGCCCAACGCAGTGGACACGGGTCGGCTAGTGAAGTTATAAGAACAATACACACTGTACTTAAAAACCATATTACATGAGTTTATTCTGTTATTCGATGATTTAATCAAGATAAAATTTAGTTTTTCTTTACAATCATACGTTCTAAAAATATAACCTAAGCATCATATCACCTGAATAGAATGCGGGTTTGAAGCCTGTCCGAGTATCTCCAATAGTACTGGATCAGAAACAAAGAAGAACCTCGGGAAGATGAGCCGTTTAGTTTCAAGGTATCCGGTGAGCGACTTCTGGCACGCTTCCAGTTGTTCGAACAAATGTGGCAGAAGATGTTTCAGCGTATCATCGCAAGTGCACGTTTCAACGCAGTTTACAATATCTCGAGCACGGTACATTATTTTTACGTAAGTTTTGTCAATTATCTACAATAAAAATATGATCGCCTACCCCGATCAAAATTTTCAAAAAATATTTAATGTACAGATTTGACTTTGCTACAGTTTTATTATAATATAGATAGATATCGACGATCATATTTTTATTGTAGATAATTGACAAAACTTACGTAAAAATAATGTACCGTGCTTAGCAAAGTCAAATCTGTACATTAAATATTTTTTGAAAATTTTGATCGGGGTAGGCTTTGTTATCGATATAGAAGCCAAAACTAACTCTTTTAAAATTTTTGTCTGTCTGTCTGTCTGTCTGTCTGTCCCTGTGAACGCGCATCACTCGGAAAGTACTGAACCGATTTTGATGAAACTTGGCACAGTGATAACCAATATCACAAGGTTACATCTAGGATACTTTTTATCTTATAAAACGCAAGGGATTCTCCAGGATAACGGACGAAAGTAAAAAAAATGTAGTTCATGATATTCTTGACGAATTTTGGTAAATATTCTTTGTGCTATATATAGCAGACAGATTAGCTAAAAAATTAAGCTATATTTCCATATGCTACTTTAAAAAAAAATGCCAAAAAAAGACGACCACCGTGATTCGAACCGTCGGCTCCGTCGAAACATATAAAGCCCCGTACGTTACAACTGAGCTACGCCTACATGACATTTCTGTACGTAATTATCGACCACGTATGAAACATTTATGTAGACGAAACTGTCACTTATGTTGTTACATTTATTTCATTGTATAAAAAAATGTTTGCTAAACAAAGGTGACAAGATTTATTTATTTATATATACTATAATAAAACTGTAACAAAGCCAAATCTGTACATTACAAGGTTACATTTAGGATACTTTTTGACCCATAAAACGCAAGGGGTTCTCCATGATAACTAAAGAAATAGTGTCGTTTTTTCTACAAACGTAGAATAAGGCGCAAGATAAAATTTTTGAAAAGATTTTTACTTGTTACGCCAAAGAAGTATAACTTCTAATGCGTGTACATAAGTACACACACATACTTTTTTTTTAATATTATTTTATTTCAACATAAAAAAGGGTAAATTAAAAATATAATGTATTTTTTTATGTCATAGGAGGCAAACGGACAGGTGGGTCACCTGGTGTTAAGTAATAACTACCGTCCATAGACACTTGCAACACCAGGAGAGTCGTAAGTGCCTTGCCAACCTGTGTTGGAGGGGGAGGAAGCGGAAGGGGAGAGGAGGAAGGGGAAGAGAGGTGGGCCTCTCCGGTGCTCTCACTAATCGAACGAAACGCACTAATGCAAGCATTGTTACTTCCCGTCGGCTTTTTGTTAGAGGGTGGTACTACCCCGGGCGAGCCGACCCATTCATCCTGAAACCAGTAATAGCTTCAGCGTGGCTCTACCCCCTACCAAAACCTATGTATAGAATAACTTAGTTATAACTCTAGCTTAGCGCAACACTGGCTGTATAATAAAGATACGACGGGAAGTAACAATGCTTGCATTAGTGCGTTTCGTTCGATTAGTGAGAGCACCGGAGAGGCCCACCTCTCTTCCCCTTCCTCCTCTCCCCTTCCGCTTCCTCCCCCTCCAACACAGGTTGGCAAGGCACTTACGACTCTCTTGGTGTTGCAAGTGTCTATGGACGGTAGTTATTACTTAACACCAGGTGACCCACCTGTCCGTTTGCCTCCTATGACATAAAAAAATACATTATATTTTTAATTTACCCTTTTTTATGTTGAAATAAAATAATATTAAAAAAAGTGTGTGTGTGTGTGTGTAATAGTAAAAAAAGTGTACTTATGTACACGCATTAGAAGTTATACTTCTTTGGCGTAACAAGTAAAAATCTTTACAAAAATTTTATCTTGCGCCTTATTCTACGTTTGTAGAAAAAACGACACTAACAATACGGTGTGCGCGTTCATCGTAAAAATTTACTCTCATCATTTTTCCCTAACGCGCCAAAAGAAATATAACTTCAATAAAATTACAGATATCTTAACATGGTTTGAACATACTTCTTTATTTACAAAAAATTGCATCGGGCACATTATTGTTAATATCAAAAATGTCTGGCAATAATAAATTCACGTTTTAGTAGCGTTTAAAAGTTAGTGAAAAACAAAACATTCTAAAATTATATAAAGTTCAATATTTTTGCCTGTAAAGGTTTACCGGCAGCCAATTCGCTGTCGAAACCGTTGCCTAGCTCTTAGACAAATAGTCACAGGCAAGTGACAGATGACACATGTTGCTCATATCTTTTTAATATTTATGTTTTTCTTTAATACAATGTAGTGTGAAAAAGTTTTAATACAAGTTGAAAATAGTTATTATGTCATTCAGTGTTTAATTTATCATTATTTATTTTATGAATATATTTTAACGTTTAAATTACAATTTAACTTTATCAACTTGATATTTTATAATGTAAACTATACTGAGCGTATAGTAAACGTCTACAAAAAAGGGAAAGGAACTACGTTCCAACTGGAGGTCCATGGACCTCTCAATGTTTTTTTACATTACTGCCAATATACGTAGGTTAGTTTTTATTTTAATTGAACCCGGTAGATGATGTTACGAACGGGTTGTAGGCTTATTGGGACAGAAGTTACTGGAACAACGTACTGGGAGGACATTTATCGGCAATATATGTAGGTTTTTTGTTATCTTAATTGGACCTGGTAGGTGATGCTGCGGACGGGTTCAAAGCATATTTTAAAATATTTCTCACATACCAACTGGGTATATGTTTGAGTGAGTCCCTGGATAGTTGGGATTCACAATTTGAAACAGTAGGTATCGCTGCAATCGGGTTTTGAGATGTATTTAGATTTTTCGCGTTTAAAAGTACAATCGAAACCGGTAATAACCAATTTGGTGCAGACGAAGTCGCACGGGTCAGCTAGTTATGAATAAAACGGAGTATCACAATAAAGTGTTTCGTAGAAAACAAACTTATTACGTTAAAATTCAACATGAAATAATTATTACAGATCATAACAATGCTAACTTAATATTTTATATAGCAAAATTTTATCCTAATATCATACTGTCCTATATAATACATCAACCTTTTTTTAGTAGATGGTAGAGCCACGCTGAAGCTATTACTGGCTTCAGCATGAATGGGTCGGCTCGGCCGGTGTAGTACCACCCTCTCACAGAAACACCGACGTGAAGTAACAGTGCTTGTATTGTTGCGTTTCGTTTGGTCAGTGAGAGTGCCGTAGATCCACCTCCCCTCCCCTTCCCCTTAGGAGGAGTTCAGTGATATACACACGTACAGAAAAAAAAAAATATATATAAAGATTATACAGCTAATCTGACCCCTACAACCAACGGCACCTCAAGATGTCTAAATACATCGAAAAGTTTTGGTTACAGATCGCGCCGAAAATACAGCCGAAAAATATCTTATATACTGTTAGGTAAAAACATTCTTGTGATAGAAACTTTGCAACTAAAAAAAATATTTCTGAAAAACCTTTCGTAAGAAGAAAAATCCACTACTTACTGATTTTCAAGTCGGTATTTTTGTACATAAATGTCATTGTATGTTCATTTAATTCCTTATTTCTCTTTATCATATCCTTATGAGGTACTTATTATTAAATACATACCCCAAACCTCTTAGCCTCCGCCGGCAACTGTTTGGCGATATCACCACCAACAAACACAGCCTCCAAATACATCCACAAGTTCTGAACTTGTAACCATTTCTCGAGAATCTCTGCAGTACCCACTAACTTGTTTATCCATAAAACAATGTCCTTTTTAAAAGGAGCGTTATATCTAGAGATCAAAATGTTTATTACCTCGCATTCAGTTTTATCAGTGCTGATAACCTCTATGGAAAAAGGTAACAACAATATATAACGTTAGTCGTTTCTCTAATAATATTCGGACAAACAACTGACTGATACTTCAATTTTATTTACATGCATTATATTGTTTTTCATTCGTTAACTCCTGATCTCTATGACTATCTAAGTACCTGGGTTTCTCTAAATTCCAGCTACACGTACACCTACAAGGACACCTAAGCGACTGATCTTCGCATTTTTACTTTTGGATGAGAGCCGAACGTATTCCTTTCATATTCTTCTTCGATCAACATTAACTAGATATCGGGTCGGCGCGAAAAATACGTCTCGGTAAATAACAGCTCACTTGAAATGTGAGCTTTTATTTTCTTTAGTTTGTTTGAAACACAGCCAATGTAAGTACGTTTCACATATTCATTCATTTCACATAGCGGCCAAAAAGATTGGCAAAGTATGTACTAGCAGTCAACCACTGGTTGAAATTCAGACAAACGAATTTTTTTTTAATCTTCAAAAATTTTTTTTTATATCGTGATATATCAACCATAAAGTCTTACAAATAAAGGCTTCAACTAGTCGACGGTAAAGAACAATACTGTTTCCAAATTTTGATATTGACAACACTAAAGCTCGGCAAGCTACTGAAAATAAATAGAGAAAAATAAACAATATAGGTTGAAAAATAGATAAATTGTACCTACTGAGCTGTTCTATCTTCGCCTGATTATACATAGTTTTGGATACATATAAATAAGTATACATTCAAGAAACGCTCGTCTCTTGTTATATATAAAAAAATGCTTACCTATTCGACGCTAACGAATTGAGGATCATCAGCGAATCTTCCAGTAAAGTGATAGTATCGAGGGTCTCCTGTGGCCTAATGAGTAATTCTCCTCTATTCTTAAAGTGTGCAAATGAAAGATCCACTACGGCCCAATCAGTTATCACCTGTTTAAGCTTAGCTTCGATGTCTTTTTCTTTAACAGCGCTTATACAGATATCCTATAAACATTATTAAATTTTCAATTTTTTTTTTTTGTTATTTCCACGACAGTGTATAAAATGAATCATTTAAAAGAACGTACAGATCAGTAAAAAAATCGTGTTAAATAAGCAACACATTAAAAGTGAGTGAAACAGAAAACAATAGCGATTTTCTTCAAAAATATTGACATAATCGACAAATCGATGTTCAATTGTTTAATTGTCATTTTATTTCATTACATGATCGTACTGTAAAGAGAAGATGTGGTCTTTGTTACTATACCCGAGCGAAACCGCGGGCGAGAAGTTAGTTCATTATAAAATTCCTTAAACATATTTTAATGGATAACTTACCTCTACATCTTCCTTATATTTCAACAACGGAGCCTCCATTACATTGGCCAACGTGAATGATTCAGATTCCACGTCAAGAACGCAATCTGTGAATAATAATTGAAATGGTACACTTATGACAATTATTTCTCTATTAATTTTTAACATTACAATGAACATTAATTTCTAAAAGTATAATTATCATCATCCTACTCTCTAACAAATATTATAAATACGAAGGGGAGTCTGTTTGTTTCGTACAGTTTCGTGCCGTAACTACTGAACCAATCGTCGTAAAATTTTGTATACATATTGCCACGGGTACACAAAAGGACATAGAGTATCTTTGATAAAAAAACGCGTATTGTTCTCAGGAAACGGTTTTAGTTTTTATACATGAATTCATTTTCATTTTTTCTTGTTCAGTTTGTTTTCATTTTGAAGTAAAACTTCTTTAGGCGCGACTAGGAGGTAACTGGACGACAATGCAACGGATGTCCGTTACTGCAATATGGCGTCAAGTTACTGTGCCATGCGGTTTTTAAATATTTTTGATTTTGTCAATAAATAGTTTATATACAAACCAATCAAAAATTTTTGAAAAAAATATTAAATTTATTAATAATAAAAATATATATATATATATGGGCACGCGACCGTGCTGCCATCTGTTTCAAAGTAAGTAACAAATTAAATTAAAGCTTCATTATCTGTAGTGTCATCTATCAGCAAATCTTATAACGCCAAATAAGATTTACCTCAATCGCGTGTGCGGTTACACGCACTCATTTTTTTCAAACGTTTATCAATATTATGTTAAATAATTTAATTAGTCAATACTATTAATAGTGTAAGTTGTATCGGTGTGAGGCGTTGTAGATCTTCAGTCTAGTATACTCCTTCTTGATATAGTTATTATATTAATCATCGGAATATTGACTGATGCGTTATTCACAGTTGTAAATAAATCGATCAATAATCCATTAAAGTGAACAATTGCTAATTAAAAAATAGTTGCATTACTACATATTATAAAACAAAGTCAACTGCCACGTCTGTCTGTCTGTCTGTTCGCGACAAACTCAAAAACGACTGAACGGATTTTGATGTGGTTTTCATTAGTAGATGAGTGATTCGCGAGAAAGGTTTAGGTATATAATTTGGCAATGTTTTTTTGTTATCAGAGCAGGATGACGTCCTCCGGACCTGCTAATACTATATAAATCAATACTAACTCATAAGTTGTTCTAATCTTCTCCAATGTCGATCCTTCATCGCCTTGTCAGCCATCAACTCCAATAAAGGACAAGTTTGGTTGAAATCATCGATTTTGTTTTTAAGTTCAATATAAGCTGGCCACTCTCTCATTCCTCTGGGCAACTTACGGCATCTGAACGTTCACTTACACTTTGATCCACGAATTAAATTGATTGGACATTCTTTGTTTGATTGGAATTTAATCAAATATTAGCTAATAGCCGCGACTTCGTTTACGTCGTTTATTATATTGACTATGTATTTTATGTACAGAAAAGAAAAAATAAGTACCACAGTGCTCGGAATGGAACACTCCTCCACGGCAAGAAAACACACATAGTAAGTGGTAGAGCCACGCTGAAGTTATTACAGGTTTCAGTATGAATGGGTCGGCTCGACCGGGGTGGTACCACCCTCTCACAGAATACCGACGTAAAGTAACAGTGCTTGCATTGTTGCGTTTCGTTCGGTCAGTGAGAGCACCGGATAACCCACCTCCCCTCCCCTAACCCTCCCCTTCCCCACTTCTCTCCTCGAAACACAGGCTGGCAACGCACTTGCGACTCTTCTGGTGTTGCAAATGTCTATGGGCGGCGGTGATCACTTAACATCCCACCCACCTGTTCGTTTGCCACTTATGATATTTAAAAAAACACATCGCCGAACGCATAAAAGTATAATGGTTTCTTAAAACTGTAATAGCATTATACTAATTTAAGATTAGTGATTTTCGTGATTTTTTCTTAGATAAGGACCAAGTGTCTAAGCAGTGAAACTAAAATTATGAAGTGTTACTTCGTATACGGTAGGGAAAATATATAGTTACGCATTAAACGTACAGTACGTATGTATTTGTTTGTATGTACGAGTGTCTGTTTGGGTTTAAAAGTATATCAAAATAAGTAATGAAATAAATAGTATATGTAAATATATATATATATAGATATATGTCTCGATAAAAATGACATCAAGATATAAACAAACTAAATTTTGGCCGTAGAACTGTATTATCGTTATAGACAGTAATAAATCAGTGAATTACTTTATTGTAATTGAAGTTCAGACACGATATAGACCAAACAATATATCATATTAACAACAGACAGTTAGCAACATACGTTATAAAAAAATACTGTAATTAGGTATTACAAAATTTGTAAAATAAGAGGTTATATAATGTAAAGTTATATATATTTTTAATTGGCTACATATTTTATACCGCGATCCGCCATGTTGCAATCTGAGCTTTTTTAAAATCAGCCGAGGAATTAATTTAAAAAAGTATTGTACCTTAAATCGAATTCCGATAGTTGGGCTACAATCTGTTCGATGTCTATCTCAACCCACGGCGTCTCAAAGTAACCGTCAATGGAATTCATAACAGCGAGATATAAACTATATCTGTAAAATGAACAAGAACATATTAACTTTATTTTTTTCACCAAATTCTAAGAGAATAAGCAACGTCGATACCAACTACCAAGAGTTACTTACAGTTTATTCAACAAATTAAATTCTTTCTTCTTCTGATGGAGTATCGGATAATCTTTTACTTCCATTCCAAACAATTTCTCTCCACTAGAATACATATCGAAGCGCCTCCATAATTCATCGAATCTCGATTGGAACATTATAACCCTTAGATATGCAAATGAAAGAAAAATGTTTACAAAAAGCTATATAATAAGGTTATTTATCTAAACCGCATGTGCAATATTCAAGTACTTTATTAAATTTAAAAAAACTATGTTAAAGGCCGGCAACGCACTTGCGATTGCCCTGGTATAGCTAGTGTCTATGGACGGCGGAGATCATTTACCGTCAGGTGACCCGCCTATTCGTTTGCCCACTATAATATTTAAAAAAGAATATTTCAACAAAAAATACTTTAACAAAAAATCTACTCTGAAAAATGCATCATAACTTATTTCACCATAGCTAAATAGCTAACTAGTCTTAAATTGTCATAAACCTGCCAATACCTTAATCGCTATATATTCCCTATTCCATTTTGAGAACTTCTTTGATGCATCTTCCAAATCAAAATTCTAATGAAAATAAGTTGAAAAGATATTCATTACCGTAACATTTTTGTAATGAATAGAGAACCTCATTTTTTAAATCAGGTAACAATATAATATGCTAATTCTATAGGAAAGTAATATCACAAATAATGCAGATAAAGCTTTGAATATAAAAATATACCGATCGCTGGCCTCTCGCGCGCTAAGACCTGGAGTCATTGGCCCAAACGAATCATAATCTGCATCAAACTTCAAAACGTCTTCCATGAATGAAGTGACGCCTTCTGTTAGCTCCTCTTGTAATGGACCTTGCATATCCACAATTTTCTGCTGGACTTGTTGCGACTGGACAATGTCAAAAATGATGGCAATAAAAATAACGGAACGGAAAAGGATAGAAAATGAATGTTGTTTAGATTTTACTTGAAAATAATTGATGCATTTATTTTATAATTGCTGACCGAATTTGCCTCTTCGTTACTGGACATCGAGCTGATTTCGAAAATAAAAACAAAAAAAAGATGGTGCGTCATAAAATACACACCATAGAAATTAAACTTGTGTATTAAAGGAAAACATTTCAATTAAATAAATATACCACTAATTAAGCATAAAAATATCCTTACCGTTAATAACATGTTTTGGAAAGCATATCGTAAACCGTAGACCATGTCAGCATCTTCTTTAGGAATGTCAATATTAAATTGAGCAAAAGTGGAATAACTCTCTTCAATAAGATCTAATTCCATATCCATTCTAAAAAAAATGTCAAAAGTTACTTACACCAATAAGCAACCCGTCACACTTTGATTAATAAGGACCAAAGAATTCACAAACTTTTTTAAATGACATTTAGGTACTCATCAAATGAATACAATTTCAAGAAAAGCTTATAACTATTATCATTGTATTGAATTCAATTAGATGTAAATTAATAGAATCAAGCATACCCAATAAACTCTTCCCTAATCATTTCAAGACACATCATAGCAACTCTAACGTCATCCAAATCTTTGATTCTCTTTCCCATCGTCTTCATACGATCTTTAATAAACTGCATTAATTTCATAACGCGTTCTCTGTAAGCCTGGCTCAATAGTTTACCAAGAATTCTCTTCCATTCTATTGATTCAACGTGCAAGCCCAACTTAACATTATCTAAAAAATAATTATTTAATTTGAAAAGACATTGTGATCCTTTCTATTACATGTGCCTGATATTATAGCTAGATTTTATATCGCGTCAAACTTTTTGGCCGCTCTAAATATAGCTTTAAGTTCGGCCTTGCGCATAGTACAGTCAAAAGGTTTAATTAAAAAAAAGTCGTAATATTATCTTGAAATTGTTTCAATAGTATATGTAAAATATAACACGTCTTTAATTAATAATGATTCAAGTAAATATTTGCCAATTATATTAAGTAAAATAAATATTAAGAAATAAAAGTAAAAGAAAAACAATAAAACGACAACAACGAAAATAGCGATAATATGCAACTGCCAACAAAATTATTCTGAATGCGAGTGTACTACAACTCGCACTAACACTGGCTTATGTGTCAACGTGGATACAAAAAGCTCTGCCTTCACCTTTGTGTTCAGCGCATCTACTTCAGAGCGGTCAAAAAGTTTGATGCGGACTATACGTGGACAAATTACAAACAAATTACATCATGGCCTGTAAACAGAGGACATTGATTTGACATACAGGCCAGGCCATAAGATTTATATATACATTTATATAACATAAATAAACATTTCTATAAACATGGCCTGTACGATCTGTATATGATGTCAAATTACTTTCTTTTTTTTTCGAACTGACTACTACTGACGCTATTGACCAAGCAAGGTCTTAACAGCTTCATCGGACTACTAAGGTGAGCGCTTAAGGCACTCAGCCGATTTTATTTTGACAACTAGCTCAAGGGTGCGCGGCACACCTCGGCTTTGGCTGTTGCCTGATACATGCAATTCGCGACCTATGTAAGCTAAGCTAACTATTCATACATATATGAGTTGTTGAAACATATATGTGTACCAAGCATACATAACTCAACAACTCTTATATATATTTCGTATCGGATAATATTCTAAACTATTTCAGTTTGATAAGGGAAAAAAGATAAAACCCTTCCACTTGCATGTGTAAGCGTGTATGCGTGCACGTGTGTGGAGGTGATATGAGTAATGTTGTCGCAGGAGATTTTGTGTCACTGTATCGCGCGAGCAGCGTACTCAAAGGCTCCACGCCGAGGGAACGGACCTAGGCTTGAGCAGTTGCCGAGGGGGGCCTAGTCTGGTGTGCGGGAGCGAAATTTATCCCTAGACCACAGCGGCGTGATCTGTGGTTACGCGGGCGTGGGCGTGTGCACGCTCTGTTTGGAGAGACAGGCTGGTACTGATCGTTCACTGCCGTTATTTCATCGGGAGGGTCTGTAAAAATATGTCGCGGGCGTCTTTTACAACGCGTAGCGTTTGGTACGGGTTCGTATTTAGTGGCGGATACCACTAACGGACTGGGATTTGTCAAATTACGATTATATGTTTATACAAAAATAACTTCACTGTCTTATGCATATCGTTGTTTCGTCTTTCGTCTTCATAGGCACTATGTGCAAATGACAATATTTGAAATGGAAACTGAACAAAAGATACATAATTAGTAGCTTTAAAGTAGCGCCAATAACGGACAAAATGACGAACAGTAACGGCATGTAAACAGAGGGCAAAAAGATAAACGTTGTTCAAGATGCTTTGAACCAAGAAGAAGAAATTATAAGTACAAATCATCTGTCTTTGGTGTGGTGGTCAGAATTACATGACTGAGCAAAAATGTGAAGATATCTGACATCAAATAATAGGAAAAAGGGAACGAAAGCGAAGTGAAAACTTAGGAGCAACAGTGTAATATTTTAATACGAACAATAATATAATTACCTCATTCTATTGACATCTACTTGGCAGAAAAGACAACAAAAAATAAACTGTAAAACATACCCATATTGATTTGGATAGATCCAATTATATGCTTCTCTGGTAAATTAAGGACTTCCTCGGTCTGACCTTCATATTTCTTCAGCATGTCCCTAATAATAACATTCAGAGGATTGGAATCTACAAAATCTTGAACTTGTTGGACTCTATCTTCGGCCCACAGGTGAGCAAATTTACCGTAGCCCTGGAGACAAGTATTTTTTCAAGTATTGCGATTGATATAGGCCAGTATAATAATTTTAAAAATATTAATTATATCATTGCAGCGAAAATAATGCTTTAGTAAAGCGCTAGAACGAAAAAATAGTGTGTCGATAAACATGAACTTAGTCGATAAGCCTATCGATAAACCTAGACTTTTAGTAAAAGAAAACATGTCAAAATCATTGCATACTGGTAACGTATTTTTAGTAACCACCGGGTTAATTCCGTACTCGAGTCATAATTAATACTAAATAAATAAATTTTCTTACATTAATTACAGCATAAAAATTAATAAGCATAAAATAGCCATTATAATCCAGGGATAATGAAATTTCCTATCAGTAAAATATTTTTTAGATGCAAATTAACAGTTCTAAAGATTATTTTATTCAGAGATATTCACAAAAACAATTTTAATATAAGCCCCTTTTACATTAAATGATCCTCTACCTTCCTAATTTACCAACTATTTCAAACATTTCTCATTCACAATATATCCAGCATTCACAGCGATGCCCCGTAGACGCTGAGCCAATAGGATGCTTCAAAAGTAACAGAATACAAAGTTTCTTATATCATCTGATGATTATTCATAATCTAATTGTTAGTAGCTTTTACCATGACTTCAATAATAGATACCTTTAACAACTTTTCGATGTCTGGCTTATACATGTACATCATTCCTTGTAAAGCCATCACAGATCTTACAATGTCTTTATGTTCAGAAACCATACGGAAGTAATTTCTTATTCCTGTAATACTGGATACTGAACGAGAACCTAAAAGGAAAACATTTTTAATCATTTTAATGGCCATGATATTTGCTACAAACGCATTTAACTTTCTACCTTAGCTATACGCAAATTAAGGCCCGAAATTCACTAACCACTAACGCTTCTAGTCGCTGTCAATGATAACCCGGCCAATCTCTCTTTCTTAATTAGATCTTGTTGACCCCACATAAAAACACTTCGATGAATGTCCATTATACAGTTTAATACAACCTGGAAGTAACATTGTTATCATACAAAATCGTGAAACCACAAATCGTGAGCTGGATTAGCCAACTCAACATTCAGTTGGTCTACGTTAGAGTTAAAAAACAAATTGTTTACAAGTTGCACTACTTAACACATCCTTCTAATATGGTCAAATGTTGGCAGCACTATTTGAAGTAAGTTATTGTCAATAGTGCAATGAATATAGAGCAAAATAAAATTGGGCTTATGCTCAATCGGACGATATACAGCAAACGACGTCGAAAGAATGCGTTGTAGTAATTTGCCCCAACACGTTGCATTTCAACGATATGCGATCCACAAATTATTGTTGCACGTCTCGATGCACTTTGTGTTCTTTAATTGTATGTTTGTAAAGTCCTCCGTGACACAGGACTAGATCCCTAATTCGGGAATTTAAGTCATTTGTTTTAGTTTGTTTATTAAGTCATAAGAAATATTCATGTCTTAGTGACCTTCCTTTCTTTAAAGTACAGTACAAAGGCTTTAATGCCAACCAAAATCATTTGATCCATCCATATCGAGATATCACGATAATATTCTTCGATATTACTGTATTTAACAATTTACCATCGGGACTGATCATTGACTAAACAAAAATAAAAAGGACTAAACACAAAGAACTTTCAGCGCATAGTTCAAAATTGTTCCAAGCTTTTAATTTCCCTTTAATTTAACGCGTACCTGCGAAAAGGCCGACTGTATTTCTTCCAACGTTGGTTTAATTAAAATTCTTGGTATTTGTAAATACATTTTCGTTAACATCAATGGCTTCAGCTTTTTCTGTTCTTCCGGATCCGTTGTCATAGTTAAAAAACTATAAAAAGAATATTTTTATACACATATGATTTATATACTTTATAAATATGGGTAAAAGAAAATAATTATAAAATATATATCACCTAGAAACAGAAGCTCTCCGTCTTAGTATATCGAGACTTTGTCTAGTGCACTTTATAAGAGATTCCAGACATTTCGTGGCAAAGTAAGCGAACAATTCGTTACATTCATTAATCGTTGGATTAACTTCGAATCGATCAGGATTTTCTATTTCCAAGAAAGCTACAAAACATGTTTAAATTTATTATTTCTGATAAATTAAAATAACTCAGAATAATTTACAAAATCAATTCTTATATACGCTCTTGATAATGAATTTTCTTTTTGCTGTGGTATTAATAATATATAATGTGGTATAATCTGAGTAGTTATTTTTTCTTTTTTTTTCGAAGTGACTACGCTATTGATGTAGGAAGGTCTTAACAGCTTCATCGGACTACTAAGGCGAGCGCTTAAGGCACTCAGCCGATTTTATTTGGGCAACTAGCTCAAAGGTGCACGGTACATCTCGGCTTGGGTTGTTGCCTGATACATAGAATTCGCGACCTATCTGAGCTAACCTAAGCTACATATTCATACTTATATGAGTTATTAAAACATATACATATGTGTACCAAGCATACATACCTCGACAACTCTTATATGTATTTTGTGTCGGATATTTTTTTAAACTATTTCAATTCGATAAGGGAAAAATAAAACCCTTCCACTTTCATATGTAAGCATCGTGCGTGCACGTGTGTAGAGGTGATATGTGTAATGTTTTTGCAGTGTTGTAAAGTTTGTGTCACTGTATCGCGCGAACAGTGAGTAAAGTCGGTGAATGATTTCGTTTCTATTGTAAACGGGAATTGAACTGTGTTTACGACCAGCCGATTGCTTGATATGAACTTTCTTTGGGATCTTCTTAGTTGTGTACAACCTACAATAGCTAAACAGTTACAATCATTGTCTTTAAAACCTTCCTTTACTACCTTAAAAGTAGGATTATATAAACTCTTGTATTCTATATGTATAACAGTAGGCTGCGGTTAGCACCCATTTGCATACAGTTCCCACGAATCTCGTTCTTTACAAGTTTGTCTCAATCATAATGTAATATTAAGAACAAAGTATAGAGAGAGAACAAATATAGACTGAGTCAGACACATAACTGTTTTTTTTGGCATACACACATGACCTATAATGTTTACAGGAAGCACAGTAATAAACGTAATTATTGAAGATCAAGGAATCCTTCCTGATCCATCATTTCACCAATAATTTTAGGCTCTTAATGATGAAACGGAACTTTCGAAAAAGTAAGTTGCCTTTAGAGAAGTGAGAGATATTTTATAAGCTACTTAGGCAATGTGTGAAAAAGAAATTACATGAAGAAAAAGTTAGCAAGGGAACATACTGTAGTCTTCTTACAATAAACTTGAAGATAGTTGACCGACTTGAAGATTAAGTACCTATCCTAAAAACTTATAATTTCTCAATCTTTGGTGAAGAAAACATCGTAATGATCTCATGACATTGTGGTGTTATTCTATTCGAACACAAAGCCACAAACATTAAGCGGGATTGTTCTCATTTAGATTAAAATTATTAACTAAATAAAACTCTACTTGCCTGCATCCTCAGGAAAGACTCTTGTAGCAGACGTAACTTGTTTCAATGCCTTCTCTATATCTAACCTAAATCCAATAAAAAAAGCATATATGACAAAGATATATTTATTGCCTGTAACCCAATTCTTAGATACACACTAAAGTTGATTCGTGGATAATTGTATATAAGTTAAATTAACACCTTATGATATATAGAGGAAATAATCGTTACCAATTATTCTTTAAATCTTGAATCTGTTTCGAAGGTACACTGTCCAAGAATTTATGTATCAATTCCATGACCGCAATTTCTGCGTTCCACGACTTTTGTTGTAAATCCGAAGCTGAGAAATACAAGAAATACGTTGAAATAAGCAACTGAAATATAATGTCCTTAAATTATTTATTATGCCAAAATCCCAAGATCATGTTCATATAAAACACTATTCAATGCAACTTCAATAAATACTTTATTGTAATTCTAACAACGTGTTTTTCTTTCATTGTTTTGATAGCAACTTGGTTGTTCTAACCAATTTCAAAAAGAAGGAGGTTCTCAATTCGATCGTGGTTATTTTTTATGTTTGTTACTTCAGAACTTGGTCAAGGCAGTTTTAGTTTCATTAGCGTTGGATCTTAGACTCGAAGATACACCAGCGAACTTAAAATCGATTGGAGATATACTCGTATAGTCAATGAGACATTGGTTGGTTTATAACAATTCAAGACTATCTATGATCAATATAACTACTACGTCTGATGCATTTTTTAATTATTTTTTTTAATTTATATAATAAACTTTTATTTATTATATAATAAAATAATTATTAGTATATGTTACCAGTTACCGAAGTAACCAATCGGCTTTACATTGTAATCAATAAATATTACCTTATGATATACACTTGTATGTACATAAGTTTTTTTTTTTATGATATAAAAACATATATTTATATAGTAGGACTCTCTTCAGGAAACCGCTATAGCGGTTTAATCAAGGAGTGGTATTTTCGTCAACACGTCGACAAGATAGATATATGTATATTTCAGTTTTTGGAGGTAGTTTGTTTATGAAATGTCTTCTTAAAATACGTTTCGCTTGTTTTACATTACTTCCTTATAATTCTGTTTTATAATCGGCTGATAATGCGTTTAAGATTGAAGGAAGCATATATTCCCACGTACGCATAGCATAGTAATTGTTTTAACAAGGCAGTGTGTACATGGGAATATCTGCTAAATTGCGTAGAGTCCGGTCGTACTCTTTTTTAATTATAGACTCACCAATTTCATCACGCCTTACAAGATTTTCCTCATAAAATGCAGATGGTTCAACAACTTCCTTTGGTAAATGTACAAGTAACGTTGTAGTTATTGTTTTCAATATAGCATCAATTCTAGCTTCTTTCATGTCGACAACCTAAAATAATCATTTAGTTAGTTCTTTCAATTTCGTATACATAAAAATGGCTTTATGTACACTTGATACGGCTATTTTTATCGACTTCGAATTACTTATGTTGTATTAAATTTAGATTATTGATGTCGCAGTTATTAAAAAAATATACTATAAGAAATTATTTATTAAATCATACTATTCCAAGTATAAGAGTTTTGGCAGCGTTTTTTTTAATTATAGATCGGCAAAGTGACTGTACTGTGCCTGATGGTAAGCACAGTACAATCCAAAAACAATGGCGACCACCGAGAGCCATACTATCCATCGCCGGTCGCCGCTGTCATACCGGCCTGCGTAAGTATCTCTTCACGTTACGATTGAAAGACCCCATGTCATAGGAAGAAGAAGACACACTGGCCGGGAGATTGTTCCACGGCTTCACAGTTTTTTGTAAGAAAAACGGTATTTATATGTTATAGGTTGTAGCGTTTGACCAAAATCTCGTCTGATATTAAAAGACGATAGGGACTAAGAAGGTATATACGCTAAGCCTAGAAGAGACTGACTCAAGTACAGTTGCATAAATCTATAGAAGTTTAGGACAGATTTTCAACTTCAGTGTGGTAGCTTAGAAACACTTAGAAAAAAATCTCCCAACATGCGATGATTTCTTTCAATTAAACCTTAGGCTCATTCACAAAGATTCGCACCTATGTTGTTCGACACAGAAACAACATCGCTTCAAAGTTCAAAGTATTGAGCGATCTTATTTGTCAGATATAATTTAATGTTACTTAATGTCATGTAAGGTAACCTAAAAAACATAAATGTACTAAAACCTAGCCTAGCCAGAAATAGTATGTATTAATTAATAAAACCGCATAAGTTTTCGAATTATGAGAACATAAATGAACAGATTTAAAAAGAAACGTAACTTATTATATATCGTAGTTTTCTAAAACTAAATCTATACACTAATATTATAAAGCTGGAGTGTTTGTTTCTTTAGTTGAACGCGCTAATCTCAGGAACTGCTGGTCCGATTTGAAAAATTATTTCAGTGTTAGATAGCTAATTTATCAAGGAAGGCTATATACTATCACTGTAGAACCAATAGAAGTGGAACATGAAAGATGAATGTTTCAAAATGGGTCTTTTTTTTATATTGAGAGCTTCCGCTGCGTGTTACCGTTAGCCCAAAGCATCTATTCCACGCGGACGAAGTCGCGAGCAGAAGCTAGTTAAAGATAACTTTTAATGACTTTGACTCACTAATGCCCGGTTTCTGAGATACTCGGTTAAACTACCAGTAGTTATTGACTCAACAAAGTTATCCATAAGATAAACTGTCAATTAGCCCGTTGAGTATTACTGACGTTTATCGTATGATTGTGTGTCCAGAAACTAAATTTTACAAGTTATCGAATCGATAACGTTATTGAACAGATAAACTACAATTAAAGTACCTCAGAAACCGGGCGTAAGACCGGTAACGATAAATTAAAGGGGTATATCGTAATAAATTTTATCGTTTAAAAAAGTGGATTATTCATAAATCGTAAAAAAAAACTTACCTGTTTGACGAATAAATCCACTTCGTCTAGAACTTTCTCAATTTTATCGCAGTAGGACGGTATTCCTAACGAAGTCCAAGTAATAGTGGAGAGTCCAGGTTGGAAAGCCTTATCTAATTTTATAAGCTGTGCTCGAAGTAAGGGCAGATATAATTTTGGCATACTCCTTAAAATGGAACAAAATTAAAATAGATTTCTAACTAAATGATACACTTTAATAATATATACGTATTCTGATCACAGACATTGATTTCAAATACAATAGAATAACAAAAGCCTACAAGGTATCAAATTCCCGTAGTGGATTAATAAAACTGAAAGAGCCTAATAAAATACAGACCGTCTGATTTGGTTATTTCTGTTCACCAAATGCATAACCCTTTCATAATGCCCAAATATTTTGTCCTTACAGAAAGCAACGATTTGAGCACCGTCCGGTACATCTAAAAATAATTTTGTAATTATAGGGCCATAATTTGAAACAAATAGATCTTTAACAATAAATTTTATTAATAAATTCCGTACAAAGCCCCAATTGCCACATGTATTCAACTTCTCGAATACATTCAGGTATGTAGACAGTAAAGTTCACAATGTACATATTCGTAACGGGATGCCGGATAAGAAGTGGTACGATTAATCCAAGTCTGACCTGAAAAAAAATTACCCAAAAGTAGGATTTTCCAAACTTTTGTTATAAATATTTAATGCATTAAAGTTTTCATTGTATATACCTGACCAACATTCTCGAGCCACGCGCTGTGATAAATTAATTCGAATTCAGTGAAAACAATGCTCATTACATTATATAGTTTTATACATCGTTGCGTATTCTGAAATATAAATTTGTATGAAATATAAATAAGGCACTGTTTTTCAAGTGTCTTTCAGCGAGTAAAATGAGTGTAAAGATTGCAAGGTCAAATTTAGAAATGGGTAACAGGGATTTCATCCTCAAGCTTTCTTGTGTAGAGAACTCCTCGAAAATATGAGTTTTTGGTATTCCTTCCAACACCCATATACTGGTACAAAAAACTTTAATATTCACAAAACACGTTTTATAAACATTTCAAAACATTTATTGTTCAAAGTTATTTCGCTGTCCCAGGACTTTCGAAAATAAAAATCCAGAGCGGTTGCACAAGCAAAACAGTTCAAAAATAATGGTAAGGTTGTCAGTGAAACAAATACAATATTATTTAAGCAATATGCTGTTAAGGGTCATTTTATTTACCATAAATGTTATAATTAAAATATGTTATACATTAAAATAACGTCTCAAATAACCAATGATTCTTTAATAATTTATTAAAAGTAAACTTTCTATTATTTATTGTTACTATGATTACTGCGAGTTATCTTTAGGAGATAGATATATACCTTCCTGTTTTTTTTTTTGGCATTTTTAAGATGGATAATACCATTATACATTATTTTTATGAATCTCAAAAGCTTTAGCCAACGTTTCCAATGTAGGTCGGCAAACTCCTTCTTACGACACTCATTACAATAGATCGGCGTTTCTCTACTTTATATAAGTGTACTATTTTACACATATTTCCAGAAAAAATATTCTAGGGCTAGACGCTCGTACAAATTTGTTGCATACTTTCGAAGAACGGAGGGAATACAGAGAACGATACGAAAAACGACTTTGTAATATAATATTTATAGATATAGCTTTAGACGTTAAAAGAAATAATATGTAAATAGATAATCACGACATAGAATAATAGATATTACAATTTTAAGCTGTACCAGCAATAACTAATCATACAATGCATACCATATGGGTTATAACTTCATAATGTTTCGCGAATTCTTCTATCGGACCTCTTATGTTTTTGTCATAGAACCTTATCCACATAACTCTACCGGCCACCGGCGGCATGTTTCTTGGTAATTCCGGGTTTTCTCTTTCCTCGTTGTATCTTAAAATGAAAGTCTTAATCAAGACAATTATGAACTCACTACTTTCTATCAGTCATTAGTTCCGCCACATTCGAAGCTCTTAGAATAATAGCAATCATTAATTCATTATAAATCGTTATACTTTTTTTTATAGATCTATAAATATATTAAATACTAGCTGTGTCCGCGAATTCGTCTACGTGGAAGCTTATGTGCAAAACAGTGATTAATAAAGTCATCTGAACGTGTTAAGTATTTACTTGTCTATATTTCTCTCGTTCTTACGCCGCGTCGTAATTAAAACTACAATAACTTTTGATAGAGTAGACCGATTTTAATGAAACAAATACTAAGTTACTCCGGAGGATTTGCTTTACGATTTTCTTGCTGGGGGTTTATTGTGAATCCAGTACTTTAACAGTGATGCGTGTTCATACAAACAGACAGACAGACATTTATAAAAATGATTAAAATGTATTCGATTACTTATTCCTAGACACCTGCAACAATTTTTTTCACGAAAATCGAAAAAGTACAGACACGTTAGATGAATGTACATTCTTATTATATGTATAGATTAATACTATTTAAATCTACCAAACAATATAGCCCTTACATAGACACTACATTTCTACACACAACGATAAATACCTGTCCCTTATTGATTCAATTTCAGCAGTATAGGTACTGATTAAATCATAGTACTGGTCTTCGAGGTACAAACAATCTAATTTCAATTTCTCAAACCTCTTCAATAAATGTAAAGCTATCTCCGTTGTAGGGCATTTGTTTACACTCTGTTTACACAAATTAACCAAAATTATAATTTTAACAATCTATACTTCAATAAATATATCTGGGATAAAGTTGTTTAATTTATAATTTAACGACGAATACTGGAACCGAAAATAGAAATTTCGAGAAACATTCTCGCATTACAGCCACCATCCATGTTCAAAAATGACTTATTTCTCAACATATAGAATCGATAATGATTCATCTCGTAGCTTTTCTCTTTTACGAGATAGAAATAAGAAATTTACAGACTGTGTATAGTAAGTATTATAGATTACTAGTTGGCCCGGCAGACGTTGTCCCACCCTGAATAAAAAAAACCTTGACAAATTATATACCAAAATTAAAATTAAATATTCCTCATGAATCACCTTATCTACGAATATCTACCTTATCTATGAAAAACGTATGAAAATTCGTTCAGTAGTTTTTGTGTCTATCGCGAATAGACAGACAGACGCGGTAGGGGACTTTGTTCTATACTATGTAATGATTATATTAATTAACAAAAATTATGTATATTCACCGTTATCATAAAATTTTCTAGTAACAGCTCTTGATTAGCAACAGCGTCTTTATATATTTTATAGTCTTTGTCGAAATCTGGTCGCCTTTAAACACAAATGAAATATAATAATTAATTTTCGTTATAGTCTGAAGAGGAGTAAAGAAAGACCGAAAAAGATAGTGAATACTGAGATGACATCTGAAAGGAGAAAGTAGAAAAGGAAAACACCTTGTAACCCTACTTAGGTAGGATAGAAGAATAAATTTTCGTAACTCTTACATATAATTTATTTTAAGCTAATGAACAGTACCTGTGGTCTAACGCATCATAAGTTTTTGAAGAGATCGTTTTAAACAATTTATTGAAATTAGCAGCAAACTCTTCGATACCTTCGAGGGTAGTTTTGTTGAGGACATAATATGTGATGTAAGTTTTGAATAAATCAACAATCTGAAACAAAAGATCAAAATACATATAATAAACTCTATATTATTGTAACCTAAAATGCACAAAATACGAGATAATATCGATAAAATGATAATTACAATCATTTAACTGTAACGCTAAATATTTTTATCCAAAGTTCCGTTCCCAGAAAAGAAATCTATTAGCTAAGGCGACGCTTATGGTTTACGACTAAAGAGTGAATTAATTAAAGCATAATAATTATATAACGGATTGAAATATTAAATCATTAGCTTTTCCCCGCGGCTTTGCTCATGTAAAAATAGAGTTGACCTATCCCTCAGGAACAATTCATTTTTCTTGATGAAATGTTCCCTTTGTTCTTTTCTGTACCCGTAACAACGTGTGACAACATTTCAAGATAATCGCTTAATTAGTTGAGACGTGAAAGCGTAACAAACAGATAAATAAACAAACAACTCATATACGAATTTATAACCATTCGTTGTTTTTTAAAATTCTATTGTATAGTCCGCGCCAAACTTTTTGGCCGCTCTGAATATAGCCGTGAGTATGGGCTTGCGCATAATGTCTAATGACAATCTTAATAGATTTGAATACAAAACAAAGTAAAAGTAGTATTATAGGAATCTAAATTGGCATTTATTTATCCTTAAGTTGTCTCAATGTTATGCATATAATAAAATACCTACCATTACGTAAATTTGTGATCTACGCAGCTATATTCAGGGCGGCCATAACATTTGACGCGGACTATAAAAACGGTAATACACATAAGCGTCACATTAGACCGGCCAATCGCGAGTTAAACTGGGAAAAAGAACCTCGCATTAAAAAAAAAATTTTTTTTTAGTCCATACATGACAAATATATTATATACTAAACAAGCCCTCGCTTCAATACATTCAATACATTAATTCGACTCACACTTGACCGATTTGTATTAAAGAGGTATTTTAGGTATCTAACGTAATTCCATTTTTTTTATTGTACGCATGAAATGGAAAATCAACCTATCTAATTATTAATCTAATCTAATTATTCATGTTTATTAATTTAGGGTAGTTTAAGACATTTTTAAGTAACAATTATATCAAATTTGGTGAAGTACCGTTATCTTAATTTCACATTAACTTCTATAATTCATAAAAAATTAAAGACTGATTATTATAGTATTATTACCTTTATTAATCTTTTTCGGAATGTTTCGAATTTACCAAAGATGTACATTTCTGAACAATCGAATGGCCTTTCATCAGCCGCTTCCATCATTTCTTTCTGCGTCTCCGTATAACATTCTCGGTAAAAGTCGTATAGATTTAAACATAACTGGGATGTGTTAAAAATAATTACTACGATTGAAAGCGCATATCGCAGAAAAATAACGAAATAATTAACGATATTTATCAATGGTGTAAGGAGTCTCAAATAACATCATAAGCCTTGAGACACCCAAGCCAACCTCACCTGCACGTGGTGCACCCTGCTGAATAACGAACGAGGCAATGGCGAAAGCGGGGTGGTAGGGTTTACAGCCTGACTGGGTCGCAACCACCATGTATATGGTTTCGGGATCAGCCTGTGCATATCCAGCTTTTCACAGGCCGGCATGACAGCGGTGACCGCCGATGGATATTGTGTCACTCGGTGGTCGCCATTCTTTTTGGATTGTACTGTGTTTACCATCAGGCATAGTGCAGTCATTTTGCCGTGCTACAATTAAAAAAATAAAATAGTTTATGCCATTATCTTTTTTATATAATTTATTTTATTTATTTTTAGATCTTTCAGCGAACATGTCGGCCCTATTGTTCCTCAATCTTTCTACCTCCATCAAGAGTCGCTGTTAAGGTATCATTACCAAGTCAAACATCATCTTAGCTTCAACCGAACAGGATTCAGCCACGATGCTGTGACAAATACCAATGTTGTCGCAAATACTCCTCATACTAGTCATCAACGACTCTCTTTCGATGCTATTAGCACACTCATCAAGTGATGCACATTCTCAATTTTTCTACATACATTGCTGTTTAGAGATTCCGCTTTCCACATTAAGTAAGCAAAACTTTTCGATGGATAGTGTCCCGAACGGAGTCTTAAATTATTTATTGTCGGTTTAGGTTACATTAATTAAATTGAATATATATACATATATATATTCAGCGATATATGAATAGGCTGACAATATACTTTTTTTATCTTACCATTGCTTTATTCATAAAAGTCTGCTTATCTTGATTCCAGATTGTTTTCTTTCCCTCTTTAGTGAGAAAGTTCATACACATATTGAGAATTTGATTGGTCACTTTCACAAGCAACGTAGATATCTGTTTGGTAGTATTGTAATATCGAGATGTTGCAAATACCATACGTATAGTGTACAATAACCCTGGTATATATTGCTGCATAGTTTCAGGGTCACACCTGGGTTCAGAAAATCAGTTCGTGTATTCATTAACTATTCTTCTCCGTGCAGACTTGTAGCAATCATAGCTCAGTGAACCTTAAGTAAATATTAAAACCATAGCATTTTCTATATACCTACCCGATAAACTAGCACCAATAACTTGTAAATCTATCACCAAGTACTACGGTACATACAAACCCCATTGGTACCGTTTACTTATATGCTTTTGTTTTCGAACTGATTACGCTATTGACGTAGCAAGGTCTTAACAGCTTCACCGGACTACTAAGCCGACCGCTTAAGGCACTCGGCCGATTTTATTTTGACAACTAGCTCAACGGTGCACGGCACACCTCGGCTTGGGCTGTTGCCTAGATCACGCAAAGACGTGAATCTAATTGAGCTAACCCTAAGCTAAGCTACATATTCATACGTACATGAGTTAGTAAAATATATATGTGTACCAAGCATGTATACCTCATTAACTTTTATATGTATTTTGTATCGGGTAAATTTTCTGAACGAATTCGCTTCGATAAGAATAAAAAACCCTTCAAATTTCACGTGTAAGCGTGTATGCGTGCATGTGTTTGGAGGTGATATGTGTGATGTTGTCGCAGTGATGAGAGATTTTTGTCACTGTATTCGCGCGAGCAGCGTACTCAAGGGCTGCACGCCAAGGGAACAGACCTAATACGTATAAGCAACCATGTATCCCATAATCTTAGTGCATTATCATTTTAAACCACACTTTCCATCAAAAGTTATTACCAAAAGTGACCAAATATAACATTTGAAAACATTAGAATGATCTATATTATATTTGGTCCTGATTACATTTACTAATTATTACGACGTTAGAAGGGTAATAGGTAAAGATAGTACTTCTATTTGATTTAATTACCTGTACAAAGGTTCACAGTACTTTTCTAATGCATACAAGTACTTCACATTATCATAAGCTTCATTATAATAGTCTGTCACTTGATTATCCAGCAATCTCCATTTCTGTAATTATTTTTTTGGAAACTTACTTTATTTAGCCTATTATACTGTTGTGCGAACTTCATCAGTTCCTATTATTTTTTTTTTTACTTTCTATTGATAATATTTTTATTTGGTGTAATCTATAAATTGTGCGAATTAAATAAAACTACCGCATTACGTAAACAAAAAGTTCATAACAATTAAAATTATAAAAAGTAATATATAAAACACTCGGGAGTGAAAGAAACTTGAAGAGTTTTCGAGTTATCGAGGGTGCCGTTCCTTAATATAGTTTAGATATCCAATCTAAAACTGAATATGGCTTCCGACTGTAGCTCATTTATAATTCCAGTTTTATATTATATTATATATATATATTATATA
>MU158841.1:575276-590018 GCA_015888305.1 Antheraea pernyi | reverse complement strand
TATATATATATATCTACTGTTTTCGACTTATAAAAAATCTTTATCTACGTCCAACAAAATTTTTATTTACTTTTCAAAAGTAAGTGATGCCAATTAATTTTTATCTCCTTCTCATTCTGTATAAAATTACGTTAATACTAATGGATCATAAAAGTATCGTTTGTTCTTATTTCTCTCGTTTGGATTTGTAAAGAGGTCAACTCTGGTTTCATAAATTTTAATCTACATACAATTTCCACGTAGGCACTTATATATCGATAATATTTAATTATTCTTACAGTTTTAAACGTTTGTTGTAATACAACTAATTCCAGTAAAACCTCCGATACTATTATAATAATAACCATTATAATAAGAGATGATCGATATCTTTACAACATAGGGGAGTCAAATAACATCTAAGACACCCAAGCCAACCTCACCTACACGTGATGCACCCTTTTTTTTTTCTCCATGGAGGAATCCCTAACCGCTATCCATCTCGCCGGGCACCAGAGGATGGATATGCCCGAGTCACACGGACTAAAAACCCATGGTACCTTCTTACACCTTTTGGCGGGAAGAGCAGGGACTGTCTAATCGACACTACATCTGCTCAACGTGGTGCACCCTGCTGAATAATGAACGAGGCAATGGCGAAAGCGGGGTGGTAGGGTTTTATAGCCTAACTGGGTCACAACCACCATGTATATGGCGAAAAAGCCCGTCATAGAGATTCGCTTCTGCGGGTGGCGTTTCGGGATCAGCTTGTGCATATCCAGCTTTTCGCAGGCCGGCATGGCAGCGGCGACCGGCGATGGTTAGTGTATTAGTGGTCGCCATTGTTTTTGGATTATACTGTGCTTACCATCAGGCACAGTGCAGTCATTTTGCCGTGCTACTATAAAACAAAAAAATTAGTTGCGCCCCGCGGTTCAATTCGTGTTTGATTTCTCCTACCCTTCTTCCCCCCACCCTTAATGCCCGCACTAAATAGTCTATAAATTGACTTGATTTGTTTTAACTGATTCGTATGTTCAAAGATTAGTAATAAACAAATAATCTTTTAAACTTTATAGTATTAGTATAGAAATCCTACCTTAATAAGTTTTGATTTAGCTCGTATCAAAGTGTGTATGTACATCTGACAAGGATCACTCTTTATATGCTCAATAATAGAAGTGAACGTAGTCAACTGACGGCGCCAGTGGTCTAGCTCAGCTAGAGGACCTATGTTAGAAGGCTCACGTCTAAGTTGTTGACTTTGTACCAGCACCTAGAATATTTTAAGCGACTAATTGTTGTACAAAAATAAATATAAAATTGTGTACAAAACGATGTATACATTTTTTTTCCTGAAAGAAATTAGATCTCGTAAGTCAACGCAATTCTAGAATCTACCATTGTGTCAACGTCTACAAACAAAGTGAGTGAATAAGGTATTTGATCATAATTATACTTGTTACTTTCTACCTACACCAAAATCCTTACAGTTTTTTTAATGACTACCTATCAGTAATTATTTGACGCAACAGAGTAAAACTTTTAATTAAGAACAAGCAAAATTATGCTTAATTTATAAATACTTTTTTTGGCAACCTTGTCGATAAGTTTTAAAGATTTTTGGAGAAAGTACAAAGAAATTTCAATCATCCTCACGATGAATTTATGTTACCGTAGTAATTTAAAGTACACTTAAAATATCCAAATTGACTTATAATTTATTACTTTATACAAAAATAATAAGACAAATGAAATTATTAAAAACAATGTTATAATGAAACTACGTGCTCATGGCGGCTTCGCACAGACGTATTAGCGAAGAGATAGATACCAAATCTATCCTATACACCACGACCATGTAAAAAAATAAAATAGTAACCGAAGAACTGAACATCAATTATGTCAATATATTTTTTATCTCCCTATCGTGTTCTGTCTCGCTCACTCACTCACATTTTATATGGAGACATTTTAACCCAAATGTACCATTTTTTTCGTACGATCCCTCAAACATTGTCTGTCATACAAACCATAGAGTAACAAAACTGCGAGCAGTTGAAGTGTAAGCGGTTTCATGATTCTATGATACAAACCTTGTACCGTTAATTACAAACATAACAAAAAATAATTGCCAAATATGTGCAGTCGTTCAAAAGTGGCGAGCTTACATACATTGTTTATTATTTATATACATTTTTACCACTGTAATCTGCTTGACCCACTGTTTAACGTAAGTGCATATCTCTTCCAATACGTGCGTTTTAGTTATTGCTAGCTTCATTTTTTCTTGATCTGATAACTCATCCTCGTATAAGGCTAGATTTATCTTGAATTTTGTGCAGCAATCCAGGTCTACCTTAGTTTCTATGGTAAATTAAATAATTTATAGAAAAATGTGTCATATTTCAACTACAATGATTCAAGAACAGAAGAAAGGCAGATTCATCGAATCCCTTCCCTCTCTGAAATAAATTGTGTAACGAATTATACTTTACCATCAAGTATATTGCAGTCATTTATTCTAGTAAAGAAATCCAAGAAAGTAATCATTAGAATTCGTAGATGAGCAACCGTCGAAAATTGTCTCTATGATTTTGTTCACATATATACGATGACCTAGCTGTTGGTCCTACACATGTTGGTGTGTTCCCGAAACTGCGCTTGAGAATCAATCCTCTAGGTTTAATTTTGGAAAAATCGTCTTTAAACATCGGTGACATTGAAGTCAAACGTGAAAGCCCACAAAATATAAAATAAATGCCTATTGGAAACGATTTTTTGAAGTCATTTTGTCTATATATGTTTTCCTTAAATTAACTCACTCGCAAGATAATCAATGAACAGCATAATCTTCGAAATATAAGATTTTATCATTTCGGTACTATTAGGGTTCGGTGGGTTGAGGTCGCCCCAAGCCTTGCATACTTTCAGAGCTTGTATATAAACTCGACTCATTGTCTTGTAAATTCCAGACACAACGTTCTCAGTCTCTTGATTCATATCAAACATTACGAGGAAGTAATCCTGAAATGATTACGCCGCATTATGTCAATTTTCAATTCATATACATACTATTCAAAAAGTGTGTACATACTTATTTACACGCATTAGAAGTTATACTTCTTTGGCGTAACAAGATAAAAATCTTTTCAAAAATTTTATCTTTCGCCTTATTCTACGATTGTAGAAAAAACAACACTAACAATAGAAAAAGTTGACTATAGCTAACTTCAGAGTGTCGGTTTTTCCGGACGGTGTGCGCGCGCATCGTAATAACTTCAGGATGTCGGTTTTACGTGACGGTGTGCGCGCGCATCGTAAAAATTTACTCTCATCATTTTTCCCTAACGCGCCAGAAGAAGTATAACTTCAAAAAGATTTTAAATAACAGTCTTGACTTTATTCATCAATGAGGAGAAACGAGTATGTGCATACATGGTGCACATATGTGTTATTTATCACTGCACACAGTACTCAAACCACCATCTACAATATACCTGTCAAAAATAGTTGCTACACATTACCTCTGCTATATTCTTATTTTCAACAAGCTTGTTTTTGATTCTGTACATCGCTACACATACACCCTCTGTTTTAATAGTGGCTCCATCTGATATGTAAGTCCTTTCCATTCTTGTTTTCTGATTGTGTATAAATCTACCAGATTCTAAAATACATTACAAATTAGAACAATATATAATTTAAAAAAAAGTGTATGTGTACTTATGTACACGCGTTAGAAGTTACACTTCTTTGTCGTAACAGCATAAAAATCTTTTATTAATTTATTTATAAATTTATCACACATTAAAAATGTGAAAATTTATTTTAGTTTATGATGTAAAAAACAAAAATGGTTGACTATAACTAACTTCAGGGTGTCGGTTTTTTTTGACGGTGTGCGCGCGCATCGTAAAAATATACTCTCATAATTTTTACCTGACGAGCCAAAAGAAGTATAGCTTCAAAAATATGTCACAAACTTTTCTACCCGTATTTTATGTAAATAGGGTCGCAAATATACGTTGTCCTCTTCCACTGCCCTCTATCAACTGTTAACTTAGCATTCCCACTTTTTACACCTATCATTTCACACACTATCCATATATTTTGTGATTTTCATCTATTATTGTATATGCACATTTTTAAATGTATTAAATGTTTTTCAGTGGTTCGACTGCTAGACCTAGGACTGGACCTTCTAATGAAGGAAAGCATCATGATCAAACTATAGTATGGTGATCGGGCTTATCCTAAGTCTACCTAAGCCACCATCTTCAAGTGAAAAATCTGTTTAATTCAGATTCTGTTGATTGTAAAATCTGATTAAACATGATTCCAAGATTAAGGCCTATGGGTGTGTTCTGGCAGCTGCACTTGATAGCCAGTCCCTTCAGGTTTAGTATATTTAACATCTAGGACCACATTTCATTTAACATCAGGTGAGATCAAATGCTAAAATCTATAAAGTATAAAAAACCAATTTATAATAATTTGAAACTATTTTGTTACTTTATTACAAGCTACTGGAAAAAAATTCTAACACCAGTCATCACAAGAGAGTAATAATTTCTTATATTTTACCCTACAATATAGAAGTAACATCAAATTGTTTACTATTTGTACTATATGTATAATACTAGCGGGCCGGGCGGACGTTGTCCTGCCTTGATAATAAAACAATATCTAAAATTCAACCGCTGCTCCTAGGCGGGTCCAATTGTGAATCTAAACCATTCTCGGATCCACTGGAACACGCACGCAAAATTCCATCGAAATCGGTACAGCCGTTTAGGAGGAGTTCAGTGACATACACACGCACAGAAGAAATTTATATATAAAGATGACTGAGTAACTTATATTATTATTTTTTTCACAAATCACTTAATACCATTTTTTTTTCGAATTGACTAATTATTAATTGACTTATATTGTCCTGACAGGCCTTCACAACTTTACCAGAATAATAATATCAAACCAACCAACATATTATGGCAACTAAAGAGTTAATATAAATACACATAATATAGATATTTAATTTTCAATACACAAAAGATAGTCATATGTGGAAATAAATACTATGCCTTTCCAAATTAATAATAGAGTCAACCACTTTAGCACACCTATAAAACTATAACAGCTTAGAAATTTAAAAATCGTATAACAATAATCTAAGAGTAAGGTTATGATGTCGCAGTAAGGAAATTGAGAAGAATAATAATTATAACAGTACTGTTAATTATATAAATGAGTTTACCCATTTTCAAAGGAGGTAACAATGCATCACAAAGGACAATGCAATTTCTACCTCCTTCAGCTACTGCACTATCTAACAGGTCTATATGAATATCTGCATCATAGACACCTTCCTGAAATCAAAATCATTATTATGTTATAGAAAGTAATGATAATTCTATAATGAGTATATAATTTTAGCTCTTTCATACAATTGTTACATATATTTCTATAGAAAGCAATACACTTACTAAAACATATTCAGGGGTTTTATTTAAAATTGTAGCAGCATTTTCTAACAGAAACCTATGCTGGGTCTTGAGACTACCCATTCGATTGCTACGGGCTTCCTTGGCTTTAGCCTAAAAAAAATCATAAAGATTCATAAAAAAACTTCTTGTAAAAATAAAACTAATGAAACTTAATTATCAGATTTATTTACTTGTTTGTCCTTATAGGACTCATGACCTAGAGCAAGAGTGCTCATAGACACTTTACTCTTCTTTTGCATATCATGCAGACGAGAACCGAGATCTAATATCGCTTCTAAGGCAGTCCTATCTACTTCTACCAGTTCTTCATCGCCTTCCTGGCGTAATAAAGAAATTTTCCTGGCAATGTAATCGATATTATCATACGTATGAGCTAGATCCGCTGCATGTTCTTCTGTTAATTCCTGGGCAGCAGCCACAGCGTTTTCATCTTCTGCTTGCAGTGCTTCACCTCCATCAGAGGCCATAGTTTATATTTTTTAAATAAAACCTATATTATAATAAATTACAAAATATCAATAAACTCTCTATGCGCTCCAATGGCGCCTCTATAAAAGCTGTAACTGTAATATGTCACATTATAAAACAATTTTCAAATTTTATTTTAAAACTATTATAAATTCAAATATACAATTCAAATTTAGAGCCAACTAGAGGTGTTCGATATAAGTCAATTATCATAAATCGATATCGATGTACTTCGTTCCATAAATGCAAACAATTACTCATATGAGGCCAACTATTAACAAACCAGTTGATATGAGTTGAGAAAATTGTAAACTATGTCCACAATTTAGTGTAAGACATTAATTAAAATTAGGTTTTTAATTAGGTCTTTGTTCCTTGGACGGATCAACACAATTTATATCATTGAGGAAAACAAATAACGACTTTTAGCACTTATGTCATCTTGTACAAAGAGATAAATAGCCTTATAAACAAGAAGATAATATTTAAAATATTATTCTTAAATCTATCAAGCTTTAAAACATTACCTATAAAGACAATTTAAAAATCTAGAATAAGATACAAATTGTAGATATATATAACTTTTTATAGTCTAACAACAAAAATGTCGCTTCTAAATTTTAGCTGGACGCTAAATAAGTTTGCGAGTAGCCTACTCTGGAGAGGGCGCTACGCTAACAAAAGTTAATTAGATAAGTTTCCTATTTGTTTATTTGAGCACATCTTTTAGATGATTTCATGAAATCTTCTCGGAAGTATGATTAAATTACAAAGTACAGTCTCCAAATTTGTAAAAAAAAGTTGTACAGAAACTAGCAAATTACTAAAGTTTAATGAAATAGTGTTTAATATAGGTAATAGGTTTAAATAAGAAATATCGAGAAATATATAGAAAAAAGTAGTACTTGTCCTAATGCTGATTTTGGCTGACTTTTATTTTTTTTCCTTTTACGTGTTAGTAAGTAGGTATCAATTGAGAGTGAATCTGCGAACCTACCCATGGTTATCGGTGACGCATACCATCTTCACCTTCTTTCTTGAGAAGAATAATCCTTATTTATTAAGAATAGAAGTGCTTAATGTTATTGCGAACATTTTTTACAATAGTCTCTTCTGCTACAAAATATTGACACTGGCAAATGCTTCATCTTCATAACAAAAAAATATTTATCAAAAATTTTGACCAATTTCCCGCCGCACTGCGAATTTGACTTTATTTATCTTCAATGAAAAAAAAACTCATTCACGCTATAGTAGAAGTAATATATATATCAGAGATTCTTCAATTACTAACCTCGATTAGTATTGTTCTCAGTATATAGTATCTTATCTATGAGTATTGTGTTTGAAGTTACATATGTAAATTTATGATACTTTATAATTTAGTGTTAAAATACTAGTTACTGTTTATTTATGTAATACGAATCCTTATAATATTTAAAGAGCACAGTGTACAATGCGTCGCAATTGGAGAGGTCGACACAGAAACAATTGGTATAATCCTCGCAATAAACCTCATAACGCAGACAATAGAAGTACCAATAATTCTCTAACATCAGCTCAAGTGTCCAGCACTGCCGGATCTTCTAGAGCTCCGGCTAACCAGCTATCGATTGTTGTACCTGTTAATGAGGATAATAACTTATGGAGTCTTTATTTTCCAACTGGAGGTGAGTGTTCTATTTAATACATCGCTGCCACAATATTAAGTTTTTGACTGTCTAAAATTTATATAAAACTAGCTATTATATACTAATATTAATCGATCGTTTTTATCCCTATATTCTACATAAATATAATTGTGACAAAAACTGTAACTGACTTTAAAATCTAGTGTAGAACAATGCATCAGAGCACCATCAACCATAATTAGGTACCTACCTAATCTATGATAAATAATAAACCCATTAATATCTCATTAAATACACATTTCCTATTTGAATTTGAGGAATTCCCTGCTGTATCCCAGAATTCTATGGTTCAAATTAATGAAATTAAAAAAGACCCCCTGAAAAATATGATCTTTAGAATTAGTAAAATGTGGTTCACATTTAAAATAATGTAATTCAAAAGTAATAAATTAAAAAAAATGTACAGCTTAACTGAAAACCTCATTTTTGAAGTTGGTTAAAAATAAACATTTTTTTTGGTACCATTAAATAATAACATTATTTTTCCTTTTATTATACTTTTTTTTTCAGACAATCAAAATAATCATACCTCCCATATCAACTATTTTAAGTCATACATAGAGAAAAATAAAAATTTATTTGATCTGGAGAAGATAGATCAGAGTCGCAGTGTTCCACTGGATGTGCAAAATTTAGAAAATGATGATGAATTTAAAACTGGATGGTCCGACTTCTCTACAGAGCTATTTGAAAATCCAGATAATACATTAAGACTTCTGGAATATTGTTTGCATGAGGTTTGTATTGCTTGCATCTGACTATTCTAAATTTTTCTATGTCTATCATTTAATTTACTTAAACCTACTGTGACCAGAATATAAGAATGATTTAAAAATTGTGAGTTAACTTTTATTAGTTTCCTTATAAGACTGGCGGACCCGCCGAACGTTGTCCAGCCCTGATAATAAAAAAAAACCTAAACAAATCGTATACCTAAATCTATCTCATGAATCAGTTTATCTAAAAGTGAAACAAAAACAAACAGACAACTATGGCAAGTAATTCTTAACCTGATGATGGACATTCAATTTTTACTACATAAAAAGCAAAAATTCACTAACAAGAAAGTTGATTAAGCATGACAAGAAAATGATAAGCATAAACTGGTATTAATAAAATTAAAAACAACAAAAATTAATTTTAGACCCTGAAATGTGAAGCAAAAGTTAAAGTAAGAATACTGAATCATCAACCTATTATACCTCTCAATAATCTCAAAGTTAATTATTTTGGTGAGTATCTATTACATTATAAGGTCATTGTTAAATTTTCTTCATTCGCAAAAAATATTAAAATATAACAAACTTTTTCCCCATATATATATGATTAAAGAAACATTGTGTGGCGCTCAGCCAAGAGTGTTGATTAATGTGAAAAAAAAACATGATATGAGCAAAGAACAATAAATATTAACATGAACTTAAGATTACTTTATTTTAATAACCTTGATATTAGTTTTTTTTTTTGTATATCATTTGGTGGCTAACGAACAGGTGGGTCACATGATGTAAGTGATCACCACCGTGCATAGACACTTGCAACACCAGGGGAGTCGCAAGTGCTTTGCCAGCCTGTGTTGGGGGGGGAGGAAGGGAAGGGGAAAGTGGAAGGGGAAGGGAGGTGGGTCTCCGGCGCTCTCACTGACCGAACGAAATGCTACAATGCAAGCACTGTTACTTCACGTTGGTTTTCTGTGGGTCGGGTGGTATTACCCCGGACGAGCCGACCCATTCATGCTGAAACCAGTAATAGCTTCAGCGTGGATCTACCACCTACAAAACTAACTAACTACAAAACTATGTTATATTGTTGAAACTTGGGTTGAATTTCTTTGCCATGTAAAATTAGTGGGAGATGATTTTATGTAGGGTTTTAACTTTAGTGTAATGAGGTAATGATGTGTGGATGTGACTATTGCTCCTAAATAAAAGACACATTTTATTAAAAGTTCAAGGTATTAAGATTTGTTCAAAGATTATATTTTATGTTACAGGTAAATTGGTGACAATCAAAGGTACAGTTATAAGAGTAGGTAGTGTTGGACTCATTTGCACTTCAATGGCTTTTGAATGTTCAAGTTGTCACAGTGTTCAGGCTGTAGTTCAACCTCAAGGTGTTTTTACAGGTAAAAAGTATAGGCATTTTAAAATAATAATATAAAGGTCACATTGGGTAGCATGTAAATATTTTGTAGATTATCTAATTCAAAACAAGAATAAAAAGGCTCATTTAATAGAATTTTTTAATTGCCTATAAGTTTATAGCTTACCTCAACCTTCTCAATACATTCTTGATAATAAAATGTATGTCCGCAAAAGGTTTAAAAAGCTGGATTTAATAAAAGACCGACATGACCTAAATTTTTTTTTTTTTATATATCGTAGTTGGCAAACGAACAGGTAGGTCACCTGATGTTAAGTGATCACCACAGTCCATAGACACTAACAACACCAGAGGAGTCGCAAGTGGTTTGCCACCCTTGGGAGGAAGGGTTAGGGGAGGGAGAGGAGAGGGGACGGGAGGTGGGCCTCCGGCGCTCTCACTGACCGAACGAAACGCAACACCAACGGAACGGAACGAAACACCAGGGGAGTCGCAAGTACGTTGCCAACCTGTCTTGGGGGAAAGGAAGAGTAAGGGAATGGGTAAGGGGAGGGGAGGTGGGACCTCCAACGTTCTCACTGACCGAACGAAACGCAACAACACAAGCACTGTTATTTCACGTCGGTTTTTTATGAGAGGGTGGTACTACACCGGGCGAGCCGACCCATTCATGCTGAAACCAGTAATAGTTTCAGCGTGGCTCTACCACCATACTTCTGTATCACAAGACAAAGACTACACTTCAATTTTGTTTGATTAATTCCTTTTCATCGCGTCTCTTAACATCTGTCCTTGAAGGAACATTCTTTAACGCTATCGACACTTGACAACAACAATATAAAGATATACCTACTATCATGCAATTATACAAAGTAGGCTGTCTAAGAAGTCCAAAAAATAAATATCCCACTTCACTGCCAGCAAATAAATAGAAATTAGATATAGCCGATAGCGCTAATAATGGCGCACACAAAAACGCAATGAACCGTATTTCCATCTCATCAGACCTTAAAAATAGTTTCAGCATGACTCTATGACCATTAAAGTAATAGTTTCAGAGTGACTCTACCACCATTAAATACTAGAAACCGTGACAAACTGGTGTTTCCATGTATCAGACTTAGTAATACTTTTTTAGGTAACAGTGTTAGATTTGACAACAATGTCTCAAAACATATTACTGATTTGCCGAATTGTAAGTTTACGCCCTACGTCAAGCTGGTTTTGGTGTCAAAAGGCTGTTAAGGCATAGAGTAGATCAATATGAGAATGATGGTGATGTCTGGAATTGATTACTCTCTGTGCATCTTGAAGACTAGTGGTAGTTTTGACGTTCATAAACGTCTTATTAGGGCCTAAATTGAATAAAGTATTTTCGATTTAATTTGAGCTTGTGGTCTCAAATTATACTTAATCTAAAAACAAATTAGTTCACTAAAGTTGTCCAACTGTATATATATATACTCCCAAGTATTACACTCTTCTGCATTTTATTTACAGCACCCAATTGTTGTCAAAGTTGTCAAGGTGGTGTAAGGTTTGATCCAATACAATCATCACCCTTTACCAACACAACAGATTGGCAAATTGCGAAAATACAAGAAATACAATCACAGGTAATGATATATAACACATATTTATTGCCTAACTAGCTTAACTTATTGCCTAACTAGCTTAACAACTTCATCTAAATCTTTAACAATATATTTCATTTCATACACAATGATTAAAAATACATTTTATGATTTTTGAAGTGAAACTTCTTTAGGCGCATGAGGGTAAAATTTTTACAGATGTAACGTCACTCAGGTATGCAACGGAAGTGACGTCATTTGCAGTAAACGCAGATTAAATAAATAAAAAAACGTTTTATTCTTTTTTTTCTCTTTTCTTGTTTGTATAAATATAAACAAGACTTATAAATTAGTTCGCCAAAGAAGTTTCATTTCTGACATGTGTACTTTGTACGCACGCACTTTTTTTTATTTATTTCAACAACAAGTCTAATAAAACCTTTGGGGGTGTTTGCAGATATTAGGAGAAAAAAACGTTTGGAGGAATATAAAAAGGAGAAATAGTATTATCCTGGAAGGTTTCTATGTGAACAAGCGTATCAGTTTGCTTTACATCTCCTGTGATGGCGCACATAGCTTGTCCCTATTTTGTCCATAGCAAGAAAATACTAGTCACAGAACGCGCGTGGCGCTTATAGAAATAGTTTGTTAATACCTTAATAACTTTATATTAAAGGAAGATATCGTAATAAGTTTTAGATAAGGAGCAAATGTATAAAAAATAAATCTAAACAAAATTAATCGGATACTACCCAGATTCGACTAGATCTACAGCGGACGTCTATAATTTTAATTATATAGATATTCATTATATAATTTCATTAATTCGGCTCTGCAGCTCGTATCCATACTCCTTTGATGTCAAAAGCCACCTCAGATGACTCCACATCTCACTGTTCATAGTTACCCCTATATATTTAGAGCTGTTTCGACACCAATATATGATAGTAATAATGAAACGCATTAATTTTCTTTCTTTGTTTTATTTTTGGCAACCAATCTTCTAGATTATTACTGCCATTGTCGAGTAGGTGATAATATTAAAAGTGTCTTGTGATCATTTCAACATTCTAACAAGATGGTGGCTCTCCTGTTAGAAGTTGGAGTTTTTATGCCATCTCAGAATTCATGCTCCGTGATATTATTTCCCAATTTTATGTAGGTGGTAGAGCCACGCCGAAGCTATTACTGGTTTCAGCATTAATGGGTCGGCTCGCCCCCCTTACTACCACCCGACACACAGGAAACCGACGTAAAGTAATAGTGCTTGCATTGTTGCGATTCGTTCGGTCAGTGAGAGCGCCGCATGCACTCCCCCCATTCCCTTTCCCCTGTCCCCATATCTCCCACCCCCACCCCCTCCTCCAAACATAGGATGGCAACACACTTGCGACTCCTCTGCTGTTGCTAGTGACTATGAACGGCGGTGATCACTTAACATCAGGTGACCCACCAGTTTGTTTGCCACCTATGATATAAAAAAAACACTTCACTTGTGCACAATAACTGAACTATATTATGTAAAATACCACCGATATTACAGAATATACAGTTAAAATCCACTACATGACAGACTGAGATCCCACCAAAACTTTCAATTTATGAATTGTTAAATATAAATTTCAGAGTATATCAGGAACAATACCCAGGAGTGTCGAGATAGAATTGCAGGGTGACCTAGTTGGCACAGCATGTCCAGGTGATGTGCTCTCTGTAACTGGTATAGTAAAGGTATGTATATTGTGTACCATCAAATACACATCCTGTACCTATACATGACACATAAACTTGATTTCATATAAAATTGACCCATATTTATTCAAGTAACCAGAGGTCGACATTCGACCATAGTTTATTGATTTTTTAAAGTTTGAATTAATTAGGGTTCTTTTGTCAAAGGGTATTGTTATAATATCATTGTTGAATGTAGAATGAAAAAGGGTAATTGGAACGTAAGAGTAAAATAATACATACAGTCGAGCATAGCAACCTCCTTCACAACCTTTTTTGAAGTCCTTTATTGACAGATGTCAAAATGTCTTTTTTATTTACATGTGTGTATATGTTGTGTAAAATCTAAGCAGTAGTGTGGGTAATGCATATTTTAATTAATTTAATGTACTTCTAATGCATTTTATATAACATAAATAGTTTCTGCACTTCTCCTCCATATAAACTTTAACTATGCCAAATTTCACGTTCATCCGTTCGCCCAATTCCGTTAAAAAGGGATACAAAGTTTAGGCTTCATGTATTAATATTATAAGGCTGAAGAGTTTGTTTGGTTGAACGCACTAATCTCAGGAACTACTGATCCGTTTGAAAAATTATTTTAGTGTTAGGTAGCTCATTAATATAGGAAGGCTATATGATATATATCATCACTCTAAACTAATAGGAGCAGAGCACCAATGAAGAATAGAATAAGTGCTTAATTTACAATTAAGTATATCTAGATCTTTACTGTATTATATACTAGCGGGCCCGGCAGACGTTGTCCCGCACTGATTATAAAAAAATCCTTGACAAATTATATAGTAAAACCTTGCTCATGAATCACTTTACCCACTGGTAAAACCCGCTTGAAAATCAGTTCAGTAGTTTTTGAGCTTATCGCGAACAGACAGACAGACAGACGCGATTGGGGACTTTATTTTATACTATGTAGTGATATGTATTTTATATACTGGCTATTATAAGACATTATTAATGACACTATGGTATATGAAACAGTGTTTATATTTGCCTACTATTTGTTTTAAGCGAGAATTGGCCTGAATATTCAGTGATATCCCATTTAAAGGTTCGTGGAGAAAGTAAGGGTGGCGAAGACGGCAAAAGGGCAGCAAGACTACTACAACTTTACATTGCGGCTGTTTCAATTCATAGTCAGAGAAATTTAAGTAACCCTACTCTATCGTTTACTATAAAGGACTATTATGCTATTCAGGTAGGCACTTTTAAAGTATTCATTTTTTAGTTTAGAAAATTTATAACTGTTAATTACTCTAGCAAAGATATAATGTTAATCGTTGTAACATAAAACTTTATTTTGTTTGATCATATGTGTGTGCAATTTTTATTTATATTAAAGATTTTATTTAATTTATATTAAAGAGTAAGCTTATTCAGTCCTATAGAATTGTAAACCGCACATACCGTACCGTACCGTACTTGAAACTACTGCATTAAATCCAAATATATTTTGATAATCTATATAAATAAATATATAGTAATTGCCGAAAGTATTTAAGAGGATCATTTCATAATGTTTGCAGTAAATAGGCTAGTTCGTTATGTTGTGTTTGTAAATAACAAGATAAGATTTTTGTGTGAGCATATGTTTCAAATATCATACGAAAAAGTGAAAAATATGGGTTAATATGTATGTGAACATATGTATACATATATATATAT
>MU158841.1:382464-575248 GCA_015888305.1 Antheraea pernyi | reverse complement strand
ATAACCAGATAGAAGAGATAAGGGCGATCTTCAAAAATACTGTTAGAATTGACTGATTATTTATTATTTTTGTTTAGTTGTTATTTCATTTCATTAAGTAGTCCTACAGTAACGGGAAGGTTTGATCGTATCTTTTTGTCAAAAGTACTAGGGCACCTAGTTACTAATACAAATAAATTTGTTATCCATACATTCATATGACTAATATATTATTTAATAAAAAAAAGTCTAGATAGATAAGTTATAATTTTTATAATAAAATATTTATTATAATAAAAGTTTAAAGTTCATACGATAAAAATCAACTTATTTTTCTCTATCTACCACGGTAACTATCCATTACTGTTCAAATATGGTATCTCAATTTTTAGGAAATCCATGCCTCAGATGATGTTTTTCGCCTGCTTGTGCACTCTCTTTGTCCAGCAATATTTGGGCACGAGGCTGTAAAAGCTGGTCTCATATTGGGGTTACTCGGTGGAACGGAACATGAAAACGGTCCAAGATCAAATCCTCATATATTAGTAGTTGGAGATCCTGGATTAGGGAAGTCTCAGTTACTACAAGCGGCAGCGCATGCTGCTCCGAGAGGTATAACTAATTATTTTTGGTTCAATGATACATTTTTTTTATATAAACGAATTTTTATAGTATGTACAACACAACTTTTAAGCAAAAATTACATATATTTTTAATTCTTTTGCAAATTTATTGTCGGTATTTATAATAAATATCAATATATTCGATATTATATATATGTCTTCAAACATATGACTACTTTTCTATAGATGGTTTAGTGTTAAAAATGTGATTACTTATAGTTTTCTTACAAATATAACAAAAGGAATTATATTTTTCAGATTAATAACAATAATCTTGAATAAAATCAATATTTAACTGAATTATAATAATAGTTGTGTTGACTGAATATAATTTTTACATAAGCGCTGACCTACATCTAGTTATCAGTGTAGTTTACTGATTTGTTTTATAATTATTATTTTATATGTTAAATGTGACCATGAAGTGTCATATCCTAGAATACTGCGAGTCTGTAAACAGTCACCTGGTATATTAAAAAATTGTATATATTTATTGTTGATTCCTGTATAATAAATAATGATTTAGTGTAGGTGTTTATGTATGTGGCGCTTCGGCATCCGCGGGAGGATTGACTGTTGCACTGGGACGGGAAGCAGGTGGGGACTTTGCACTTGAAGCCGGCGCCTTAGTATTAGCTGATAAGGGTGTTTGCTGTATTGATGAACTTGATAAGGTAAAACTTGTTTTATAACGAGCATTTTATTAGAAAAGCATTTTTATTATCCCAAACTATAGGTACAACTTTTTCATCAGAACAAGGATTGTCAAATCGTTAATATGAATCTTGAGAATTTATATGGTAATATTTATTACAAAAACGTTTAGATTTCATTTAATGCTTCTGTTTTATTTAATTTTGTAGATATATAGATTTTTTACAATGATATGTGTCAATTGTGTGGGACAAGGACGACAATAATACCAACTGAAATGGGCGGAGATTACTATATATATTCCGGCAATAAGCAGTTACGTAATGATTAACCTTAAAAATGCTCCTTCAATTTTGTTCATTGAACTTAGGTCTGGTTTTTTACGTTTAAAAGTATCGTTTCCATACTTTAAAAAGTTTTAGAACAAACTTTAACTAAGGTTCTTTTTGTTGTTTATTAGTATTTGTTTTGATATTATTATTTTATATGTTAAATGTGTCTCATGATTTAAACAGCACTTCTGGTGTGAGAAATTTTTAAATCACAATAATTGTTGTAGATGAGTAGTCACCATAGCAGTTTGTTAGAAGCCATGGAACAACTTCGTGTGAGCGTCGCCAAGGGAGGGGTAGTGTGCAGCCTGGCGGCGCGGGCCACTGTGCTTGCCGCCGCTAATCCCGCTGCCGGCAGTTATAATAGGTACCTTCTAAATACTAAATACAATGAAAATCAAAAACAAAAATACTTTATTCAATTTAGACATTAATATAACAAGGAAAAATTTTATAAATTCTTTTTGTGTACCACTTTCAGAGCCAAAACTGTTGCAGAGAATTTGAAACTTAATTCAGCTCTTCTTTCCCGGTTCGATCTTGTGTTTATCCTTTTGGATCAACCTGATGAGGTATTTTTTTAGTATTACTCATATTAGCAGTCTACAAATTATATTAATATCCTAACATCATTAATATATTTTAGAAAATGGACGCTATGCTATCTGAGCATGTGTTAGCGATGCACTCGGGTCATAAAGGGAAGAATTTAAAAAGTAAAGACGTCCTTAACAGGAGTATTTATACTAGTCAGTGTGATAGTGACCAATCTTTAAGGTAAATTAAGTTACAAATTCAATTTATAACGTTTATGAATCAAATATATGCATATTGGAACCTGATAATTTCTGTTAGAGAAAATATGCGGTAACCACTTTATATCACAAAGCTATCAGCCTGTTCGTCTTTTGGTATAATAAATTGTGATTTTTACAAATTTAACATTTAATATTCAGTTCTGGATTTATTTTTTCGTTACGCTTTCACGTCTTAACTATTTAACTGATAATCATGAAATTAGCAGTACAGAAATATACATAGAGTATGTTCCATCCAAAAAAAATTGTACTGTTTCTGAGGAATAGGGCAATCCGCATTAACGCAATCCAAACCGCGCGCAAATGCTAGTGAAGCAATATTAAAGTTAATTAGTAGGAATATTATTATACACTCACTAGTTTATCTATTAATTTAGTGGGCGTGTGTTTGTCGCGTTTCGGAATAAGCGGATGTATATCCTGCTAGGGAGAGGCTTGCAGGTTGGCATGACAGCAGCAAGTAGCAATGGCTTGTATGGCCCTTCAGTGGCTTCCGTACGGTTTGGGTTACTGAAATTTAAAAAAAATCTTAATTTTGCAGCCAAAGATTACGCCTGAAACCAGGGGAGATGATTGACCATTTACCTCTAGTTTTATTGCGCAAATACATAGCTTATGCCAGAAGATACGTGCATCCGAAGCTTAGTACAGAAGCAGCGAATTCCTTACAAAACTTTTACTTGGAGCTACGTGACAACCACCAAGGCCGATCGCAGGACGGAACGCCTATAACTACGAGACAATTGGAAGCTTGCATACGACTGACACAAGTAATGAACAAATCAATAAATAAGATCCGTGTACGGTGTATAAATATGGCACATATGATCCTTGTGTGACGTATAAATATGACACATAATTTGCGTGTTGTATAAATATGACACATAATCTTTGCGTGTTGTATAAATGTAACATATAATCTTGGCGTGTTGTATAAACATGTCATATATGATTCATGTGTGATGTATAAATATGGCTCATATAATCCTTGTGTGATATATAGATATTACACATAATTTTTGCATGTTCTATAAATATGGCACACAATATTGGCGCGCTGTATTAATATAGCACATAATCTTTACGTGTTGTATAAATATGACACATAATTTTGGTGTGTTGTATAAACGTCGACACATGATCTGTGCGTGATGTATAAATATAGAACATGATTCATGTATTATGTATAAGTTTGAAACATATAATCAGTGTGATGTGTATAATTTGATTTCTTTTATAATTTATACAGTTTATGGTTTGACCACAAACTCGCATAACATTAAATGTCGATGTGGTCCGAGGTAATAAATACCTAAACCTGACCGATAGAAATTCAAATTGAGTAGCTAAGGCTTAGATAATCCCTACCAGCATGCTATATGCCTTCATCACGATGCTTTGCTTCACAGATTTCTGTGGCTCATTTACAAGGATATAAGCCTACGTAAATCAACGTGGTGTCTGAATATGTTAACAACTCATACACGTGACCCGGGAGTGATGTATAAATATGACACATGATCCACGTGTGAAGAACAAATACGATAACATATCTAATGAATGTGACGTCACATTTTTCAGTGTCAATTTATCAGTACAATGTTTAAATTGTTTAGGGGTGTCGAATAACATCTAAGACTTGAGACACTCAAGCCAACCTCACCTGCACGTGGTACCCTGCTGAATAACGAACGAGGCAATGGCGATAGCGGGGTGGTAGGGTTTTGCAACCTGACTGGGTCGCAACCACCATGTATATGGTGAAAAAGCCCGTCATAGTGATTCGCTTCTGCGGGTCGCGTTTCGGGATCAGCCTGTGCATATCCAGCGTTTCGCAGGCCGGCATGACAGCGGCGAAAGGCGATGGATACTGTGTCACTCGGTGGTCGCCATTGTTTTTGGATTGTGCTTACCATCAGGCACAGTGCAGTCATTTTGCCGTGCTACTATAAAAAAAAAACCTATAGAGTCCAGTGATTTTGAAATCTATTTTGCACAATATTTTGACTTTTGGACAGATTGTATTAAGGTGAATAGAATCGTAAAACTTTAATAAATGAAAACATATTGTGAGCCTGTTAGGCCCATGATCGGCAGCACGAGGTCATGGTATGCAGTACTCGCATTTTGTGAAAGCGCTCTGGAACAGAAAGAGGAAGCTGAAAGGCTTAGGGAAAGGCACCCAGATGCCCCGGCGATACGACGCAGAAGAGTCGACGGCGGGCGAAGGAGAGGGGCAAATGCACCTCATCAAATGCCTTCATGAGTACCCTTCAGGTGACGGACGCGGGCACATCCGTTGCCGTGTAATGAAGGCCCGTGACGATGAAGCACGGTCTCGGCCGCCGCTTTAATAGGAAGCAGGAGGGAGGAATGTCCTCTCTCGAGGCGTGGGACCCCCGTTCGACCATCTACGGGGACCCAAGTGCGTGACCAGGGTTTGGAGGAGCACGTGCTCACCGCCAACCCTCAGCCCTGGATCACATATGTGCAAAGGCGGCACAGGGGTTTTAGTGAGTAGGAGTCTCATATAACCCTTGCACTGTCCCCCGGCAGTGCGAGGAGTATCCTTGAAGGATTTTCCCCTGTACAAAAAAAAGGATAGGATAGATAATTCGCGAATTGCCCAAGCCGGGGTGTGCCGTGCACCTTTGAGCTAGTTGTCAAATAAAATCGGCTGAATGCCTTAAGCGCTCGCCTTAGTAGTCCGGTGAAGCTCTTAAGACCTTGCTAGGTCAATAGCGTAGTCAATTCGAAAAAATAAATGGTTTTATAAAACTACCTAACTAACTACCTGTATCATATTATTTAGATAAATGTACACACTACGATTCTACCTCTTTATTATAGCTTAGATTCTAAGCTTTTATAGTTTAAGTAAGTAACTAAGTATATCTTCTAAGCCTTAGAATATATACTTGGGTATATAAAAATAACACTAGACAAATTATATGTAAACTATTGTTTTAGTTTTTTTAAAATTTAAATTTAAAATGACATAAATTCCTTTATAGGCTCGTGCTAGAGCAGCTTTAAGGGAGGAAGCAACCGTGCAAGATGCCAATGACGTCATCAGCCTCATGAAACACAGTCTCATTGATACATTTAGTGACGAATTCGGCAACATACAACTCTCAAAATCGATTCTAGGTTCAGGTGTTAGTTCCAGAAACAAGGTAAGTTCGATCTGGATGCTACTTTACCCTGTAATCGTTATTAGTGTCAATGATAACAAAAAAAGCTGTAGATACGTCATAAGCGCTTCTATAGTGGATTTTATTTGTTATTCATCATCTTGTTTTTTTTTCGAACTGACTACGCTATTGACCCAGCACGGTCTTAACAGCTTCACCGGGCTACTAAGGCGAGCGCTTAAGGCACTCGGACGATTTTATTTTGACAACTATCTCAAGGGTGCACGGCACACCTCGGCTTTGGCTGTTGCCTGATACATGCAATTCGCGATCTATCTTTTTTTTTTTAACGTGGGGAATTCCCTTATGGATACGCCATCCTCCCGGGGGAGAGGGTGGGTTATGTCCGAGTCGCACGGACTAAAACCCCACGGTGTACCGACAGACCGTTTTGTGGGGGCGGCAAGGGATCGTTCAAGCTAATCAACCTTGTAGAGCCGCCACTAAGTAATACATTAAAAATTTCTCTATCTGCCATTATAAGCCTTATCAAATTGGTTCAAGCGTTCCGACCAGTAATCCAGATAAACAAAAAACATTAAAATCCGATATATAGTTACTGAATTAAGTTTCTATTTCATTGTTGATTTTGACAACCTTTACAGCATATTTTAATGAGAATCAGGAAAAAAAATAATATCTTTATGTACTAAAAATACTGAGGATCATTCTACAACTACTAGTACTCGAACAATCTTAGTGGGATTTAAAATTATTCAACTTGGATAGAAAAGCTGTCATCCAGACTAGGCTCTTCGACATAAGAGGCTACCAGACTAGGCCCCCCTCTGCAGCTGCTCAAGCCTAGGTCCGTTCACTCGGCGTGGAGCCCTTGAGTACGCTGCTCGCGCGATACACTCACACAAAATCTTACATCACTGCGACAACATTACACATATCACCTCCACACGTGCACACATACACGCTTACACATGCAAGTGAAAGAGTTCTGTTTTATTTCCCTTATCAAAGTGAAAGAGTTTAGAAAATTATCCAACACGAAATATATATATAAGAGTTGTTGTGGTATGTATTCTTCGTGCACATATATGTTTCAACAACTCATATATGTATGAATAGTTAGTTTAGCTTAGGTTAGCTCAAATAGGTCGCGAATTCCCTCGATAAAACCGAGGCCCTAATGTTCCATGGGCCTCGGCGAGGGCCGCCTCCGGGGGCCCCAATTTATGTGGAGGGTGTCCGCGTCAGGGTGGGGACCCAGATGAAGTATCTGGGCCTCATCCTGGACGGACGCTGGCGGTTCGAGCCCCACTTTAAGGGGCTCGGACCTCGCGTAGTCAAGGCGGCAGCGGCGCTTGGACGACTCCTCCCCAATACGGGGGGGCCGGGTGCCGTCTGCCGCTGCCTCTACATGGGGGTCGTTCGGTCCATGGCCGCCTACGGGGCGCCGTTGTGGGTCGACGCCCTCAGCGCTACCAATATCCGTGCGCTGCGAGCTGCGCAGCGTACCGTGGCGTTGAGGGTGATTCGAGGGTACCGAGCGGTGTCCTCGGCGGCGGCCATGGTGTTGGCCGGCTCCCTTCCCTGGGAGCTAGAGGCAGAGGTGCTTGCCGCCGTATATGAGTATATGGCGGCCAAGAAACGAATTGGGGAGCCTCTAGCTCCCAGAGAAATAGAGGAAAGAAGGAGAAGAGTGAGGGAGGAGATGGTAGAGAGGTGGAGGCAGGACCTGGCGGACGCGCGTTACGGTCGATACACGATCGACGCCGTTCGCCCGTCGGTCATAAACCGCGAATCACGTCTATCCGATACAAAAGATATATAAGGGTTGTTGAGGTATGTATGCTTGGTACACATATATGTTTCAACAACTCATATAGGCGACAACCCTTATATATATTTTGTATCGGATAGACGTGATTCGCGGTTTATGACCGAACTCTATTATTAACAAGTTTTAATGAAAAATGTCATTTTGTAATAAAAGGAGTATAATTAAAAATTGACATATCAAAAATATAGTAAAATTTCACATCCAAAATTATTTTATAATAACTTAACATAGATTTAACCCACTAATAAACTTAATTAATTTACAATGTTCGAAGAACTATATCGATATAATAAAATAATGTAAAATAAGTCGTTATGATCACATGAGGTCAACTTAAACAGTCGTGAAAATGTTAATTACAATAAAATCAGGAACTTATATGTACTAATCTCTAATATATCACCTGTGTAGGTGTCTCAAACCATTTATAATTCAGTGGAATTACATTTTTGTTCTAGGTAAAGAAGTTTCTCGACGTTCTAACGAGACGATCACATCAATTAGGTAAAGATGTCTTCACAAGACAAGAAATGATACAAATACATGAAGTGGCCGGAATCGGTGGAAATGCGAATGATCTTATAGAAACTATGCACACACATTCATATTTATTATTAAAGGGCTCCAATACATACCAGTTAATAGCTATATAATTTTTTAATAAACTATTGGAACTCAATCGTTTTCATAAGTAAAAACATTCTTTGGTTTTTTTTAAGGAAGAATTTTGTTCTTTTATTTTGTAATTTATTCTCTACTGTGTTATTTTGTCTGTAGATATAAATTATTTTTAAATGTATACTCATTGATATACAAAAATCCAAGTTGCACACTTAACGTCTCACAGCCGGCACACAAAAATGAGTGCATAATTTTAGATTATGCACTCATTTCAAATAGGCTTGCGTCCTTTTAAAAACAAAATAAAATCATTCAGGTAAGGTTAAATTTGTAAAATCATAAGTTTGTCGTATAACTATAACCACGTATATTGGGGAGTTATTGCGGTCGGATTTGAGTGCTACTTTTATTCGAGACTGTGTCTTAGGTTAAAATATGTCAATGTGTATACTGCATATTATTAGTCACCCCCTATATTTTCTATCATTATAAGATAAAGTGTAGTAGTGGAGATAAATCAATACAACAGATTTAACTACAACCCGCAGAGTTAATCAATACCTTAAAAATAATGCAATAAAAATAGATATTAGTAAGTAATATATGATAGGAATATTTTTCAGGTTTTACGTCACCTACTTCTGTATCACAAGACAAAGACTACACTTCAATTTTGTTTGATTAATTCCTTTTCATCGCGTCTCTTAACATCTGTCCTTGAAGGAACATTCTTTAACGCTATCGACACTTGACAACAACAATATAAAGATATACCTACTATCATGCAATTATACAAAGTAGGCTGTCTAAGAAGTCCAAAAAATAAATATCCCACTTCACTGCCAGCAAATAAATAGAAATTAGATATAGCCGATAGCGCTAATAATGGCGCACACAAAAACGCAATGAACCGTATTTCCATGTCATCAGACCTTAAAACGTTTCGTTTAAATATTCTATATTTATCCGTTTCTGAAAAAGCTTTACCAGTGTATTCCAAGACGATACCTATATAATTTAACGCCGACCAAACAAATATATTCCACACAGTACCATGCCACATGAATATAAAAATGAATGTGCCCAGAGATGCAATGAGTTTATATCCTATTTTTGGTATTTTGAAATACGTTGACAATACATTAAATCCGGGTTTATAGACATACCTGTAACAAAAGAATAATATTTAAATACATAATTTACCTGAGTTTCCTTGACTGTTAATAAGGATAAGTGGTACCTATTTTTATTTTTCCTTGTATTTTGGTTAGTATATTTTATCACATTTTTTGATAGATATATATAATAGTATATTTTAATGTTCCAATAATAATAATTACTTTTAATATGGCAACATTACAATAATAATACGTAAAATATAATCTTGATGTAGTTAGAAAACACTAAACTTCATTAAATAATATTTATCCACTGATCAATACTAAAAAACTCAATTATTATAAGAGTGAATTTATATATTGATATTTTTTTTATTATTATAAGATTATATATTACAACTTCCACATAAGTATATAGAATATTACTCCAGTAAGATAATCATAAAAATAGATAATTTAAGTGCTGAATAAAATAAGACACATATAAATATACTATAGAAATACAGTATGTTTATAGAAATCTGTTAAAAAAATTGTTGAGTACCTCATAGCCATTTGAACTAAGTAGATCAAGTTTCAACTTACTTCACTAAAAATTTATAAAGTCCAACATCAAAATATCTCCACATCAATGAATATACATGTATTCTTGCTATACATCTAGGAGTGGGGGGTGGCTCCATATCATCCAGTCTTGCAAAAGCACTTGTAGTTCCATAAGATATCACATATTTCACATGAAACTCTATACCCATCCATAGTCCACCTCCACAAAGTGCTAGGGTGGGTAACATTTTTATAGCCTGTAAGAAAAAATTACATATCAAAATATTTAATAACAATAATGCCAAATTTTTTTTGAAATTTTCATAGTTTCTTTTAGAAAACATTTCTCAATGATTAAAATAATGTCTGTATTTCTGTTGATAGTTGTACTCAAAAGTACGAATTTATTGCAATATCAAATGATAAAAGTACAAGCGGTAGCTTAAGTTTTTTTTAAATATCATAGGAGGCAAACAAATGGGCAGGTCACCTGATGTTAAGTGATCACTGCCGTCCAGGGACACTAGCAACACCAGAGAAGTCGCAAGTGTATTGCCATCCTTTTAAAACAGTTAATTCAAACCAGTTTAAAACTTCAATGTAATTTTTTTTTCTTTATAATTTGTATTATACCATATATTATAATTAAATGAGTCTTTTATTTCTGAAAACCAGGCAATTTATTTACAAATAAAAATGGAATGGCAGTTTTTCATAATGTTGATTCAATAGAAAATAAATATCAATTTGTTACACATTTAATATATACATCTTTTAAAACATATAAATTCAATAATATAATAAAATCTAAATTAAATAAATAAAAATATGCTAGAAAAAGTACAACATACCTCGATATTACTTTGCATAGCATAAAAGTACATGTAATGAAAGGATAAATCCAATAAAAATGTGTATGTTAAAAACAATAACATATCCCAAAAAAATCTTTTCAGTCTTATTGATAACTTTTGACATTTCATGGAGAAACTTTTTTCGAAATCTTCATACAGCATTATAGGTCCAACATACAACAGTGGAGCGTAAAGAACATAGCTAAACATATTACTTATGGTTTCTAACTTCGAAGTTGGATTCTGACAATTCTTTTGCATTTTATTCTGTTTATCCACATAGTCAATGCAAAAGCTTATACATCTTAGTTCAATCCAAGCCACTCCAAATAATATCAAATAAACTTCTTCATCTTGCAAGTATTTATGTTCTAAGAAGCGCCAAAAAAAATACTTGTATTTCAGTGAATTATAACTAACGAGTAGAATAATACTTGTGATCCATATTGAGACAATTTTACCTCCGCTAAGGATAATTGTAGCAAATATTACAGGTTGAGCAAAAACAATTAATAAGTGTTTATATCCCAAATGCAATAGTATATAAATAATGCTTGACAAAATATACCAATATTTCAATAGTGATATATTTGTTTTTCTTATTAATTCTGATATCACAAATTGCATTACTAAGTAATACCATGATGTTTGAATAAAAAATTTCCATGTGCTCCATTCGACATCAGAGACGTCTTTCTGCCTTGATAAAAAACTCCAGCCAGGACTTAGATCTCTTAATGAATACTGTAATCTAGGATTATTTTGAATAATATCTGCAAAAAAAAAAACAGACTATAAAAACAAAGTATTCTTAACTAACCACTGTTCATTTGACAGTGTTTTTTGCGTTAAGGATAAGTATCCTTGATTCCTGTATCATTATAAATCTAATTATAGATAATATGTACCTTCTTGTGACTTAAACAACTGAAAAAGGGAATAAAAGTTTGCTGATATCCAGACACAAAAATAAGTAAACAGCTCAAGTGAATATAATTTATAATTCATATTTATATAAATCAAAACTATTGATGTTTATATTTATTATATAAAATAAAAAGCATTTTGGTGTACATATGTAACAACTTTCAAATTTGACGGGAAATGTATATATTTTTATTGATATATAGCGTAGAAAGAATAAGTCTATGGTTTATAGTAGGTACACACTTGTATCGATTGATAGATACACTCCTCGCCAATACGTTTGACAGTTCTGAACATAGATGAGCAAAACAGATATAAGTCTTGTATTATGGGTATAAAATCGACGCAACTTTGGGATAGATAGACAATTTATGTACATGTAATAATATTTTAATTTTGTTTGTATCAAACTCTTGACTACATTTCGCGCAAACCCGAACTTAAGACTATTTCAGAACGGCCTAAAAGATTGACGAGAACAGAGTAACGACGGCAGAGAGGGCTTGGTTAATATAAATCAGTATAACAAAATATACATAGTTTTTCAGAAAATAATCGATATAAGATAATGAATATATAGTAATAATGAAATAATAACATGTGTTTAATTTTTCAAATATTTTTAGTGTTTACTGGAACCACTCATTAGGCAGAAATATCAAATTAGCAGTATTTTTTATTGATTATGTCTCCTTCAAAACTGTCATTAAATACTCATTAATATATTTTTTATTTGCCCATCCCTATGGGTAATACTGGATTTGTTTATAGGAGTAGAGTTTGTTTCTCTATCTATTATACGTTTATAGGTTTTCCTATCTTAATTTTCATTTTTCGCAAGCCAATCGATTACTGACATATTCGTGTACGAAATTAGTAATTTGTTTTATGTTTCTTCTCGTTATGAAAACATTTTACAGGCTTTTAAATGAATCATTTTTTAGTATATTTTTTGTTTAGTATAGAATGAAACATTTCGGTACGAACTTTGCCTCGCCGGTGCTTTTATTTCTCGAACTGTATTAACGTAGCAAGGTCTTAACAGCTTCACTGGAATGAAGGTGCGGCGTTGCGTATCGGCAAAATATATTTCTGTTATTAAGTGTTGCCAGCAGCATTGAACATTAAAAGTTATTATGTATAAAACTACACGCTGCATCGGTTCTCGGTTCTACTTACTTAATAATATAATAAGTATGTAACATCATAAAAAATGTTTTTGAATAGTTACGCTACATTCGTCTGAAGTAACAACTTTTTGGTATTACATAAAAAACAAGCTCATCAACCTATTATGTTAATGAGACAATAAATTAAAAAAATACAGTGTTTAAATATTTTAATTTATGCTCAAAATGCTAGTCGCCACCAGATCCTCCTTGTGACGTCTTACGATGCAGCGAGGACAAAGAATAATCATAATTTGGTGAATACTTCAGAGTAGTTTTTGTTGGTCTTTGTTTTAGAGATTAAAAGATAAAACAATACTAACATACACAATAAACTCGATTTCTTTTATCGAATATCGTTGTTTTATCTTTTTTTTTAATAGGTATTATTTATAGTTAAAAAAAATGTAATCTTTTTGTATATTCAAATAAAAATGCGTTCAAATCTTCTAATCAGATTTCTATGAACTAAAATTTCGTTATATGTACTCACCAGTTTGTGCTTGAAATAAATCACGAAAAAAATGAATAATAGTAAATATGAATCCACACAAATAGATAAATATTTCGTTAGAACTTAATTTTTTACACATATTTAATGCTTCTAGATTCAATCACACAGTATTTATAATATTACCGCATGCTCAGACTACGTAGAAACTCGAGCATACACTGAGAGGGTTTTTACGTCTGGGGTTATCATTGCTATCGCTAATTGAATAATGGGCCTGATTAACGTAAGCATCCCAATACTTGGTAGTGTATTATAAAAAGAACAGAGTATGTAGGTAAATACTTATAATGGGTCAAAGATCATATCTGAAAATAAAGGATGGCACGTGCAGTTAAATGAGTGCAATACTTATTTCTTATAAAAAAATCAATGAAATGTTGTATGGTTTTTGTAACTGTTAATTATTGTGAATACTAAAAGAACATTCGTAATTATTAATAAATATTTTTCGATTTAGAAGCACCAATACTATTAAATATACTATTTAAATTATTTATCTCTAAATACAAACACAACATTTTTAAATAATAAAAAAAGGATATATTTGTGTTTTATTGACATAATGATGATATAGTTATAAAAATATACACTGATGCTCAATAGGGTGTACGATGTAGGTTACAATAATGAGTATCTAAATGAAAATTTACTTAGTACAGTATAAGCAAAAATTTAATATTGTAAGGCAGATATATAATACATAGAATAATTATTATTATTAATAAAGTACAAGTATTAGATACATTTCAGTTCTCCGATTACAAAATTAAAATTACATTAATTAATTTGTAATGCTGCTCAAATTTAAAATTCCGTCACACGGGTACCGACATCTAATAATCAAATATTAGTAAATTGTCGATTACCACTTAAATATTAATATCGATAAATAGTACCTATACAACAAAGACGTTTTTGTATATGCTGTATGCTCCCTTATTTCTTTTAAATAAAAAAATGGATGTTGATATGGTTTTCACTATTATTTGTTGAAAATTCAGCTTCTTATCTCCAAGGCGACGTTTCTAAATTGCGCGACTTGCGATTCATAGTACTCTGAGATATCAAGGGTCACAGTGTATTAAAAAGTAAGACCCGTATAAAAACGAGTTTTCAAAAATTTGATATTATAAAATAATGGCAACATATTTGAAGCGACAATGGATCAGTGTTTAGCGTATTGATGAACCGTGTCGACGGACGTAGGTTTGAAACCTAGCGAATAAATCGGTGCTTATGGTGAATGAAAACATCGAGAAAAACCATAGCATGGTACTCTAAGCCTACCTAGGTACCTAAAACTTTCAAGTTGAGAAATAGGTAGTCACGTATCTATTAGGTGTGTTCAGACAGCTGCATTTGAGAGTCAATGCATCTCTTTAAGTTAAGCAGATCTACTATCTATGATCACATCGTCATTTAGCATAGGTGAAATTGTTACCAAACGACATAATATTAGAAAAAAAAAAACAAAAGAAAATAGCTAATATCCAATGCCGAATAGACGCTTCTTTAAGAATGTAGCAAGTTCTTTAAGCAAGTAATTATAATACATTGCAAAATATAATACATTCTTCGTAAATTACAATACTAAGAAAAGAAAAAAACCGCACCTTTTTTGAGCGCGGCGCGGTGGACACATTACTTTCAAAAACGTCAAATCATTGTAATGTAAGGAGAGTTCGCAAAACTAAAGAGGTTGACAAACAATGTTCAAGCACATCAGGAAATTTATAAAAGTTTTCTACTGAATTCGTTTATGATGTTATGAACATTATTATGCAGAGAAATTCCGTGGCTACAAGAATAGCTTTTCCTCAGTTTACCGAGATACTAAATAAAAATTGACGTTACGATGCCTTCATAGAAACTATACTAATAAATGTCTAGAATTATCATTTTTACTCAGAAAAGTAAGTAATATTGTATAGTAGAGAATCAAATTTAAAGTCTAAATGACTCTTTATTTTAACGGGGTTATAGTAACTACGTAAGCATCTTGTTCTCGTTTTCGAGCGACGATTATTCATTCTTAGTGAATGTATCACAACAAACAGTTCTATTTTGCTCTGATATAACTCTTGGTTATACCAATATTCTTTATTCTAATAACGATCGACTATTTGTACTGAGTTTATATTTATTAAAGAGTAGATAAAATGAGAGAAAGTGCTCCGTTCTGTGCAATATTGTTAATAATTAATGTTGGTTTTGGTATGTATTTGCTGATTAATAAAAATCTTTGTTTTATTTGGGAAAATATATTAAAGGTCTTTATATAACTTGACCTTTTGATAACAGTTTGATATGAGAAACGAGAATTATTTTATTTTAATCACAGTCGATAGAGACGCAAAATATTAAATTATAAAAATGTTGACGTCATTATTCGTAGAAACTCACGCCTTCGAGAGGCGGAAGAAGACACTCTTTCTGGAGGTTCCATTTTTCTACAACTACCTTTTAATAATTTGATTGATGTACTTTTTTATCGCAAAAGAACAAAATGAGTTGGTTGTTTGTTTGTTATATTTTCACGTTTTAATTACAGAACCGATAATCATGCAAATTGCATACCTAAACATTTCTAGGAGTACTAAGAAGAACATATGATACTTTTCATTCAGAAAAACATTATCTAGTGTTCCCAAGGGATAGGTTAAAAGTAACGCAAGCGAATACGCGGGCAAACCCTAGTTATTATTATAAATGTTTAATTTTGTAGTCATATTTATAACCCTTTATTTTATAAATGACATTGACTGCTGGACGATTGTAAATATAAAAAACCATGTAACGCATTGTTTACAATAGATAAACTACTTAGTTTAGCACGTGACTTTTCTGCGTATTTTATTATATTCAAGAGAAAGAAGCCCATATTAGCTTATTCATGTTTCAAGATACTTCTGAGCCAAATTTTCATTGTCACGGAATCTTAATTTTTCCGTGTTAGAACGTATTACGTCTACTCTGCAGTCTACTTAATTTGTATTTAGTATTATTTATAGAAACCTTAATAAGAGGAAAGATCTGAGCTTAAAACCATTGCGCTATTTATGTGAGTTAAGTTGCATAGATTTGTAATAAAACAAAAATTGCTTTCGATAAAACAGTTCCCATGGTGGATCATAAGCATTTTCACTTATACAAATTTACGTCCTGGTGCTTCTTAATCTTAAAATATGTGATAAACAATAATTACGAATGTTTTATAGTATTCACAATAAGGGACGATTAAAATAACGATAAAAAGTATTGATTTTTTTTTCGTAAGAAATACATAATAAGTATTGTCTGTTTAGCAGTACATGCAATCTTTTCTTTTGAGATATTATAACTTGCCAATTTACACATAAAATAATAATGCGTCTAATATATATTAGCACCTTTATAGTACATATCTTCTTTATATATAAATTTCTTCTGTACTTGTGTATGTCACTGAACTCATCCTAAACGGCTGGACCGATTTTGATGAAATTTTGTGTGCATGCTCCAGTGGATCCGAGAATGATTTAGATTCAATTGAACCCAGTAGGTGGCGCTGCGGTTGACTTTGAGGATTTTTTTCACTATCAAGCAGGACAACGTCCGGCAGGCCCACTAGTATTAATATATATTCTAAGTACTCTCATGTATGCAACTGCTACTTATATTTGTTTTAGGTTTGGAATACAACAAACAGCAACGCTATAACCCAAATGTCGACTTCTTATTACACGAAGGAGGAATTAATGCACCTAAAAAAGATAATACAGTAACGCAATCACCACTTAATACTTCACCATCGAATTCCCAGAATAATCCAAATTCAGGTCGAAGAGATTATGTCAACCAATTTCCAGAATTACGACCGAGTAGCCCGACTTCACCAACTCGTACAACGTCTAATAATATCAATAAACTTCCCGAGTTACGACCGATTAACCCATCTTCCCCAACGCAGGCACCGTCCAATAACAATTTAAATCCAAACCCGGGATATTCTAACCCGCAGCAGAATAATGGAAAACGGGACTATGTAGCCCCACAATTCCCAACAACTAAGCTACCCCAAAATCAACAATCAACAGGAAAAGTTAAAGATTTAATAAACTTATTTGATAAACAACCCCAAGTACCTAATACTCCTCAAGGGGTGCCTAGCTATAGTTCTATTTTACGTGGTTCGAGCACTAACAGTTTACCAAGTTCAGCTATAACAACTTCGACATTGAAATATACTCAATCATTTACTCAAACTACCTCAAAACCGTCAACAAAGCCATTCAGTTATAGTTCTATTGTAGCAGGCTCTAATAAACATAACACTCCATCTCAACCTACAGTTGCTACTCTTAAACCTAATGCGCCATATCATCCTACAGTTGTTACTTCCAAACCCACAACAAGAGTTCCCGTTTTACCAAGTGCTATCTTAAATAATAATAATAGAAATAATATCCAAGGCAATCTCAACCCTACTGATGAAGAGTTAATTATAGTCAGTGAACAGTTACTAAGGAAAGATACGAATAATGCCGCTAAATACATTACAGTAAATTATCAAGAAAAAACAACATCGCAATCTAAAGAGGACAAAGCACCATTAGCGTAAGTTAATTAAAGATCTTTAATTAGGTAGTTAGAAACCGAGTATTATACTTAATTAAATTGCACAAGCTCTTTTCCTTTGAACTCTGTAGGTGTTCTCTAAAGGTTAGATAAAAAATTACCGACAAATATTAGTTTAGTATGCACATTATGAACAATACGTCATAGAGACATGATTAATGATATAATACATAAACTTGATTTCACAGGTTGTTTACAATACCACCTGAAGTATGGAATATTTCAACCGTTCAAAAGTTTATTCCACTGTTAGACAATTACGAAAGGGATACATTAACAAACGAGTATGTCACACCGCAGGTACGTTTTATTATCTAGATTTAATTTGATTATCAGTAACCACGAACTAATTACATCTGTGTGATGAAAATTTGAATACAATTTCGATAATAATAATTTATTTTAGGAAAGAAATGAAGAAAACGCCTTTATGGATGCAATTATGTCCACTTCTGTTATTCGTCATTTAATGAATTTTCTAAAAGAAAAAGGTACATTATATTTTGATTATAAATTAATATATCACTATTATATAACTAGTTTTTATATTTTTACGTATTACATTCGGGACCTAACGCTTCAATTTATTAAATTTATTTATTTATGGACAGCTAGTGACCAGTAGACCAGAAATGAATGAATAATTAAACTAAGTAAAGAGCAATAACGCATTAAAAGCTTTCATTGTAAGAATATAAAAAAGAAGAAACTAAAATATACAAAAAAAGCGTGTGTGTACTTATGTACATGCATTAGAAGTTATACTTCTTTGACGTAACAAGATAAAAATCTTTTCAAAAATTTTATCTTTCTTAATATTTATTCTTTGTAGACAAAACGACACTAACATTAGAAAAAGGGGTATTTAATACATTGAAAGTTTTAATATAAAGAAATACAAACAACATTCAAAGAAACAAAATGTTGACTATAGCTAACTTCAGGGTGTCGGTTTTTCGTGACGGTGTGCGCGCGCATCGTAAAAATTTGCTCTCATCATTTTTCCCTAACGCGCCAAAAGAAGTATAGCTTCAATAAGACTATTACCTAAAGAAAGTATTAAGTATAGGAAATTAAGGAATATCTTCAAGGAAATCAATGAATATTGATCTTGAAAAAAATATTTATAATTAATTGAGCATCTATTAAATATTTAAAAACTGAGCTTTTAACTGTTATGAGTTAAAATTTTGGAAAATCCATTTGTGTTCGATATTTTGTGTATTTTGAGAAAAAAACCTAAACTATAAATTAAGGTTACAACTCCAAAGAAAACATTTACTTACGAAAAACCATGATTAAGGGGTAAGGTAGGGAGTCCTTTATATGTTTTGTTTTTTTTGCAGGATATGTTACACCGGATCCTAAACAGCAAAGAGACTTTCTGAAACAGCTATGGTTTTCATTATACTCCAGAGGAAAAGGAAAAATCAGTAGTTCAGGATTCGAACACATTTTTGTGTCTGAACTTAAAAATGGAGAAGTTTCTGGTTAGTCTCTTGGTATTCTTATAATATTGTTAATCTTCGTTTTAAATAATATGTGTATCATTACTTCATTTAATATTGATTGTGATATATACAAGAATCTAAAGTCAATAATACATATATAATAATTGGCTTATAAATGAGGCATGATTCAGATGAGTTAAATTATTGGACTGTACAAAATTTACAGGTTTGCACAATTGGATATATTTTGCGAGAGAAGAAGCAGCAAATCGTATAAACTATTTAGGTTATCTAAAATACCAACAACTAAGTGATGTAAGTATAACAAATTAATATAATCCTTCCACATTTTTGTATCTCAAACCAAGTATGAGTATTGATATTTTTTATAAGCTGTTAGAAATCATAAACTTATACGCAGCGCTGTTGGACTAAAAGTGATGGAACTAAAATGAGTGATAGAGAAAAGTAATATATTATTGTACTAGAAAACTGTTTGTACTGAGATTAGACACCGGATTGGAGTTGTACTTATGTGTTTTTATAATTGGTTTTACATATATTACTTACATATAGTTTCATTTATTATCGATGACAAGTTTAACGTAAATGTAATCGCAAAAAAGAAAAACGTGTTGTATTAACGAGTACATGGTTTTGTTATTAAACCACAACTATTTTGATTTTCAATTACAACTAACATAAAGAGGGCCACAGCTACATTTTTGCCTAACTTTCTATGCAAGATTTCTAAAGAGCTTACCAGCTTGAGAAACTAAATTTTCAACCGAATTATTTTACGAATAATGTCATTGAGTCAATGCTAATTAATATTGTAATTTCCTAACAACGATATTTCAAAGTTTATATATATTTTTTGCTTATTTTTTCATAAAGAAAGATTTTAGGCTATTCATTCTATTATTCATTTTCCGTTTAGTGGTGTTACATAAAATCACAAATCGCGGAAGAAATCACAAATGTTTGTTAGTTATACGCACATATATATACACACATACATAGTAAAAAGAGTGCGCCGGTTAAACTAAATTATCTAAACATATCTAAATAGACCCTCATCATAAAACTATTAAAATCACGTTATCCATTAGCAAAAATGATTTTATTTATAACTTTATTAAGACTAACGATATCCACATTCACATTTTCAGAAAGGCGTTGTCATGAAATTACATTTCAATCAACAAGGTGTGGATAAACCAGTGGACACCATGTTTATAGGTACCTCACCAGAACTTGAGATGGCGTTGTACACTCTATGCTTTGTTACTCGAGCCGACAACGATTGTAAGCTTAAGTTAGCAAATGAGGATGTACAAATTATTACGCATACCTTCCGTTATCGCAGTAAAAACCTTATCGGTAGCGCCTATCCACAAATATAAGGAATAAGTAATATATTAGGCTCAATGCTGAATAAACTGATTACAGTATGTGGTGGCCGCATCATAGATACATCAGAAGATCAGATCTCGCAACATCGATGTGAATAATAATTTATTACTAATCATCAAAGAATACCATGAGCTTTTGCTGAATAAAATTCAGTTTTAACGTAATACAACAATATAGTTTAATATGTATTAACTTCCCAAGTACTCCGTGGCGGATTAAACTCGTTATAATCCTATGGCGGAAAACTAAAAGTTCCCGGCATCGTTCACTGTGGCCGTATTGTTGTCTCGCTTTCTCTGAACCAGTAATAAGAAATAAAATATATGTAGGAACACCTAGGCAACATTATTTTGGTATAATAATAATTGTTTTTACAAATACGAGGCAATTAATTGAAGTTCAATGAGTGTGTGTACGTATTTTATTCACTGAATATATTTCGACTTTGCTTAATATTTGATTTAAAATGGTCTGTTCGTGAGGCGTCATATTTATCATGTATCATAATTTGCAATATTATTTATTATATTATACTATTATTTAGAAAAAATTATTTGTTGTATAAGAAACCTGTATCTGAGTACAAATGTCATGTACTATAAAATATTAAACAGTTATTATTAAAAACAGTCGATATATTTTTTACTTAATAAACTATATAAATTGCCAATTTATGTTGTTATTTTCACAATCTGTCTATGTTGTCGATTAATATTCACTACACGATACGATTAATTATTTTCAGCATGTTTCATGTCCGTGATTTTTAACCGAATAATAATGATTATATTATAAACTGAATAAGAAAACCTTTTGCTATTCATGGATAAAAGTATTGGTGTTGGCTATAAAAAGATTTTAGTGCTATAAGTTGCGGTTTTTATTCCGTATAGGAAAAAATCCGCAATAGATGATACACGCACTGCAGTAGAATTTCCACAATAGTCTAAAAGCCCGTGAATGGCAGACCTTTCTTATTTTATATTGATATCTATAATTTATTGATTTTTTTTCGGTGACTCTTCTTATTGCAAACAGCACAAATAACTTAACGTTTCCCAAGATGATGCTTTATTAAAAGACTACTGTAAAAAAAAGTGTATGTACTTAGTAACAGAAACCAATTTTTATTGTAAAACTTTCAAAGACAACGATCAGTCGTTAGTAAGTGCTAAGAGCACAAAATATGCTTCTAAGGTAATAAATTTGAACAATTTTTTTTCCAAATACTTTTTTTCCTATTTCGAAATATGATACCTTATTTTTCTCAAAAAAAGCTGGTATCCTGTAGTCCGGTGAAGCTGTTAAGACCTTGCTAGGTCAATAGCGTAGTCAGTTCGAGAAAAAAGAAAAAAAAGTTGGCATCCCTAACATGACCCAAATTTCATATTAGCCCATTATTCCTACCTATGTGGATGCACGCGCTGAGAAAATTACAGCTTTTATAAAATAAGGAAAGTTTGGCATTCACGAGCTCTTACTCTATAAGTTTTGTCATTCGTATCCGTAACCTTTGTAGAAGAAGCACCGTAATTGACTATGAAATTAAAACGTTTGCAAACGAAAGAAAAGTACATTATACCAAAAAGTATCGATACTATTTCCACAACGCTACGGGTAATTCATTCTCTACAGGGATCGATAATATACTATTAAGTGTCGATACTATTGCCATAATTCTACATGAAACCATTAAATACAGGGATCGCTATTAATGACTGATATATAGTTCTTATAGAAAATAAATAAATAAGCTGAAAATGTACATTACTTACATTAGATTATGTATGACTTACACACAGTCCCATAAATTAAAAAAAGAAGTGTACATTTGAACAAGATAACTAATATTTATTTTATGAAATATAATTTAAAAACATGAATTGTGCCTCGTGAGTGGTTCTTTTCTTGGATAGTCGTAATAGCTCCAGCTTCTAAAATTAACCGCTTACTGGATACCAACGTGATTACGATAAGCAAACATATTATCACCAATCTATACAGCTCAACAAAAAAACCTTTCACGCCATTACACATTTCTAAAGCATCTGCTTTTATAGGATGTTATCACCCACCCGGGCCGCTACGTCACATTCAAGAAGCATAGATAACACTACAACACGACCTGAATATTGACATTAGCGCCACCATCATATTAGAGAAATACATTGACACTAGCGCCACTATATTAGAGATACACATTGATACTAGCGCCGCCATATTAGAGAGACACATTGACACTAGCGCCACCATATTAAAGATACGTTTATATAGATTTCAATAAGACATAAATAAGAATTAATTTATTACTTGCATAACATTAGTTTGTGACTGTTATCGTTATTTTTGTATTATTTAAATTATTTTGCAGAATTATGAATAAATAGTAATTGCTTTGACATCCATAGTTCGGCCTATAAAAGGCAAGATGTCGCTGATCTACACGTCGAAACACATTAGAGATACATAAATCAGAATAATTATATAAAATGGTTGTATAGCTTAAAATATAACATTAATTTGTTCATAATTTATTATTTTTGTGTTACTTAAATTATTTTGCGGAATTAGATGTAAATAGTAATTGTTTTGACTTACATAGATCGGCCTTTAGAAGGCAAGATATCGGCACGGTACACCTCAGCTTGGGATATTGTCTGACTCATGCAATTCGCGACCTATCTGAGCTAACCTAAGCTACATATTCATACTTATGAGTTATTGAAACATATATGTGTACCAAGCATACATACCTCAACAACTCTTGTATGTATTTTGTGTCGGATAATTTGTTCTAAACGATTTCAGTTTGATAAGGGAAATAATAAAACCGTTCCACTTTCATGTGTAAGCATGTATGCTTGCACGTGTCTGGAGGTGACATGTGTAATGTTGTTGCAGTGATGTAAGATTTTGTGTCATTGTATCGCGCGAGCAGCGTAGTTAAGGGCTCCAAGCCGAGGGAACGGACCTAGGCTTGAACCACTGCTAAGGGGGCCTAGTCTGGTATGCGGGACCGAAATTTACTCCCAGATCACGGCGGCGTGATCTGTGCTTACGCGGGCGTAGGCGTGAACACGCTCTGTTTGAAGAGACAGGCTGGTACTGATCGTTCGCTGCCGTTATATCATCGGGAGGATACAAAATATTGTAAGGCGAAGCTCTGCCCAAAGAAATAGTGACTTTTTTTTTCTCGAACTGACTATGCTATTGACCTAGCAAGGTCTTAACAGCTTCACCGGGCTATACTTTGAAGAAATAGTGACAGTACCTACAAAGTGTTTATTGGCATCCCTGACCGCATCGACTCTATTGTATTCTGTAAGAAGGAGTAACAAGTGATGTCATGTACATATTAGAATTAAAATAAAAAATACATTATTCTGTCTAAGCCCTAAAAAGGCGCTTGTGAACGTAAAAGCTACCAACGCGGCACTGGCTCGGAAAAAAATTCCAACAATCGAGAAGAAGTAACGTAAAATAAAAATAAGGAATATAAAATTGTATTACTGATTTCAATTTTGCTTTCACTGATATTTTTTAGTCGGTTTTTTACATATCAATCTTACTAACAATTCGATGAATATCAAACAATCGCGAGTGAGAGCATAATACTATTACTACATTCTAGGTAAATGATTGTACACGTGTGAATGAGGAATCTAGTCGGTAAAGAGTGCAAGAGATTGTGCAGCACGTTTTGAAAACATGGTTTATAAAGAGCGATGTATCATCATTTCAGATATTTTAGATTGATTTTAATGAATGATATATCGATATTTTAAAATATCGATATGAGATTTGCATCCCTTATTGCTTATAGTCTGATAACATACGTCAAGCTTTTTTATAAACGATGGCGATGTGCGAACGAAATTTTAAAATTATGCAACGATTCTCACTTTAAATAAATGAAAACAGTGATGTAACGTTTAAGAATGTCCTTATAGATCTGGAAGTCGTATTATAATAATAACATTTTTATGATCTTTTTCTAACATTTCATTCAAACGCATTTTTAATATTGTAAGGAAACTTGAAATTGTAACTTATATTATTTTGATTTCTATTAATAATGTCGTCTACAATGATATTTTGTAATTATTTATCATTTGGTGTAAAAAAAATTAACAGTGGTTTGTGTAAAAAACCACTGAAATATTTGGGGTTTTCTACCTTTCGTGCAACAATGAGATTTTCTACACGGGATCTTTTGAACGAGGCGTATTGTCGTACAAAACTTAAATGTAGATGTAAGTATTATTACACTTGTTGAATTACAGTTTGAATTTGGAATACTTTTATTCATGAAACAATATTATTTCTGGTTTCTTTATTCATTAGTATCTTTGATTTTCTTTAAATACATTAGATAATCTTCCCATCAATGCATACCTATATGTATAGTAATTGTTGCTCAGCTTTATTATTTTGAAGTAATAATATTTTCATATTTATTCTTTAATACAGTATAATATATGTAATTACTAATTATAATAAATTTAGTTAGGTTTAACTTCTCAGTGTACTTAATTTTAAGATATTATATATGAAAATAAGAGAAGTATTGATTTATTAGTGCCTGAGGTAGATGGTATATTGTGAACACACATTCTTAAAATACTAAATTATCTAAAATAATAAAAAAACATCAATTATTTCTTTCATAGCAAAAAAATTACCTCAAGATGTAAACCCTCGAGGAGTGTTTGCCTGTAATGAACTAGATCTATCAGAGGTCAAGGTATACGGGTTTGACTATGATTATACGTTAGCCCATTACAAACCTACTATGGAGCATTTACTGTACAACCTGGGCAGAGAATACCTCCTAGAAAAGTACAATGTGAGTTTAAAGCTTAAGATATTTTATTTTGTTTAATTATTTCTTGAATAAGCAGACTACAAATACACAAGTACAACATAGTAAGTGGAGACATAAAGTGAAAATGGCAATCTACTCAAAGAAAACCAAACTTGATAGAAGTTCATGAAATTTGTAAATTTTAATTTGTACATTTTATTTCAAACAATAGTTATGTATACAACAACTTATTATTTACTATTAGATCATTGGCTGAGTGCCTTAAGCGCTTGTCTTAGTAGTTCGGTGAAGCTGTCAAGGCCCAAGGCTAATAGCATAGTCAGTTTGAGAAAAAACAACTTAATAACAAATTCATCAACTATGGAATAATGAGTTATAATAACAATTTTAATCGTAAAATTTGAAATGTTGCATACATTTTATTTAGTACTATAGAATAACCACTACCTTTTGAGACATAATTTATGATTTTCAGTATCCCCCAGAAATATTAAAACTGGAGTATAAACCTAATTTTGCTGTCAGAGGTCTGCATTATGATATAGAGAAAGGATTGCTTTTAAAACTTGATTCATTCCTTCAAATACAATTTGGAGCAGTCTACCGTGGCCTGACTCCAGTCTCTACAGAGGAAGTACTGAAATTGTATAAGAACAGAATTATACCAATAGCATATGTTGAGGGAGATACTAGAGCTCATAAAGTAAGTAAACACATTTTTTTTAATTTTCATACATTTCTATGAGTTTATTGGACAAAGACAGTTGTTTTATGAATTTTCAAATAAGTAATTATGTCTTTGAATTTTATGAAAACAAGTATTCTTCTGTATTGGAAAAAAACTTTTTATAATTACATTATTTTCAATTTCTAAGACCTTGCTTACATTACTTTTATTTTCTTATACTATGTAGAACTCTAAAAAAACATTGTTACAAAAATCTAGGTACAAATGGATATTAAAATCTCAAACAGGCAACATGCGCCTTATGGTTTTTTTGGTAATGGAATTTCATCAAGATGAATGGATTCAATTATATATGAAGAAAATTACGATAGGATATAAGACAGATCACCGTTTTATTATGAACAATGCTTAGTAGGTTATACAGTACATACATACTTGTATACGTTGTGTATTCTAGACCAGATTACCTTCAATGTATTTACTAGCACTTGTAAGCAATCATTCACATGTACATTTATAGTCTCCCCTGCTGCAATGTGTTTACAAGGACTGTAAATGATTATAATCAATTGTCCTATGTCATTTATTCTCATTTATGCACAATTGTAGGTATAGTATTTTCCTATTTATATATACTATTAAATGTATTGTTGATTTGTATTTGTATAATGTATTGACACTATTTAAGTTAGTTAATGATTTTTAATCTTTGTACTCATAGATATAGTTTACAAAAAATATATATAATTTTATTTATATTGGTGGAGAAGTCATATAATCTAATTAGAATTATTTATTTTCTTGCTACATTAAGAGTGTATTCTCTAAGACTTTTAAATTTCCGACCATACCTTGGTTTTTCCATATTTATATTGTTCTGTTTCCCAACCTTATAACAGTATATCTATAGGTAGATAGGTTACATATTAATGTTTTATGGACAAAATATTATTTACATCTGCATTATAAAAGATAAATAGACTATCAAAGTAACCTTAACTTACATTATTTAAGATAAAATGAAGTTGAATGAAGTTCATTGCAAGCTGCACAACTTAACAACTATTTACAAACAAATTGCCTGGGATATGCATTATTTGTATTTAAAATTGTATATCATTATATAGTATAAAACAAAATTCCCTACCGCATCTGTCTGTCTGTTCGCGATAAACTCAAAAACTACCGACCAGATTTTCATGCAGTTTTCACCAGTGGATAGAGTGATTCAAGAGGAACGTCTAAGTATAATATGTCAAGGATTTTTTCATAATAAGGGCGTGACAACGTCTGCCGGGCCTGCTAATAACATTATATCAGATTTTTATATAAGTTGTTTAGCTGTATGAGTTAATAATTTATTTTTCAGCCCAACAGAGCGAAAATGGTTCACTTAGCAGATTTATTTTCAGTACCGGAAATGGGTTTGCTTTGTAATGTTGCTGAGTATTTTATTAAAAACCACATTGATTATCATCCGGAAATACTGTTCTTAGATGTTAAGGTAAATAAAAAAAATTCTTAACACAGATTATATGTTCTTATTGAATTTTTTTCATATCATGATATCTTTCATTGATTCATAATTTATTGTACCCTGTTATTTCTATAAACTACTTATTTTGTAAGTAATTTACAATTTTCGCATTTCTGTCGCCATTTTAATCCTTACTAATGTTATAAATGCGAAAGTAACTCTGTCTGGTTGTCAGTCTGTCACGCTTTCATGTCAGAACTACTGAACCTATTTTAAATGAATTTTGGTACACAGATAGTCTAGAGCCTTAGACATAAGGGCATAGGCTACTTTTTAATGAAAGGGTTGAAAGGGGTACGAAAAGTTGTATGGAAGTATCGTCATTTTTAGAGCTAAATGCTTGAAACTTATCTTTTAGGCTGTTGATTCGATATAAATAAATATGACATTCAAAGTTTGACACTCAAGGGTTTAAAATAACAATAGGAAATAGGGGATGAAAGTTTGTACAGAAACATGTAAGGTTCCGCTCCAATTTGAAAAATCCTTACAGTGTTAGATAGCTCATTTATCGAGGCTATATATCATCACGCTAAGACCAATAGGAGCGGAGCACCAATGAAGAATGTTTCAAAATAGTTTTTATTTTCTTTTTGAGAACTTACATTGTATGTTATTTAGTCCTAAGTCATTATTCCACACGTACGAAGTCGCGAGCAGAAGTTGGTAGTATATAATTACACTACAGTTATTTTATGCCATTACACATAACACCTCCACACACGTGCACGCATACACGCTTACACATGCAGGTGGAAGGGTTTTATCTTTTTCCCTTATCAAACTGAAATAGTTTAGAATATTATCCGATACGAAATTTATATACGAGTAAGAGTTATTGAGTTATGCTTGGTACACATATATGTTTCAACAACTCATATATGTATGAATAGTTAGCTTAGCTTAGCTCACATAGGTCGCGAATTGCATGTATGAAGGCAACAGCCAAAGCCGTCGGTGAGCCGCGCACCCTTGAGCTAGTTGTAAAAATAAAATCGGCTGAGTGCCTTATGCGCTCGCCTTAGTAGTCCGGTGAAGCTGTTAAGACCTTGCTTGGTCAATAGCGTAGACAGTTCGAAAAAAAAAAGTTATTCTATGTCAATGTTTAATGCCCACTGATTACAATATCATTTATATAAGTATAAACTTACCATTTTGTAACTCAGCTAGCAATCAATATATATTAATACAATTTAATTGTAGTGATATATTTAAAAATAATAAGTATCTACAAAATATATATATTTTTTTAGAATTCAGTGCAAAGTTGTCACCCTGTGATGCACAAGATTGTCGCCCAAAATGTTGACGAATATATAAGACCCAATAAGGATTTGCGACGATATTTCCAAATGGTGCAAGAGAATGATAAGAAATTGTTTCTTGTGACAAACAGTCCGTATCATTTTGTGTGAGTATTGAAAAGTTGATTTACTTATGAAGTACAGTATTATAAATTATGACTATCTAAGTTCTGGTATACATCCAATGCTTTTTAGATGAAATATATTGTCCCTATATTATACTAGCAGGCCCGGCAGACGTTGTCCCGCCCTGATTATAAAAAAAAATCCTTGACAATTTATATACCAAAACGTTCCTCATGAATCACTTTATCCACTGGTGAAAACCGCATGGAAATCCGTTCAGTAGTTTTTGAATTTATCGCGAACTGACAGACAGACAGACGCAGTAGGGGACTTTGTTTTATACTATGTAATGACTAGCTTCTGCCCGCGACTTCGTCCGTATGGATTAGTTACTTTGGGCTAATGCTCACTTTAACTTGCGACTTCTTTTACATCAAAGGTGAAAATATTTTTAAATAATACTTACGTTGACCTGGACTTTGAAACATTATTCATTGTCGTCCCGCTCCTATTGCGTCTTAGCGTGATGATATATAGACTATAGCCTTCCTCGATAGATTAGCTATCTAACACTGAAAGAATTTTTCAAATCGGACCCGTCGTTTCTGAGATTAGCGCGTTCAAATAAAAAAACTCTTCAGCGTTATAATATTAATATAGATAGTATACATGAGGTATGTATTCATTTTTAAGGGTCAGGCTTGTGTAGCTTTAGTTGCTTAATGTATGATATTTAGAGATGAGTGGTAGAGCCACGCTGAAGCTATTATTGGTTTCAGCACGAATGGGTAGTACCACCCTCATAGAAAACCGACGTGAAGTAACAGTGCTTGCCATTGTTGCGTTTCGTTCGGTCAGTGAGAGCGCTGGAGGCCAAGTTCCCTTCCCCTCTCCTATCTCCCCTCACTCCATTTCCCCCACAGGTTGGCACACACAGGTTGGCAACGCACTTTCGACTCCCCCGGTGTTGTTAGTGTCTATGGACGGTGGTGATCACTTAACATCAGGTGACCCACAAGTACGTTTGCCAGTTATGACATAAAAAAAAATTATAGTAGCTCAAAAGACTGCTTTGAAAACTAAATTTTTAAATATCATATCTCTTTTTATATAAATTCTAGCGTTCGTTTATATTTAATTAATAGAGAGTGAATTATATTCAAAATAAAAAGATGAGAATTATCAAAATAACAAAAAAAGGGAATTTGTTGTTTTTATTTCAAGCTTAGTATATAACTAACTGGTGACTAACTTAAATAAAGTATCAATAATGATTAACTATTAACAATCAGGTTACTGGTTCAAATTTGTTTTTGAACATTTTGAGCAAAGAACGATATACAATATCCACAATGTATATCTTGAGTAAGTTTGGGATTAATTTGTTCTCACAATCATTTTATTCTAAAAGAACGGTAAAAGCAGACGTTAAATTTGTGGCTGGCTATAATCTATCTATGATCAACTAAATTATTGTAAAAAGTATTATATATATATATAATATACTGAAAGTATACATCATGAATGGATTTTAAAATTAAGTATGCAATAACCGGTAAGTGGGTTATTTTAACCGTATTCAAAAAAAGGAGGTTCTCAATTCGCCTATATATATATATATATATATATTTTTATGTTTGTTACCTCATAACTTGGATGAACCGATTTTGATTATTCTTTTTTTATTTGAAAGCTGGTACTTCCCGTGTGGTCCCATTTCAATTTGGTCCAGTTCCGATAACGGCATCCAGTGCAAAACCGTATAAGTTTTAAATTTGCATTAAGTATGTACACGACAAATAGACGAATAACGTCATATCACGCTAACCGATTTCGATGATTCATTTTTTATTGGAAAGGATGTACCTCAAGGGTAGTTTGATGAGAGTTTGGTTAGGTTCTGATTATGGGATCCGTGACAAAGTAAGAAATCTTTCAAGAACCGACTTCCAGTACATCTCTAGGTAGCACACATATTCATATGTTTTATTTAATTTGGTTAATTTGATAAACTATTTATTTTCCGCTTTTTAGTGCCTTATGGGTTTTTGATTGATATTGAAGTTAATACTTTTTTTTGAAAATTTACTTTTAAATACATATGATCCGGTTCGTAGTGAGACCAATCTATTGCTATTTATTCAAGGTTATACACAAGATGCTGTCTTAATAGATTGTTATTTCGTCAAACAGAAATGCAGGTATGGAAATGCTAGTGGGTACGGACTGGCGGGATTTCTTCGATGTCGTCATAGTTAATGCGAATAAACCTAAGTTCTTCACTGAAGTATCCCGGCCAATTAGAGTGTTCGACAAAAATGCAAACACACACATATGGGAGAAAGTTACGTCATTAGAGAAAGGCACAATTTATTATGAGGTGAGATTTAACTAAATAAATATTCGTAGACTGACAAAAAAGGATGTCAAAACTATTATGATATAAATATTTTATAACTAGTTTATGTCCGCGACTTCGTCTACTTCGTTTATTACCTTAACAATATATTCTATGTTCAAAAGGAAAAAATATAAGTACCACGTCGCTTACCCTTCTTTTTCATAGCATAAATACACATCGCATTATAGAAAATTAAATAAATAATAATTATATATTAATAAAAATTGTAGTTTCATAGAACTTAAATAATCTTGCCTTAAAGTTATCGTGATATTATTTTTTTCGATAAGCACCCGTACTTTTTTTGCCTAATTCGTGTATGAAGACAGTCCTCTATCATTTTAATTATAAAATGTAAAGGTATATTTATTTATAAAATAATACAGTTAAAGAGGTGGATTTTTTTTATACCTATGACTTCTCAGAGAGTAGTTCATAATTTGTTTTCAAATAGTTCATTCTTATTTTACTGTAAATAACACCATTGCATAAATTAATTGAACCCAATATTAGTATATGATAGTTCGATCGTTCGGGCTTGTTGGAGGAGTCTGCTATCAAATCGTTCGATAATTCTGTCGATCATGTGATTGTTAATCTCTGGACATTTAACGAACTTTGAAATTACCACGACTCTCAGACTTGCATTTATATCACCACTGGCAAATCTTGGTGACTTTTGACCAACACCACTGGCAAATCTTGGTGACTTTTGACCAACACCACTGGCAAATCTTGGTGACTTTTGACCAAAGTGTGATCACCCCTCTCTCATGTTGCTACTTTCAAAATATTTCTGTGTGAGACCAACAAAATTTAAAAAATAATCACGTGGGCTCTCTTGATGCAATATCAGTGTATAGGATTCTATATTTTACAAAAATATGCACACATACAATTATTTTAATCATTTTTTGGACTTAACTAGTAAATGGGAACATTCAGGTTCAAATATAATATGGGGTGTAAGGGGTGTCGAATAACATCATAAGACTTGAGACACCCGAGCCGACCACACCTGCACGTGGTGCACCCTGCTGAATAACGAACGAGGCAATGGCGAAAGCGGGGTGGTAGGGTTTTACAGCCTGACTGGGTCGCAACCACCATGTATATGGCGAAAAAGCCCGTAATAGTGATTCGTTTCTGCGGGTCGCGTTTCGGGATCAGCTTGTGCATATCCAGCTTTTTGTAAGCCGGCATGACAGTGGCGACCGGCGATGGATAGTGTGTCACTCGGTGGTCACCATTATTTTTAGATTGTACTGTGCTTACCATCAGGCATAGTGCAGTCATTTTGCCGTGCTACAATAAAAAAAAATGTAGTACTGCGGTCGCCAGGACAATTGATTACAACACGTTCTCATGAAAATGCTGTGTAAGCAGCATAATTCTTACTAGTGTTCGTGTAACTCGTGGGAACCAGTTAGTTAACATGTTTAATTAAGTAGAATAAGAATGCATTCGTGGGCATCTGCTTCTGATCAGAACAATAATTTAAAGTATTAAGCCGATCAACTTTTGTAATTAATTAAATAATAAAATAAAATTTATTCTTTTAAGTCTTCTTTTAAAACTAGCTCCCGTAAACTTGACTATGTATATAATATTTATTTCAGGGCACTGTAAAGCAGTTGCAGGATCTAACGGGTTGGTGCGGGCATCAGGTACTGTACTTCGGTGATCACCCGTACAGTGACCTCGCTGACGTCACACTCGAGCACGGTTGGCGTACAGGTGCAATCATTAATGAACTCACGGTCAGTTTATTATGTTTTTTTTTTTTAAATATTCTTGTAGACTCTTACTCCTCATCTTTTTTATGATTTTATATTTTTTTTTTTATTAAATTGAATCAAAAATAGTTTTTAATATAGTGATGCAGCTTATAATATAACAATGACTAAGACTTATTATTATTTTACTTAACTATTATTATTATACTTAAATATTGTTTTTATTATTATTTTAGTGATGAGTAAGCATCGGATTTTTAATAGAGAATATAGCCCTAATCTTTTATGGCCATTTTTAAGTTATAATCCATAATTTTCCGCACCGGAGCGCTTAAGGCACATTGGAAGAACTTACCAGTTTGGTATATTAGAATTATCGAAAATAGTAAGCTGCTTATAGGCGACCAATTCTAGTTATTAAATACCAGGAACCTGCCGCGATTTCTTAACATTGCAGCATATATTATGCAGTTATATAATTTTTATGCAGTGATAGCTTTCAGATGGTAGTACTTCATCCAACTTACTAGAGACTTATCGTTATATTTTAGGCAATTTAAACAATATGTTTATAATTTACTAGTTTTTGCCCGCGGTTTCATTCCAATTAATCTTCGATTAACAATAACTAGATAAAGGGTCGGCGCGAAAAATACGTCTCGGTAAATAAGAGCTCACTTGAAATGTGTGCCCTTATTTTGTTTAGTTTGTTTGAAACACAGCCAATGTAAGCCCGTTTCACATACCGCAGTGTATTCAAAAGATGCAAAAATAATACCCGAAAAAGCAATTTACCGGCCGGAGTATCTTACTTTCGCTAAATACATGCTGAATAAGTTATATTTTTAGGCTTTAAACTAACAAATAATATCAAATTTTGAACAAAATTACCGATTTTAAACCTGTGATACAAATGTTCGGCCTCGCCCCTCACAAACACGCACAATAACGAGAAAGTGTACTTTATTCATTACGTGTTAAGGTTGAATTCACTCTAAATGTTGTTTATGTTGTCTTTTCATTTGTGAGGGGAGTAATTTATTGCTTTGCTCGTTTTATCGTAAGTATTAGATAATATTTTGAACATTTGTAACTTTATTACTAGGTGTTATGGTTGTAATTAGGTTGAACTTACTGTTTTAAAACTTTTTTTCTCTCTTTCTTAGTAAACAAATAGCTACACATAAATATATATTTACGCGGACAGTTTTTAGCATCGATTTTGTATGTGACCCTTTATCTAGTTATTGTTGATCGAAGCAATTAATAGAGATTTGGCCTATCCTTCAGGAATAGTAGTTTTTATCTGGATGAAAGGTACCCTAATTCCTTTTTTATACATAGCCTAAATTTAATGATGATTGTTCAGTGCTGTTTGTGAGAATGAGTAAACAACAAACTGTCGTTTATAATATTTGCAATTATAGAGTTGGCGTTTTTTGTTAACAAAATGGAGGACCTATTTATTATTTGAAGTTTCTAGGCAGTTTTTGTGACTTTCCCGAATTCATGTTATAATTTCGAATTCATCTCGTTTGTGCTCAGTTATCAAACTGTACTGTGAGGGTTACTAATATTACAAAAAATGGGGTGAAATTAAGTTTATGAATACAAAATTAAAACTACAACAGGAAAGATATTAGAAACAAAAGCCCATAAGAATTGAATTTAACATTCTACAGTTTTATGTAATTATTATATATATTGAAAAAATTAATACATTTTCAGCATGAAATCAATACCTTAAACACGCAGTCGTTTAAGGAGAACGCCAACTGGCTCCAGATGCTGACGCAACTGATAGAGGATCATCAGGATTACAAAGACCCTGAAGCTCTCGAAGTATTGGGACAATGGATGGCTGAAAGAGATTATCTCAGGTATGAATGTTTTATTAATAATACATATGTAATATAATTAAAATACTTTTTCTTTCAGGTAAATGGAAGTACATTAATGGTGGCTTTACGCCTAATGTTAAAGACTCTTTTATTTTATATTTTACTAGCGGGCCCGACGGACGTTGTCCCGCCCTGACAATAAAAAAAACTTGACAAATTATATACCAAAACCTTCCTCATCTATCACTTTATCTACTGGTGAAAACCACATGGAAATCCGTTAAGTACTTTTTGAGTTTATCGCGAACAGACAGACAGTCAGACGCAGTAGGTGACTTTGGTTCATACTATTATATTTTATGATGTGTATATTACTTTAAAATATCCCTATTTCGGGTGTTTTTGGTGGGCTCTTAGTTTGTTTTGTAGTGGCTTCTGTATTTTATTCATTCTCTTGTGTGACTTGACTCGTGCGTAAGTGAAGCGTATGGAGAATAATAATACCACGGAGCATGAATTCTGAAATGCCACAAAAACTTCCTGGAAAGTTTTAACAAGGGGGCCACCATATTCTTAGGACACAGAAATTATCGCAAGACACTTGTAATATCAATTAACTACTTGTCAGTGGCAGTAATAAACTACTAGAAGATTGGTTTCCTTCTTCTTCTTACCCTTATCCCACATAAGTAGGGTCGGTACAACATGTTTCTCATGATGTGGTATATGATTTGACTTAATTTTTACGATCGGCCGCCTGCCTGACATGAACCCTCCTTGGGATTATTTTGTTTGGTTTGTTATTTATTATTTTGGTTTCTAAATACCATAATAAAATTGGGGCTGTTCGAGTATTACGTAAGCAGATGTTTTGTAATTTCTGACCGCCCCCTCCCCCTCGTCAGCAAAAGAAACAGTGCTCTTACCCCCCTCCTACTCGTACGTCAACATTGTTATAAGTACTTTTTAAGCTGTTCTGGTATGCTCATTGACTCATGGGTGGCAGTTAAGAAGTCTAGAAATGAAAAGTTTATAGTCTATAGAGAAATTAACTTATAGTGGTTCGTTATTGGGGCGATGTTACCCCAGTTGATAAGACCGCGCGCCTCTTAAACCTACACATACAGACCCTCCAGCCCTTATATCGTTAATACGTAATACTTCGTCGTCTTTACGTAATACTCGAATGAACCCTTAGACTAGATATTGGCTGTAAATAACGCTGTGTGTTTACTTTTCATGCTTCCAATGTAGGAGTTGTTGTCTCGTTTCCAGGAACGAGATTAAGGCGGTGTTTAACTCTCAGTTCGGTAGCGTGTTTCGCACTTATCACAATCCTACGTATTTCTCGAGGCGGTTGTTTAGATTCGCCGATATCTACACATCGAATATCACTAATCTGATGAATTACTCGTTAACTCATACGTTTTACCCGAGACGCGGTGTTATGCCGCATGAATACGGTTCATATTTCGTGTAATATCAATATAATAAGTGATGTAAGCGTTTAAATCAACGGTTAAGGTCCTATACCTTTTACAGTATTTACATGAATGAATCATATTATCCTCAGGCAGTTGCGAATATTCGCTGTTGTAATGAGATTTCTTAAGTAAGAATAAGTTCTTTTAAACGTAGCCAGTGATCACCATTACAGAAGTAACCCTACACCGTAATGATGATCACTCGCTATACTAATAATAAGTGCAATGGAGTAACGTTTAAACGTAATTCGCTGTTGTAATGACATTTATTAAGTAAAAATAAGTTCTATTAAACGTAACCAGTGATCACCATGATAGAAGTAACCATATACCGTAATGATGATCACTCGCTATACTAATAATAAGTGCAATGAAGTAACGTTTAAACGTAATTCGCTGTTCTAATGAGATTTATTAAGTAAAAATAAGTTCTTTTAAACGTAGCCAGTGATCACTATTACAGAAGTAACCATATACCGTAATGATGATCACTCGCTATACTAATAATAAGTGCAATGGAGTAATGTTTAAATGTAATCAACAGTTTGTAAGGGGAAATATGTTGAGGATGGAAGGTCGACGGATGATGCTAGTCAAAAGAATATCCCTAGTTGCAAACGTAACATTGATGACGTCAATGATTCGTATATTCGTTTTTATGCTTTCAAACACCATCACATGTTTTTGTATTCCAATTAAAATTTCCATTTATTTCCCCTTATAGTACTGCTAGAGGATGTAGGATGTATGCGTTTCTATTGTGCGCGTTTACAACGAGCCCTGGAACATAGCTATAATTAAGATTTTAGAATTATATGTATGCTCAATCGATTTTTTTCTTGCCATTATTAAGTCTGCGAAATTGCAATTTTATAAGATCTATTTAATACTATGTTTGTTTTTTGAGAAAGTAAAAACACTCAAAATTATGACAATAACATTATTTTTTGTTAATTGTTACGAATGTAAACTGATCAAAGACATTTAACGAATGTTAAATAAAGTATTCTAGTCAGTTGTATTAATTTGCGTATCTCAATTATGCGTCATCTATGCTATGTAATAATTATTCATTCGATGCTCATCATTATAATAATTCTCATATATATAATGAAATAACTAATACATAAAATCGGGATTTGCTAGTAATTATTTAGTTACCTATAACTTACCGGTCTTTTTTTTTTTTTTTTTCGGACTGACTACGCTATTGACCAAGCAAGGTCTTAACAGCTTCACCGGACTACTAACTTACCGGTCTTTGATTAACTTTGTTCCTGTATTGTACTGCAAAACCTATCATCAAGTTATGTAGCCTAGTAATTTCATAAAATAAGGCACGTATCTTGTCGATCAGTATATAGTATATATAATTTATTATGTAGTACGTGGTAGTAATTATAGAGTATTTAATAATTAATTTACTATTTGGAAATATATTGAAGAGTATTTTTAATGCGTAGTGTTTATTTTCGTAGTCTTTTTTAAAATAGTGTCTATTTATCTGTAACGTTTATTTTGAGTGTGAAATGGTAAAGAATCATGATCATAAATATGAATAATAATTTTAAAGAAAATTTTTTAGTGCGTCAATATGTTTTTGTTTCATTAACAGGCTATTTAACTCTTCTGTATTTGGATGGGTTTTTCCATGCAACGTATTCTCAAATGTGTAAGGAGGATTTTATATAAAGATCTGTTTCCCTAAAGTTACCAAACCAGGACCTTATCTCGTTAGTTTAGAGATAAAAGTTATGCTAAACTAGGAAGTTTTAAAACAAAGGAGGTACGTAAGCACTGATGCTGGCTGGTTAGATAGTATTTATCAATTTATGATATAAATACCTTCTCAGCTTTTAATAATTTTAGCTAAATATACTTCACGAGGTAAAAAAACGTTCGTTAACTTACGTGTTACTTCATTTTGGCCTTTACTGCGTTAAGATTAGGTTTGATCATATCTTTAAATAATTAAATGCATATCTTATAATATTGGCAGTCAACGTATGATAAGAATGCAAATCAACAATTTTGGGTATAATTAGTTACAAAAGAATAATGTAATAATTATTTTATTCATCATCGTCTTTACAAAGGTTTTAATCATTTCTCTACCAATTATGTAGTATGCGGCCAGTCATTGACATAGATAATAAATGTATCAGTTGTGGAAATAATCGTTTATGGTCAAAGTTTAATCTGCAATCGTGTTACTAAATGCTTTTATCAGTTTAGGTATTAAGAGTGTTATTATTTTTGGAGGCATTTTAATGTAAGCAATTATTTAGTTATATAATGAAAACAATTAGCAAAATATTTTTTCTATAATTATCCTACTCTCTATAAATGATTTTTTAGATGATTTTAGTTAGGATTGAAGCATAATTATATTACTCGAATATTATGGAGTTTATTATTATTAAATCTGTTATAAAATATAAATGTGTTTTATTTAATTAAAATGTATTGTTTTGTATTCGGATTTTAAAACTGAATCTTCTTTAATTATTAAGGTACTTGGTTAATATATATATAAATAGCCAGAGGTAAATGATTAAGTACATATTCTGTCTCCTCTGTTTTTCAACCGATTTTCTTTATTCTTTTTTTGTTTAGTAGATATTGGTGAGCTTTCGTAATACCAATTATTTTTTACGACATGGTTCACGATTATTACGTGATATTTGTTTAATATAGATAATAATAACTATATATTAACACGTAAATAATAAGTTTGTACCCTTTATTATGGTGGAATTTCGATCGGACCACTAGTCAACAAAAAGGCGGTTAATAACGTCATGTAATAAAATTCATTAAAGTTTTCTTTTTTTTTAATTCTATAAATGTTACTGTAAGATCGAGTAGTAAATATGATCTGTAAATTATAATTAAATATTGGTCACTTGAAGCCATTTTTTTCTAAATAATTGTAGTATATATTTTTAAGAATAGAACGTCATAGTGTGTATAAATAGAATGCATATCTTTTTCAATAAAATAATTACGTGATAAGGAACACTCCCTTTATTATTGTGTATTTCTTTGAAATACGTTACGTTGTTCGTGTGATTCTTTATTAAAATTTGTTAGAATATCAATTGTTCTCTATATTGTAATACTATTAGTAAGTAGAGATATATTTTCTGATATCAATAATACACGATTTATTTCTCATAGAAGTTTATTTCGTGAATAAAAATATATTTACGATTGTATAATAAAAGTATGTCACTCATTAAAAATATGTAGGCGTTTCCTAGATAATTCTAGTGCTATATAAATGAGCTATATAAATAGGTATATAAATGATTTCTTGTATAAATTTGTCTTAAACTGAAGTTATATTTTGTATACATTATATTTATTATGTCATCGCTTTGTATAATTATGTTTGTTGAAATTTTGTTTAGTTGAAATAAACTATATGTTGAAATATATAAAGTTGTTTATTTGATCGTTTTGCTTATCGATAGAGGTTGTGACCTGCAGACAAAGCTAAGATAAAATTTGATCTTTAATAATGAAGAAATTGCTGTAATTATAAAATAATAATGAAATACGAAGTTTATACATAGTTGTTTATATATTTTATTTATTATATTTGAAGTTTTACATAATTATATATGCAAATCTTAGGTTTACTTTGGATTGAAGTTAAATTTCATTTATCAATATTACAAAGACATATTTTCTAAGACTTCTATAAGAATATCATTAACAGTCTGCTTATCGGAGAGTTTAAATATCAGAATAACGATTTTCTACAATCAAATGCTGTAAAGTCTTAACATTTATATGAAAATAACATTACGTAATCAATAACAATCGCTATACCAAATTATTAGCTTTTTATGAATAGTACCTGACTTTGCTTAAAAGAAGGGGTATGCCGTATCAATAAGTAGAACATTATCAGCCTTGAGTGTCTTTGTTTGAATAGTAAAACCGATGTTATTGTAGCGCAGTTTACAGGGTCTGTCCGGACGTGCCATAAAGCAGAGCGTGTACAGGGCTGTCTCCAATTCGGGTGATGTTCCCACAAACATGTTAACTTCAGGTGCATCCTTTGTGTCACTCAGTATCGAGTGCTGCTTCAGAATCAGCCCTTTCTGTAAATTATACGACGAATCATAATTTTATTTAAATTCTCCTATTCTAAAATAATGAGAGACCGAATAATAGAATGAAAAAAAATATTTTTTTGTTTTATTATCGACTCGCTTACCCCGGAAAGTTCTAGTTTGTCGATGTGACCCAAGTAGTTGGCTTTACGATCTAATTCACGCTTCGCGAAGAACAACCAGCTGTGTAAACCTGTGTCACAGATTGTATATTATACAAAGGATTTGCTTTAAAGTTTAAAGCTGTACATTAACCAAATATATAAAGAAAAACCACTGTTATCACACCATTCCCGAATCTTAAAGTGTTAATGTAAATAAAAGTGGTTTCATATCAGGAATTTTGCGGATTTCTAATTCAAAGATCTTTCTAGATCATATCAGGAATTTTACGGATTTCTAATTCAAAGATCTTTCTAGATTCTATCTCATTATAGAAAGTGGGCGTCATAGCCCAATCTCTTGTTCTACTGAGGTGAGATCAAGTACGTTACTTCTATGGATTATATACTACATTCTAGCCGATAATTTTTAAATCTACTGAACGCGATACTGGATCGTTTTCGATCAGTTTTTTTTAGGTCTCAGATATTTATAAATACTTCGCGTTTAACGATCTGTAATTTCTTGCTATTAAGAATGCGCAAGCTAGTAGTTTCATACGCAGAGGCTCAGCTATTTTCAAATAAAAAGCTTTAGATAAAATGAAAAACATTGAATATTGCCCTATACACATATTTTTTTCTTAGACGCTCATCAATAATTAAATAGACTGTAACAATAGGTTTTTCTTATCATGGTGGCAATGGGTTGCGTTATTCCAAAATAATATAATAAATAGATTAGTTAGCGAACAACAACGCAATGAGAAATGTAAATTCATGGAACCCACTTGAAAATCGCTGTGCTAGACAACAGAGCTAGTCAAAGCAACATTAGAAAATAACAGTAAAAACTCACCAAGCACTGTATCAGATTTCAGTTCAGCCATAAATATATTTTCAAAGGCACAACTGCATTTGCAAAGGCCAGTCCAGTGACGCGCGTATTTCGTGAACCAAATTTTCTGTAGTAACTGGACTTGTTCATTGTACTCATTCATTTGAGTCAGACCTAAAGAAGAATTAGGAAGGTCTGTTAATTATTATTTTAATTTATTGTAGTACAAGATAACGGGTAAGAACTGTGCAAGACCAGCAACAGATATTGATGACATGCCCTCTGTAAGTTAGAATGGATCCTATTTATTTCTAACTTGCGGGCACGACAGACGTTGTCCCGCCCTGATAATAAAAAAACCATGATAAATTATATACCTAAATGTTTCTCCGCGAACAGACAGACGTGGCAGTGGACTTTGTTTTATACTATGTAATGTTTTCAAATATTCAAAGACTCATATTTTGAATGCCTATCTGGGGTGCAAAACTTGGAATTTTGGCCGTCCCTTGAATGCGACCCTTTGTGGAACAGACGAATAACAAACGAAGATTATATAAGTGTGGCGGTAGGGTTGACACATCAGTATAACTTGATCGCATTCGCCATACATATAACGAATTGAAATCATTTGGTACTTGTCGTGTTTTGGGATATGAAGTACTAATAGCGGCTATTAATACATATTCTTTGACTAGTCATTCTTGTTCATGATTTATAATCAGGTGTATAGTTTTCATTTTACCAAGTCAATGTATAACATAGTATATAATCTTCCTAGCCGATTTCGACTACAGCGACCAAACTTACGGGCTGGGGTGTTTTGCTCGTAGATGACGTGAAGTACCCAATTTTAGCTGTAAGTTTACGAGCACAAAAAGGACATGTTATGGTTCCGTTACACATACAACATAGTATATTCACAGATTTAATGAAGTAATAGATCTGAGATCATCAACGTTCCAATTGTGCGCAGTTTATTTGCAAATAGTCAGGAGCTACATAGAGCGAAACGGTAGTTACTCATTTACTAACCAACATCAATGAATTAGTTAAATATACGACTATAGTTGATCGTTTCAGAGAAAATAAATAAGAAAATGCGACTTATTTTATAAGCAAAGTGATATATAGACTTTACCTTTACTAACAAGGAAATTCATAAGGCTGCGAATAGGTCCGGTGGCGAGAATAGTATTAATATAAGTTGTCTGTTCCGTTTCTTCCTGTAACATGACATCATCAACAATATAAACACAGGTGGGTACCTTTATTCTTGCTATTCGCTACATGTTTATAACATATGTATGATTTAATTGCATCCATTACTCACATTAGGCGTAACGAATTCTGGTCTGATCACGTTTTTATGATAGTTGTCGAATAATGCTACGAATGGTCTTATTGTAGGACCATTCCACACGTTCTCAGGCACGGTTAATAAACTGTGAATATTAGAGAATATTAATATAATGTCAATGTTCAAATATTTAATAACTCAGAATCACGCGCATACTCAGGTTTTGGGTCGTTCGGCTGGCTGAATATTGCTCGGCAAAAATCGTCGTGTAAGTCTCAAGCCTAGTTTGATATTACCTCGTAAACCAATATATAAGCTTAATATACGAGCGTTAATGTGTAGTTAAGTTATTAACGTACTTTAAATACTAAACAAAAAAAACAAGATCGTTTGAGAAACTGTTTTCCCTCTGCTTATTTATAGACAAAAAAATCTCAATCTCTGCGACGAAACTTGTTAAGGTAATTACATTAAACACTCAACTCTAACTGATTAACGACTCTATCGACGTGGATTTCAAACACATGTGTATGTCATCAGATTATTAAAAAATTGAATTATTTATAGCTGACTACACAAAAAAGGAAAACTACATAATATTGATTTAGTTTTCTCTATAACATCGTAGTCTTGCGTTTTTTTCTGTAGACAAAGTTAAAGTAGAATATTTTCAAAGAGACAAGAACAGTATCTAAATTATTCCTATTCATTTTTCTCGGTTGTCCTTATTTGTAATAATAAAAGATAATGATTAACAAAAACTGACTTAAACACACTAAATAGTTTTAGCATATAATAAATTATCTCAAGTTTTGGAAAATCTTATCGATAGTGACTTACTTCGAGGGTGCCTCGTCGTTTTTGGACATGGGCGATGTTTTCCCTTGCACGTTAACTTGAATGTAGCTGAATGCATTGTTTATATCCGCATTCAACATCTCCTCACTGATTCGCAACAGATCATCGTCAGTTGTGGAATCCTGTATTTGACGTAGTAAGTCTTCATAGCTCTTCTTCTTAGCATAGTCGACGACGCCACCAACAACCGTACCAATCTGTTGTAATGTATTTTGAGCTGTGTTCCCTTGTTGTCCAGTCACGGAGTTAGAAATTAAATTTGGAAGTATGCTGTTAAATATTTGCCCAGCTGCATGAGCTATGTCGTCGGCATAACATACCCCTAAACAAACGGTTAATATTAAAATAATTCTCATTTTGTAATTAAATGTACAATTACAGTCCTTTCGCGCTAGTGATCTCTGGCACTCTGCGCAAGCATCGAGTCCGAGTGGGCGATACAGCGACCTTTAGATGACGCCATATCTATGTATATATAATATGTGTACATGTTGTTGAGATTCAAATAGCGGATTTCCAGTCATAGCGATGGTCGTTACCCTGAATAATTAAGTAACCTGATACGCAGCAACCAAATGTACTCATATAAATATTCAAGGACATGCATCATGAAGGATATACATTTGTCAGAAATGGTTGAAAATGAGCTTCTAAGAGAAGTTCACCTTCATCTAAGAAGGTGAACTAACTTCCTTCTAACCTTCTACATGTTATAATAATAATGTAAATCTATAATACGTGTCTGTACTTTTTAGATTTTTGTGAATAAATGATGCAGGTGTCTTAGAATAAGTAATAATATATATTTTAATCAATTTAGAAATGTCTGTTTGTATGTTTGTTTGAACATGCATCACTGCTAAAGTATTGCGTTCACGATGAAACCAAGAAAATCATAAAGCATATCCTCAAGTTCTTTTTTTTCGAACTGACTATGCTATTGACCTGGCAAGGTATTTAGAGCTTTACCGGATTACGATATCCTCAAGTACCTTTTAGTCCCGGTTTCATTAAAATCGGTTCACTCTATCAAAAGTTATTTTTACTTTAATCACGCGACTTAATTACGATATGGAAGTAGATAAATAAATGGACTTATACATTAGATGATTTTATTAGTCACTTTTTTTTTACATTAGGTCTTACGCGGACTGAGTCGCGGGTACAGCATATTTTATATAAATACTAGCGAACCCGATAGGTAGCAGGTGTCCTGCTACAAACCCTAATGAGATATATATATAAAAGAACATTTTGAATTATGTGTAATAAGAATTATTGACAACAGCGCTACCTATCGGGTACAACTATAACTAATAACCATCCAAATAACCGCACCGTATCAAAATACATGTGCACACCGGAGTTTTATACTTGCATAAATAATGTTAACTGTATTTTGGGAACCGGAGATACTCTCAACCAGTAGTAAAAGAAAGCCATGTGTTCTTAGCAAAAAATATTATCACAAGCAGATCGTCGCAGACGAGTGCGCACCTGCAATGCAACAATAGCGTGCTACCTGCACTGCAGCATTGCAGGAAAATCTTATTTTACTTTATGTATTATGCATCAGCTCGTAGGTGACCAGTAGGTATGCTGGTAAACAGTTATTTGATTAATGTCAGTGTAGATACAGTATAAAATAGTTAATGGGAATTACAATATTTTAAGAATTAAAATGATACAGTACATAATATAAACAAAAACAGGCTACCCATATACCAAGAAACACGTTATCACGATGAGGTCATCTCAGGCAGAGGTCGTTCGGTTCGCGTAATTTATATACTCAGTAAACTAGCGGTAGTGGCTTCACTAGCTCGACTCACTTGACCCTGACAAACATTTCGTTTCAAATCGTAACGAAACTTTTGACTTAGTCACAAAAATCAACAAGTCTTAACTGCACCTCACGTTGCTAGCAAGATGAAGGCTTTCACGTTTATTTTGTTTTTGGCCATCTGTTCCATTGAATGTAAGTGTGAAAACAATTTTATCCAAATTAATATAGGTATTTACGAAATAATAATTACTATAATCATTTCAATATATTGTATCAAGTGTTAAATGATGTATTTACCGTATGTGAGATATTAATAACAATTTGGTGTATTTATTAGAGTGATAGTGTTGCCAGACAGCTGGAAATTTTAAATACCATTTATAATATTCCTCAAATTTCCAAGAAATAGAATTGAATACCAAAGTGACTCATTAAAAATGTAATAACCAATTTCAGGTCGCAAAACCTACAAACCCATTGATAAAAATGCAAATGTCGACTTCATTAACATGGAAAGTGGTGGCGCCAAGTACGGTGGTAACGCGCGACCAGGTCAAATTCCCGCACAAGGACCCACTGTCCCAGTTCCAGCTGGCCCTGCACCAGTTCATGTCGGACCTGTTCCTACTGTATCGAAACCGCAGACTCCGAAACCTGTTGTTACTCCAATTACTGCAAAGCCTGTAGTACCTAATCAGCCACCTAACCAAATCAAACCTGTGCCCGTCAACCCTACGCCTGCGGCACACCCTATAACCACTCCAGGACCGGGCAGTGTGAAACAGCTTGTCACCTTCTATGACAGTCAGGGTAAAGGCAGCCCTATCAGACCGTATACTTACAGTCAAGCAGTTAAACAAGGTTGATGGAATGTAATAAAATTTGTTTTAAATTTTCACAAATAAAAGGAAATTGACTAAATATATAATAATAATATTAGTGTGATTTTATTGTTTTTTATTTTATAAATTTCGGATCTTGTTTTTAGATTTTTACACATCATGTTCGATTATTATAGATAAGTTTGACATTTGTTACTGATTTTTTTTTCGAACTGACTACGCTATTGACTAAGCAGCTTTACTGGGGTACTAAGGCAAACGCTTAAGGCACTCAGCCGATTTTATTTTGACAACTAGCTCAAGGGTGCACGGCACACCTCGGCTTTGGCTGTTGCCTGATACATGCAATTCGCAACCTATCTTTTTTTTTTCTTTTTTTTAACGTGGGGAAATCGGAAAATCCTGTTGCTGATGTTTAATGCTTTATATATAAGGTAGATGAAACCTTTCACGACGAGCCATTCTAGGATCTATTTATAGACCCTAGATATAACCTAGATATAACCCTAGATATAAAATAGAATAACCTAGATATAGACTGTTGATTTATGACATACAAATTTAAACTCACTCAAGATAAATATGTCTTGTATAATATTATACTTAGTCTTGATTAATAAAATTGCATAAAAATATTTATAAAAAAACAGAGTTTTGCAAATATTATTATTAGAAATGGAGTTAAAAAATACTTATAAAAGCGCATTACAATGTGAGCTAATGCAGTATTGCAATGAGTGGATGATAACTAAGATTGTCAGTCGTGATATTTAATATCACCTGAAAATTATAGTTCGTAAAACAATGTATCGTACAGTATCGACAACGGGTAGAAAATTGTTTTTTATCCATATAGTTTCACATATTTTAAAAACATCTTTAACCTAGCCGCATAACCTTCTAGACCCCAGGCTTGCAGGTGTGGAAATGTAAGGCACAACCTTGTATTTACGTAGCTGATGACAACAAAGTTTATGAAATCAACAAAAGACGATCACTACATTATTTAATTGACAGTGAACCCATATCAATGGAATAGATTATCCGGTTCTAACACTCTTTAGGAAGTAAGTTTAAGGTCGTAGAACCCATTATACTGTGCCTACGTATACATAAATACCATGTATTTTTATGTACGTAATTTGCATGATGGAAATAGATACTAGGATTAGTTACAGGTGTATTTTAGTGAAAAATAATAATTTATTTTAAACTGCCTATATATATATTTAGTAAATGGTAGAGCCACATTGAAGCTATTACTGGTTTTAGCATGAATGGATCGGCTCGTCCGGGGTAGTACCTCCCTCTCACAGAAAATCGACGTGAAGTATAAACAGTGCGTTTCATTCGGCCAGTGAGACCGCCGAAGGCCTACCTCCCTCCTCCATCAGGACGGCAACGCACTCGCGACATTCCTGGTGTTGCTAGTGTCTATGGACGGTGGTGATGACTGACTATCAGGTGATCCGCCTGTTCGTTTGCCACCTATAATATAAAAAATAATAATAATAATAACTTTCGGATTTATCTTAATTCAACGAGAGGGTAGTATTCGATATTAGAAGAGATTCTTAGTATACTTTAAGACATTTAACGGACTTTGAATTTTTTTATATCATTGTAAGCAAACGAACATATGGGTCACCTGATGTTAAGTGATCACCACCGTCCATAGACACTTGTAACACCAGAGGAGTCGTAAGTGCGTTGCCAGCCTGTGTTGGGAGAGGAATAGTGGGTCTCAGTCGCTTTCACTTACCGAACGAAACGCAACAATGCAAGTACTCTTACTTCACGTCCGTTTTCTGTGAGAGGGTGGTACTTCCCCGGTCGAGCCGACCCATTCATGCATAAACCTGTAATATAGCTTCAGCGTGGCTCTACCACCTACAAAAATTATCACGACTCTCTGAATTGCATCTAAATTATTTTGAAATAAGCACGACTCTATGACTGTACCTAAATTATAACTGACAAATCAAGGTGACTTTTATGTTATACTCATGCAACACGTCAAGGGAATGAGTAGTGAATTGTATCAAATTGCGATCACCCCTCTCTCCCTTTATATGCGAAACCAACAAAATTGAAGAAAAAAAAACCATTATTTATATGTACTTCCATTGTTGCGGAGACCGATTATTAAACTAAAAGGTTTTTTGTATTAGATAATTCACAACAAAGCTTTAAATTTTGCAAACAAACGTTATGATTTGATAATATCGTTTGGCAATCTACACCCGTAAACAAACAGGGCGTAAGTCGGTGGGTGCGTCGCGACGATGTACACGAAATGTGCCACTTTCACTCTCAGAGTGATTCATACAACCATTCAGCCCACTATTACGACTACAGGACCTCAGTAACTCTTACGTGGACATACACCGAGAAATATTGTGCAACACTTCGTCCGCATTCTCGATTTATAACGACAACAATGACTTACATCGCCCAAATAAAAATAATGTTATAAATTTGACGTCATTATGAATGGTCCGTTATGTAATGAATGAAAATAACTTTCTATTTTGTAAATTAACATTACAGTAATACTTCAAAAATACATAATAACATTTTTATTTTATAGCCTATTCATTTCATGAAGATAAATGTTTCTCTTGTACAAAATCATTACATTTTTTTAATATCATAGGAGGCAAACGAACAGGTGGGTCATCTGATATTAAGTGATCCCCACCGTCCATAGACACTTACAACACCAGGGGAGTCGCAAGTACGTTGCCAGAATGTGTTTGGTGGGAGGGGAAGGGGAGGAGTGAGGAGGGGAGAGGGGAAATGGCTTCCGGCGCTCTCATTGACCGAACGAAACGCAACAATGCAAGCACCGTTACTTCACGTCGGTTTTCTGTGAGAGGGTGGTACTACCCCGGGCGAGCCGACCCATTCATGCTGAAACCAGTAATAACTTCAGCGTGGCTCTACCACCTACAACATATTATGTATCCGCTACAAAATACATATAAGAGTTATTGATGTACGTATGCTTGGGATACATATATGTTTCAATAACTCATATAAGTATGAATATGTAGCTTAGTTTAGGTTAGCTCAAATAGGTCGTGAATTGCATGAATCAGGCAACAGCCCAAGCCGAGGTCTGCGCGCATCCTTGATGTAGTTGTCAAAATAAAATCGACTGAGTGCCTTAAGCGCTTGTCTTAGTAGTCCGGTGAAGCCGTTAAGACCTTGCTGAGTTAATAGCGTAGTCAGTTCGAGAAAAAAAAAATAATACAAAGTCCTCTGTCAAATCTGTCAGTCTGTTCGCGATATATTTAAAAACAACTGAGCGGATTTTCATAAGCGTTAATAGCTAGAGTGATTCACGAGGAAGGTTTAGGTATATAATTTGTCAAGACGTTTTGTAAATTGATTGAAATATAACTGGGAGGTTTCGTCGAAAACGATACCTAATCCATTTGAAATATAATAAAACAGTTGAGATAAATAAACGACGCAGACGAAGTCGCGGGAATCAACTAGTTACATTATAATCGGTTTAGTTAAAGTCGGCTAAGCATTAAATTAAATTTTATTTATTTAATTTTTCATTATAAAACGTAAAAGTATTGATGCAAACATTTATAGCCAGTTTCTTAATAACACATATTACCCGTATAATTTTTTTGTTACAATCATATGAGATAAGAAAGAAAAAAAAGAATACGATTTTTAAAAGTGTCATTGAAAATCTTATACTATCTTAATTAAGGAAGGCCGTGTTTTAGTGAAATTTGGAATTTTATAAATTGTTATATTCCTGATCAAAAAAATGAAAGGTACAGACAGAATTACAGATTTATTAATATTAATAATGGTATCCTGTTCAATATAAGAGAAATGCGGATTGTGGACAGTGGCGAATTTACACATTTGCCGCCTGTAGGCTATTAAATTTTGCGGTCCATACCGATTTCTATAATTGAGTACATATTGGGTTCATATTCATATTAATTACAATTTCTTTATCAATGAAATTGTAACGTTATGATTTGTGCACTATCGCCCTAATTGCACTGCCTTTTTTCCGTAATTAGTATGATTGTGAGCTAAAGTAAAGGGTAAAGGATTTTTAATTTTGGCCTTTAAGCCATTTGTACATACCAGATATATTCATTGCGTATCATATTATTGGGCACGACAGTCTTCAACATTTAGATATTTATGTAGGTGGTAAAGCCGTGCTGAAGCTATTACTGGTTTCAGCATGAATGGATCAGCTCGCTCGCTACAGAAAACCGACGTGAAGTACAGTGTTTGCATTGTTGCGTTTCGTTCGGTAAGTGAGAGCGCCGGAGACCCATCTCCCCTCCCCCAACACAGGCTGGCAACGCACTTGCGACTCCCCTGGTGTTGCAAGTGTCTATGGCCGGTGATGATCACTTAACATCAGGTGACCCACCTGTTCGTTTGCATACTATGATATAAAAAAAATTAGACAAATAAAAATTTGTCCCCAAAATTGCCGTCCTGGGATCCAGCCTACTCAGCCTACTGGTAAATCCGCCACTGATTATGAATATGAAGAAATGTGTATTTATTATTACACTAATCACGTATAGAATCGATGCAGTCAGGAATTGCAATACATACTTCGTAGATACTGTCACTATTTATTTGGCCAGAGCTTCGCCTTACAATACTTCGAATATAATGCCGAGATATCACCAACATCTTGCCTTTTAAAGGCCCATCTATATAAGTCAAAGCTTTTACTATTTATATAATTATTCTTATTTATGTATCTTTATTATGGTGGCGCTAGTTTCAATGTGTCTCTTAATATGGTGGCGCTAGTATCAATGTATATCTCTAATATGATGGCGATAGTGTCAATGTATATTTATAATATAGTGGCGCATCAATGTTCCGGTCTTGTTGTAGTCTCGTCTCTTGAATGTGATGCAGCGGCACCGGAGGTGGGCGGTAACATTATAGAAAAATTTGAGATCACTTATAGTATTTTAGAAGTAGTGGTAGTCGAGTGGTTTTAACTATGGGATGTATTCAAGGTCCGCAAGGGCTCGAACTTCTACATGTACCTACTGCCAAATTTCAGAATTTGCATACATTTACTAATGTCGCACTATCGGCTGACAGCGAAGAAAACCATCGTTAGCAAACCTGAACCTGAGAAATGTTCATGTAATAACTACCACCGTTTGTGGGAAAGTATGGAATTGTGAATTTCTCGTTTGAAATCGCCAATACGTTGTTGGCTAGTGTGGTGATTATATCTATACTTCGGTATATCGGTAATTCGGGATGAGGCCTATGGCCGTGCAGTGGTCTCGTACAGGCTGATGAGATGAGATTACAGTATATTATCAAAGGAATCATTAGCCAGCAGTATACTAATACGAGTTTACGACGAGAATTATTAATGTTATGTAAATAAATTATGGAATTAATAAAGCCAATAGAATCTCACCAGTTTCTATTAAACAAAATTTATGATCAATCGTCCTCTTATGTACATACGAATATAATTGGTTTTCATGTGAAGCCAATGAAGACTCAACCGTGGAATAATAATAATAACAAGAGGAACCGTGTTTTGTCTTGTTATAATTATGAACTCGCTGTTTTGCTTTCCAATTCTTTAAATATCACTATAAACCAACACATTGGCCATCGGGTCAATTAAGACAAATTCTAAATTTAATATTGGTAAAATATGTCTTGCTTTACTTCTGTTCCAACTTACCTAAGTAAATATCGTATTAAAGTATATATATAATGTAATTAAATATAAAACGTTTAAATTTCAACAGTTATGTTGTCGTGCGAGCAATTTATACCGTCAGTAGCACTTTTGTAAATATTCCTATTAGGTATGTATAAATTTACTGTCATTTATAAATTTAAATAGTTACTTACGTAAAAGAGTGCGTACTCGCTATTTTCCAAGCTTTCTACTACGTAAAATTGAATTTCATTCTGCTCAACTTTCTTTCGCTCTCTCGAGATTAAAAAATATAAGAATTTATAACAATGTGCAAACGTAACCGAGTGTGGTTGCTTCATTAACGTCAAATCTAACTTGTCGCTTATAAAATAATGGAATGTATTTTATATAACAATGGCTTACCAAATTTCACATGCTTCTATCAGTCACCACAAAGATGTGTTTTACCTTTGTTATGTATGATATCGGGTTTTAATCTACACACAATGTGAACGGCCCGTTTTGCGACCGTAAGCGTACACGCTTTTGGTTGGGCGAGAAAGTACCATTACAATTTACACGTGAAAATGCAATTTCATGGCGTTGAATAAGAGACGTGTTCGTTCATTTCTACTACACAGAATTAATTAACGTACTTTTGCAATTATATAAAATAATATTACATTCCTTGGTTAAATATAAATATTTTTATGTCGGAGGTATGAATGTTACGCGGCTTTATGGTCATTTCGAAGCTTCACTTGACGTACATACGTAGGAATGTGAAATTTTTACTAATCCGTTCCTTATTTGGTGAGCATCATCATAATATTAGAAATAATAAGAACGGTATTTATGAATGTTTGTTAAGATAATAATGTGTCCTTATTAAAGACCTTTTATGTTAACTACAGCCGTCCTTCACTTAAAGCAATTATATCAGTATTTCAAAATAATTTAAAAACTACGTTAACTTATATTTAGTGAAAGCTTAATTTGTTTTCGAATTGTATATTAAATTTACACGTTACACGTTAAAAAAAAGTATACATTTGTCTTTATAAGTTCTCAATAATATTATTCTTACTATTCCTTACTATATAATATTAAAAAGAACATAGGATAGCTTTAATCCTCAGAGAAACATGTTCCCGAGAGATAAATCAAATCCATATTAGCGCGGGCGAAGCCGCGACCAAAGGCTAGTATATAATAGTTAATTAGTTGACTATTTTGAATAATCGTGTAAACATACTGCATACATTTTTTTACTTTGTATTCATTTTTACCATAACATATTTATGATATACTAGCGGGCACGGCAGACGTTGTCCCGGCCTGATTAAAAATAAATCCTTGACAAATTATATACCACGTTCCTTATGAATTACTTCATCCACTGGTGAAAACCGCATACCGTTCAGTAGTTTTTGAGTTTATCGCGAAAAGACAGACAGACAGACAGACAGACAGACAGACGGTAGACAGCGGTAGGGGACTTTATTTTATACTATGTATTGATAGTTCCTGTAGCCCACGTTCCTGTACAGTTATGATATCATTATACATATAATAAGAATGTATATCTAAAGTGTCCGCACTATTTAGATTTTTATGAAAAAAAAATGTTGCGGCGTGTTTGTCTCTCGTTTTGTCTGCCTATCTGTTTTTTTGGACACGCATAACTACTAAAGTATTGTGTTCACGATAAACCTCATCCTCGAGGAACATTTAGTCTTTATTTTATTAAAATCGGTCAACTCTATCAGGAGAAAAACAGGTGAACAAATGCAATTCAGTCTCATACAAAAACAAGGATATTATATAATAATGTATAGGTAATATCTAAGACACATGAGTGTTTTACTAAACGTAAATTACTTTGTTATGTTTATTAAACGAAAGAGTATTTTTGCATTAAGTTCCACGGGGACAAAGTCGAGGGTACAGCTAGTATTGAATAAAATACTTTATAATTTAGAAGATACATTAGATCGCGCTAAGATTTATTATAACACTGGCTCGTGGCTCTGCATGAGATTTTTTATATAATAGGTCTTTACCTATGAAATTGCCGTTCTGTAGTACTGGCCATTTCAAATCAAAATAATTATTGTTTGGCTAAGGATTCTAATTTCAAATTAATTTTATTTTAAAAACATGGAATTCTTTTTCCATAAGTAGTCATTTGTTTATTGATTAGTGGTACATTTTCATCGCATTTCATCTTTTTTGTCATCATGGATACGTTAAAAAATCAAGTAATTATGGAATATGAGTACCGTCGTGGCAGCAACGCGGCACAAGCAGCACGCAACATCAACGACGTTTACGGAGTTCTGGGAATTTCGACCTGAAAAATGAACCTCGCGGTCGTCCGAAGACTTTGGTCGACAATGACGAATTAAAGGCGATTGTGGAAGCTGATGATACACAATCTACGGCTGAATTAGCAGCAGCTTTCGACGTTAGCGTCAAAACAATATTGGTCCAATTTCCAATTTGCGTCCAATTGCCAAGGTGAAAAAGCTTCACAAATGGGTGCCCCACGAACTCAATGATCGCCAGCGCGAAGTACGCGTCGACGTGCCTTGCACTGCTCAACAGACACAAATGAAGGAATTTTGAACGGCATTGTTACCTGCGATGAAAAATGGAATCTGTTTGATAACCGCAAGCAGTCAGCAAGTTGGTTGGATCCTGGTTCAGCACCTAAACAATGCCCTTAACGAAAACTTACCCCTAGAAAAGTGATGTGATCACTGTTTGGTGGTCTAGCGCCGCCGGTGTGATTCATCACAGCTTCTTACTAAACGGGGTGAGCATTACTGCAGATGTGTACTGTGAAGAACTGAATACAATAATGGAGAAGCTGGCACATCTCCAACCAGCATTAGTCAATCCGCTCCGCTGCTCCTGCACGACAACGCGCGACCTCATACTGCACAGCAGACGGTCTCCAAGTTGCGAGAACTGGGGTTGGAAGTTCTTCGTCATCCGCCCTACTCACCAGACCTTGCGCCTACAGACTACTATTTTTTCCAGAATTTGGATAACTCCTTGGCGGAAAAAAATTCAATACCCGAGAGGCATTACAAAATGCCTTTGAAGAATTTGTTGCTTCCCGTCCAGTTGATTTCTTTAAGAAGGGCATCATTAAACTGCCACTGCGTTGGCAAAGATGCATTGGTTGCATGGGTGTTTACTTCGATTAATACAAATAAAAAATACATGAAAAAAATTCGTCAAAGTTTTTTCATACAAAACGGCAATTTCATAGGTAAAGAAGACCTATTAGTAATTGTTGTCTATTTCATAGAACTTCATAAAACATGAGTATATTTTATGATTTTCAAATAACGTATACTTCCCTCGTACAGATTTCTTAAAATTAAAATATGATAATTTTATACCAATGTCTTCATGGCATATATTTTTCGTGTATAAAATGTCATTCGTTAAAATTAATAAAATTTTGAGTTAATTTCGAATACCAACAGAACGACTGACAAAATGTTACCTGCCACAAAATTGAATGTACCTATAGACAGAACTACAGATTTATTAATAGACAGTATATATATTCTGATATATACAATAATATATATAGTAAATAGATTAAATGTAACATGGCGAATTATTAATCTTTATTCCATTCAATCCCAACATAATTATACAAAGTTTAATGTGATTTGTTACTCACATTATTTACTTAATCATTTTTAATGGTCTCTTTTTTCAAAATTATTTCAACTGAACAATGTTTTAACTGAATTACATTTTTTAATATTTTTGAAGGCATATATTAGTTAAATTGTCAAAAAAGGAAATTTACATATTGAATTCCTCATTTCGCGGTCGATTGAACACCTATTTTAAATCAATATTTCTCAAAACTCATTTCTATGAAGTAGACGTTTTCAACAAAGTTATTATTAATCAACAAGTAATCAAAACAAGTTCAATATTATAAAATTTAAATAATACTTTCACTTAAATTCAATACAGTGACGTATTATTCGGCGGTGCACTGCCGGCACATTTTTGGATAACAATACTGTAGTAGGTAAGGCCCGGATTATGTAAATGGCGACATACGGATAGTTAGGTACAAAGCTGTGACTAAGTAACCCAAATTCGAGCTATGTTCCGTTTTAAGAAAGTTGTGACACTGTATTGTTATGCAAAGCGGATCTCTATGGCGAATATTAGTATAGGCACTTTGTTCATTATACACATATCACATACCTCATACGTTCTATATACATATTAAAACACATCTACTTCTCATGTTTTTTATAACTCGATTAAAATATTTTTATAAATTTTACCGTTGAATCAATATAGTTAAATATCTTTTATGGTTTTTTAATGTCATGTGAGGCAAACGTACGGAAGGGGCAAGGAGGTGGACCTCTTCCCCACGTAAAAAAAAAAAAAAAGGGAGGTGGACCTCCGGTGCTCTCACTGACCAAACGAAACGCAACAATGCAAGCAATGTTACTTCACGTCGGTGTTTCTGTGAGAGAATGGTACTGCGCCGCACGAATCGACCTTTTCATGCTGAAACCAGTAATAGCTTCAGCGTGGCTCTACCACTTACAAATAAATAAATTAAATAGTAAAAATGAAAGCATTAAAAATCAAAACATTTATTGAACTATATAATTGGTTATGATTAAAAAGTATGGTGAATAATATGAAACTCGGAGGAATAATTTATGGTTAGCCTTTTTACTATATGAATTAAGGAAACTTAATGTTATACCTTCAAAAAGCAAATAACTTAGCTAATATTACTTTTTAATAAAGAACCGTAAGCCATTTACAGAATATTTAGGTACATAATAAAAAAAGAAAAGAAAAAACTGCGAAACCTCTCTTTTCAATTGTCAAACGTCATACTTTAAGTCCATTCCTTTGGTACACTCTGTATATCCATCATTTCAATGGATTAAAATCCTTACCCTTACAAATACGTATTGTATTACAAATACGAATGTTTGTTTTTACGGTATCGCTCCTTAACTATTAACCGTTCAACGTGTAATTTTGCATAGACGTTTTCAAGCGTACAGAAGAGTACATAGGGTATTTTTTAATCTGAGAAAAAGGTCTATTCCTGAAGTATAGGGAAAATAAATATTCACACGAGCGAAGCCGTGAGCAATGGCTAGTATTTGGAAAAGAAATCACTGAAGCACTTCTATTTTCTATTATCATACATTATACGTCATCATCTTACATATTAAGTCTATATCTTTAGGATACTCTGTAGTTTGATCAACTTGATGAATATCGTATGAGGTATTGTTAAATTAGTCATAATTGTAGGTTTAAAAAATAATGAGTATTTACATATAACATACATATAAATTGACACTCGAAAACTAATACTCTTCCATTATCCAGTCGCGTAAAACGAGTATTCCTAATTAAGATTTGTTTTGCGTTGTATAGACTTCCTCGGAAATTATAAAAATGACTATTATGTAAGCAAACACAATTCTAACATCATTGAAATAACAATTCGGATGCTGTCAGTAATGAGGGTAATTTTCGGAAACAAAGACACCTGAGGCATATGTCGTTACCCAATGCTGCCGGATCGCGGTGCGATCATTCACCCGGTCGCATATGTAGAGATGAAAGAAAGTAATGCTTACGAATTCGTGCACCTTACTTAGTCAATGGCAATTTACTCGATTTCACTCTTTCAAGACAATTTTATAGTTTATTTCTATGCGCGAGCGAGCAACTGTGTGATACTGCGGAAATTCGACGTCTTCATACTTCAGCATTCGTAGTTGACTTGCATTTTTAATGTAATAAGAAAAAAGAAATAAGGTCGTTAAAGTTTCTAATAACACGAAATGTAACTTTGAAGTTTGTCCTTATATTTAGAAATATTGATATATATTATCGTAAGTAATAAAAAGAACATTACAAAAAAGTTTCCAAAAGGTAATTTATATATTTTATTATATATTTTTTGTATATTTATATATACCTTTTGGTAATAGATTTTTATGCTGTAAAAATATAGAGGATAAAGAATATTACAGAGTTAAAATGCATTGCATACACTCATTTGAGATACAGATAAATAATATGTATATTCTCTAGTATACACCCACTGAATTCAGGTACTGTATTATGTTTACAAAACAATCTTACAGTTTTATTTTAACGAGTTAAATCATGTCATTCGACTAGTCTCCAAGATCCTTTTGCGTGTATAGATTAACGTTATTTTTAACTACAGTAGTAAGGCAAGATGTCTTATTACTGAAATCCCTTTAATGAACTTAAGTCAGGTTAGCTAAAATTCCTTAGAAAATAGCTAACTTTTCTATTTCATTCGTACTCATAGCCATCAAGGAACAGACAAAGTATATTCCTGTGAACGAAATCACAGGTACTAGTTAGTATGTATACATTTTAGTGAAAATCTTATCTGAAAAGAATTATTCATGCAATTGCGTTGATGTCTTTTGTAGACATATTGATATTTATCATGGCACCATGTATAGTAATAAAAAAGTATTTAGATATATAATTAGGTAATTTATATACTTTACCAAATGTTTTGCTTTCGCTATTCGCCGCAAGACGATCCAAGTTTGGTAAAAAAAAAATTTGTGGAAATTATCAATGAATATGCTGCAACCATCATAATTTTCAAAATGACATTCTACTGTTTTACGAATTTGTTTAAGATAATTCATGGAAAATAATGTTTATCATTGAATTTAAAAAAAGAGTTTTATTTTACCACGAACTTAGACCGTCTTGGGGGCGTGCTGTTTTCAATAAAATATAAATCCTTTTTTTTTTCATCAAGCGGATCCTTTTAGGAGGTGTCGGAAAAAATTAATTTTCAACGACCAGTTTAGTATTTATTTTTTGTAGCTATTGAGGAACTTTAGTGTTATCAATACAAAATTTTAGAAATAGTTATTTTATCCACACCATCGACGAGTCCTATCGATTAATTATAAGTCTCTGTTCGTAGTACTTCTCACTCCTTACGTCAACAATCAACAATATTAATATAATGCTCAATACAATCTTATCATTTAGAAAAAAAATGAAGAAGAAATATAGATAATTATGTCTATATTTGAATTCTATCTGATTCTATATCTATATGTCAGTAGTACTTATAGTTATTCAAAAGAAGTAGCGAAATGTTATCGAATTAGTCCACTATAATATTCGGTTATAAGCAACTAAATGCAGATAATCCAGTCATATGCATTGAGAGAGGAAAAGCCTATGCCTGTCAGTGAGTTGGTAAAAAAAAGGAAGAAATGTAATTTTTAAATATTAAAGCGTATGAAACGAGTAAATATAAGAAAAAATATATTTTACGTTTCTTTGTTAAAGTATAGTTACGTATAGTCACAAAATAATTCAACACGGATAAAAATTGTCGGTTACAACCCTCACTGACCTATTTTCGGCTTCCGCCCACATAATGAGAGTCCGGCTTCCTTGACCATATGTTATAATTTTACAAATTTATTATTAAAAACCAACTGATACCCGTGACTTCGTCTGTTTCGTGTATCATTTTAACAATATATTTTATGTACAGAGAAAAAACATAAGCACCGCACCGATTGCCCCGCTTTTCTACGGCAAGAAAACACACATTGCTAAACGCGTACTTTTTATAAATCTATATTAAATTAAGATATCGTGATAAATCTTTTGATATTGACCAAGTATCTTAAAAATAAAACTAAAAATCTACCCAGTAGCGAATATGTTCTGCGTGCATAACCGCAGACCGCTATTATTTTACTTATATAGTAGAATATATAACATACATAGTCCAGCACCTAAATTATTGATAAAAGGAGAATTTTGTTTTGTTTACTACAAACACCCACGCGTAATACCTACTCATAGTTCTGTTGTAACATCAAAGCCGTCATCACAGGATTTCAAAATCCAAATCCGCAATTAAACGACCCGATCCGGGATAGAGGCCCGTGAATGATGCAGCCGCGGAACTTTCACGCGTATAAAACGTGGAAGTAAGTGGCCGCCGCGAGCAGTGAGACTATCACCATTGAACCAAAGCGCACGGTGTGTGCAGCACACCGCACAGACCGCGCCGGAAGACACGCGCCGCGAAAACGAAAGTGATACAAACTGTGACAAGGATCTGTGCTTTTGTGAACTCTGGAACAGTGATCGGTAGCTGGCCCGTTATCCTGAATCTGTTTCTTCCTCTTGTTGAAAACGAATTGAAAACTCACGACGCAAGGTTTGGATTTTGTGATTACATTGGATGAGGTTCTGTGAATGATACGAGTGCTTTGAAGATAATTAAGTGATAGATACATGGATATACCCGACACAATTGAACGTTTCTAACTGCACATCTCTGCACTTAATAATTTAATATCAAATCTATATACATAAATAAAAATTAGTTGCTGAATGTATGTTAATGTAAGCGGCATCGCTTCAGAACGGTTGGATCTATTTGGTTAATTATTTTTTTGTTGTATGTGTAATTGTCAGGACAAAGTTTGTACGGAAAAATAAAAAAATTGAATCAAATAAATCTCCATATAAAATTGAATGAATGAGTGAGCTAGAAAAGAGTAAAGAGGTCTTAAAATATATTGACAGAATTGACGTTCAGTAGCTTACTTGTCATTTTATTACGTCCATTTACGTACTGTAAAGGAAAGATTTTCAATTACAATAATGTGGTTTGTTTATTGATTATTTTTTACCGGCATGAAATGTATTATAAATTAATCGAAATGAATTTGGTTTCACTGCGAGTGCCAAAAAATATTTTTATGTGACATATCGATCGTTATACATTATAAACAGTATTGACCGTAGGCATAATAAAGTTGATAATATATTGAAATTATTTTTTAATACATACCCATCAATTTCTATTTGTCGCTTTGATTTATATTATCTATACAAATAAATAAAATGGAAGTGTCTGTTGGTAAGATCGAAAATAGTCGCTTTTTAAACTTTTTGCCTGTCTGTATATTAGTTCCGGCTAATTTCCAAAATGTTTCCACCGATATTGACGGGATTCATTTTCACTGGCAAATAGCTGATGTTATGAGAAGTAATCTAGGTTACTTTTATTTTAAAAGATTAATAATTAGAGTTCCGCGTAAACGTAACCCTAAGATATAAAGACATACAAAGTCGTAGTCGCCTGCTGGTGGTTCTATACGATTTGCGGGCTTTTCAACGCAAATGCAGAAATACTATTCGTAGCGTTGCACTTATTGTTATTATAAGGTACTTGTGTCATTGTGTCATTTTTTTAAAATAGGGCATTGTTTTTGTAGCTTCAAATATAACAATAAATATATACAAATTGAAACCCTTAGTTTAATATACGGCATAAATCATTTACAAATTACTATGATGGAAGTATAAAAAAAAATGAAATACGTAAATACTTTATATGACTAATAAGTAATATTTATAGTATTGTTAAAATTAAAGGACTCTTTATGACGTTATGAAATACAAATTATTAAATTTGACTTCAATTAATATTATTTACTTAGTATTTTGATATTTAAAAAGTTGTAATAGATATACTATTACAATTCTATTTTATATTAATTATTTATTATATTATAACTATGGTAATGATGTCATAAACTATTTTGTTAATATAAAACTGGACAGGTTATGTTAGCGCTAAGGCCCTAAGCATCCCAGTCGAAATGTAACACAGTAATATGCATACACACAGTAATATATATGTTTTAGTTTAGTTGTTTATGATTTACTCTACGCAACTTCTCGGAATCGCTACGGATACATAAAAAACGTTTAATAAACGTGACAAAAACAAAACATGTCCAAAATGATAGAGAAAACTGTGCTCCGTATTTCATTTTGCTTAAAATGTATAAATAGATTCAATTCCGTATAGAATTATAAAAATAATTAAGCACGTGTATATTTTTAACTAGAAGTCGCGTTGTTATCGAAACAGTCGAATATAGAAAGTTGCATAACGTTGCGTCAGTTCACTTTCACTTGTCGCTCGAAATGATCTCCGTAGTACTGCGAATGTTTAAAGCACAAAAATTAATCATTGTCCGTGCATGGTTTACAATGGTGTAATTTATCATGTGCGATTTGTTCTTTATAAGAATATCAGTATGAGCGATCTCTGAAGAAGCAACGTATCCGTACTATAGCCGGTGTGAGTGTGGAAAGTGGGGCACACGTTACACAGTACGCCTTTTATATGCGCATGAGGAGTTTCTCGTTTTACATTAAATATGTGAAATTAAATAAACACTATTTTACGGATTTTAAGTCGTGAAAATGATGAAAATATTAAATGAAATACACACAATACGTTTGATTAAATGATGCTTAATATTTTTCTTATGGATTTATATAAAAATTAAGTCGTATACTGCGTACACAAGCTTTCATTACACTTAAACTATGATACAAACCACCTGGAATATTTGATTAATATTAAGAAGTAGCTTTTTCCTCGATTTCAAGCGTGCCTTTTAGCTATATTCTTTCTCCAGGTGCCAGGATTTTGTCTGTGCCTATTTTTTTTTGCAATCACTCTAGATACTTCCTTTTGAAGAGGTGACAAATAGATTTATAGAAATATTTTCACATCTACAGCTATAAATTTTATTCTGTGTTCTCAGCAATAAAGTAAAATTACAATGTCTAATTTTGTTGTTGTTTGAGTGTTACGTGCTTTGGTTGTTGTTTTATTAAAAACCAAAGTGTTAATTTTAAAAAGTATGTTTGAAATACACTATACTGCAATTCATTATTGCGTTATGAGATTAGAATGGCCTATGGTATGTTATTCAAATATCTCTTTACTTAAAAATGTTGGAACATGCGTAATGTTCAACTGCTAATGATTCTAAAACACCTATTTCTGGCGCATGCTCCTGTTTCTATATTCTGGACGTAGAATGTAGTTGGCATTACGCATTGGCATTATAGGCATTCCATTTCAGTCCATCTTAAATATAATTGACACCCGAATTGAGTTCATATTCAGGTTGGTTTGGACCTCCTGATTATAAACAGTAGTGACCGTTTTTTTTATATCATAGAATGCAAACGAACAGGCGGGTCACCTGATGCTAAGTGATCACCACCATCCATAAACACTTGCAACATCAGGAGAGTCGCAAGTACCTTGCCAGCCTGTGTTTGGAGGGAGGGGGAGAGGGAAAGGAGAAAAGGGAAGTGGGCCTCCGGCGCTCTCACTGACCGAACGAAACGCAACAATGCAAGCACTGTTACTTCACGTCGGTTTTCTGTGAGAGGGTGGTACTACCCCGAAAAAGCCGACCCATTCAAGCTGAAACCAGTAAAAGCTTCAGCATGGCTCTACCAAGCCATATACTTGATTTATCACTAAGTTCCTGTCGGTGTATCTCTATCGACATCTAATAGCAGATGACACTGTGCAGTGGCGTAACTACGAGTACACCGTCTGAGGTTCGTGGAAAATTCATTGGATCGAGCCCAGTAAAAATCATCAACCTGTAATTCAATTTTAGTAAATCCAAGTAACGTAGTTTGTTTTGTGCTATAGAGTTCCTAAAATCGGAGGCTTCGGAAGTTCTAGGGGACCCGTTAGGCCAGGTCCGTGGTATTCTGGTCCGGCGGACGAGGGGGGGCAGCCGGTGTGTACCCGGTCTGTCCCTCTATAGGTAGGAGCCCGGCGGCCACCTTCCGACGGGCGGACCGTGGATACCGCTCTACAAGGTCTGTCGGTACACCGTGGGGTTTTAGTCTGTGCGAGTCAGACATAACCCACCCTCTCCCCCGGAAGGGTGGAGTATCCATAAGGGATTTCACCACGTTAAAAAAGAAAAAGGTCCGTGGTATTCTGTTAGCTCTATCGGGTGACAAATAGGGTAATAGGGTTATTACGCCACTGACATTGTGGTCAAACGTCAAAACCTATAAAGTAAAAAAAAACTGTTTCGGTATCAGCCGACGTAACCGTAAACCGGACTTAATTGTAACTACCAAACATGTGGTAATGAACCCGTCACATTAACTCTCTTTTGTTTTGTAACATTTCGGGAGCATCCAGTACATATCCAGCAGTCGCGAGGTTTACGACCGGCGATGGATTGTAAGTTTCTCAATTATCCTTGTTTTAGGAGTTTGCAGTGTGCTTTCATGGTGCCGGGGTAAAACATGACACTATGACATCATATGTAACATGTCCATGTGCTACTTTTTTTATAGTAAATTTATGATAAATACGGTCCAAATATACAACTTCCATTGATATCTCTTAGATGATTTTGCTATGTGGGATATATTTCAAAAATACTTTAGAACTACTTTCTGCTCGCGGCTTCGTCCAAGTTGATGTAGATTTGACATATTTCTCGAGAACAGTGCACCTTTAGGGATGAAAAGGAACCTATATTCTTTACTGTACTCGTGATGATGTATGTAAAAAAATTATAGCGATCGGTTGAATATTTAAGGCGTGAAAGCATAATAAACAAACTCACAATCGCATTTATAACATTAGTAAGGGCTCGTAAGTAGAGTCAGTTTTCAGTTATAGACACAGGCGTTGTAAATCACAAAGCCAACTATTAAAATATTGAAAATTAACGTAGACAACGATTTGCGCTTATATGAATATAAGGCCGGATGTAAGGGTACAGAACTATTAACTAAGAATATGTTGCAATATTTGCTCACAAAGTAGCGCTTCCAATTCCATTGTTCGAGTCCGTTTAAATTTAGCAACTCTGTGAAGTGCCATCTTTGCAGATTACGCTTAAGTGTTGCGCAAGTTTTGAAGACAATATGTTGTTACAGGATTGTCGTTAGCGTAACATAACCTCGATAAAGGCGAAATTGAAAGTAAACATTTACGTTTTGGTAAAACAAAAGAAACACGCAGTAAATTCCGCGCGAGCAATTTTATCCTTCATTCTGACTCGGTATCGAGTCGATTTCTGTATTTCGCCTTTATCATGACCAAGTGTGAAAACTCGCTCTTACATAAGTATGTTGCAACAAAGGGCAAAAGATAATTCGCCGCATTGCGTAAATCTTGACGCGAACCCGCTACCATTTAATGGCGATCCCTTAGGAGTTCGCGTACCCCGTTTTCAGAAACTCTGCATTAGGATTTTAAAAAAGCACAATAAAATTACAAAACTCAAGGATAATGTAGCTTCCTATAGTGGAATTTTTTCCTGAGTCAAAATATTAGTTGCGATTACATGCTCCAAACATTTTCAAGTTAGAAAGAAAGAAATATATTTATTGCCTTAGTATAAGTGTACAAAAAAATCTTAACCATAAAAAAGTAAAACTATGACAAACAGACCTAGCGTCAGGGTATTGCCGCCTTTGAAAACAACGCTGGGTTTCAGCTAGGCCTCACTTTACCTCTTTATAATAACAGTATATACATATACAAACTATGCACTTTAAGATAATAAATTTAATAAAAATCTACATAGTAGTATAGCATTAGTAATAGTTATACTATACGCGTAGTATGAAAAATAAAGGAAAACAAATTAAAAATTGAAATTTTAACAATTGAAAATATACAGTGTTCGTCAATCTTTTTGGTCGCTCTGAATATAGACATAAGTTCAGGATAGCGCATAATACCATAAAAAATGAATACAAAACAAAGTCAAACTATTATTATAGAAATATAATATTGGCATTTCTTTATCTTTAAGTAATATCGATGTTATGTATATGATATACGTATTTATACCTAAATATATGTTCTGCGTAACTATATTCAGAGCAGTCAAAATTACTCCTAAAATTGAATTTGCTTCAAGAAACAAGCCCACCAATCACATTAATATTAAGATAATAAGATATTTCTTTTGGAACTGTATTCGTTATCTTCTATCGAAATAAAAACCTTATTTTAAAAGTCAATTTTATTATTCTCTTTGGTTTGGATTCAATTAGTTAGTTACGGGGTTCGCTGTCACCTGGAAGCTTTTACAGGGGTTCGTGGAGCCAAAAGTTTGGGAAACCCTGTTCTAATGAGTACGAAGTCCCGAGCGATCTCTATTTGACATAATTTGCAGATTATCGTATTTTCTTATTTATTTTCAATCGTTATGCTAAGAAAACATGTGTGACTTTTAACACCACAATATTAACGGTAATATTATGAATGTTTATTTATTACGTATTAATGGGTGTCACTTTCACTTTTCGAACGTATAGATTTCGTGTTTATAAGACATTGTACAAATATAACGAAAACATAACAGAGAAAGTGCTAATGAGGCTGCCAAGTTTCTGTAAAGAGGAATTAAACTTTTAAACATTTTCAATTAATAATAAACCGCGACGGATATAATGGATTATAATTTAAATTTTTTATAATACAATATATAAAACTGACTTCAAATGAGTCGACTTTAAAAAATACACCTGATCTTATGAACATGTTTAGTGTTTTCATAAACTTACCAATATATTCGATTTTGAGCAGTTCTCTGAGTATCCCTTGAGTTAATTGCCAAGCGGCGAAATGCCTTAAACCTTCGCCTTAGTAGTCCGACGAAGCTGTGAAGGCCTGTCAGGCTAATAGCGTTAATCAGTTCAGAAAAATAAAACCCCGGCGTATCCCCAAAATGTAAGGTCCAAATGCCAATGAAACTAAAATGGTACCCACTTAAAAATATCCCCTTTCCAGCAAAATCTGTTTTTTTTTTTACTTTATAGGTAGGCGTTCACCATCTCATTTGATGTTAAATGACAGTGTGTATATAATAAAGCGTGTAAAGAATAAACACGCCAAATCTAGAGGGAGCTGGCTCTCATGTACAGTTACTGGAACACACCAATAGGTGCTTGGCGAAAGATTTTTTACTTTAGTGTAATAGCTAGTTAGGCGGACTTAGAAAAATCCCTTCCCACCATGAACGACCACATTAAAGAATGAATTTCTCAGCTAACAAACATTAAAAAAATATAGAACCGAATTAAAAGTCCTCTTTTTTAATTCAGTTAAAAACTTATAACAGCAAAACTCAATGAAATGCCCGCCAATCGCACTGTGTAATGTAAGGTTTGCTGGGTACGTGTAAAAACGTAAATGCATTCGCATGCGATGCAATGTTAAGTCGAAAGGAAAGCGAGTCAGTGTGTCAGGTATTAGACATCACGGTAGCTTCTAACTGATTGTCTTTGAATAGTGTTCGATCGGGTTTAACTACATATAAATCTGTGTCTAATTCCCAGCGAATTATTTACAATGTCGCATTAAACTATTTACAAAACTTAGTACTTACACATAACATAAATAGATATGTAAAAACGTTTTTGATAAAGAGTATATACCTTTATCAATAGTTATCAATGGTGCAAATATAGGAAAGCTTTGAATTTGTCAGGTTTCGTGTGTACTTACTAATGAAAATGATGAAATGTTAAAAATATATAAAAAAAAATATTTTTGACCCAAAATATGGTAAAGTACCTTGTCTTACTACTTGATGGACTTCATGATATAATTAATAATTGAAAAACACTATCTATAGATATTAAAGTTTATACTTTATTAAAAATATCTTATACCACGATGAAATTGAATGTTGTTAAATGAAGAGGATTCCATTTTAGTAAGCGTAATATTTAGAGAAAATTATGAGCTTGTGTGCGAAAGTTATGTTTATTTTATTCTTACCTTATGGCACGGTGCTAATATGTAAAGTATGCATACATTTGATAAAACCACATTCCTTTATACTAAGTCATATCCGTTTATTTAACTTTTGGATAATTCTAGCTACAAAATATATTTATACCTTTAAACGAGTAATTCTTGTATATTTTTATATTGTTATATATTCAGGATCTCGGAAACGGCGCCAGCAATTTCCGTGAAACTTAGTATGGATGATTTCGGGGACGATAAATCGATCTAGCTTGATTTCGTTCATAGAAAACTTATTTTATCTGAGTTTTCAGACAATGAAAAATTATAGCTAGAATATAAAGGTAAATTTCGCCGCCGCTGTCAAAACAAGAATAGCTTAAATGGAAATCGGCTGCTTCGAAAATCCGTCTATCCCAGTTCGAATCCGAGTGAGATCAAAAGAGAGATATCTTTTGTAATATTTTAAAAAAAATATAACATGCTAATTTTGTGATACAAAAGTTTATTTTAATTTAAAAATGTTTTTTAAAGAACCGAGATACGCTCGGTTGTCCAGGTACTTTTTTTCCGAACTAACTATGCTATTGACCTAGTAAGGTCTTAACAGCTTCACCGGACTATCTAGTGTATTCTACCGGACTAGTCGATCACTATTATTATCACCAGTCCTATCTAATAATAGTTTACTGTGATTTTGAAATAATTCGTAAAATTCACACAAAAATATAGCCTACACAATAACTAGCTTTTGCTCGCGGCTTGGCTCACATTTGAGATATCCTACGGAAACTGTATATGTTTTTCTGGCTGAAAATAACCTATTATTACCATTTTTATACCCGTGACAATGTATATACAAAATTTGATGATGATCAATTGAGTAGTTAAAGCATGAAAGTATAACAAACTCACTCTTGCATTTATAATATTAGTAAGGATTGTGAATCGAATTTTCACTAATGACTTATTCTTCAAATTGAAATCTTTTACGAAAACAGATATTATTCTGTTGAACTGAAACCATTTGCTTTTTGATTATCTTGCTTATCTATGCAGGAGAGTACGCCCTAGTATCGTTTCGAGACACAGTTCCAAAGTAGAACTCATTTCTTTTTCCTGGGAAACGAGTCGCGATTTATCTTATACGACCACGAACAATGGTCTTTTTCTCTTAATATATACCGTAGATACAAATTTATCGTTCTCCTAAGAACAATAACTGTAATAAAATTAACTTTGATGAAAATATGAATAAAGAGACTTTATGCGTTACATCAGCTGATGTACTGAGTATCTTGTAATTTCTATAACTTTTTAAATTTCTTCCGACTTCTATTTTCTAGAGAATAAAAATAGAGTAATTAAATATTATTTTAAGCTTAATTATTATTTAAAGCTTGTTATTATTAACAAGTATAAACGGTAAACAATATTATACATACAAATTAAGATATATTACAAACGATACACCCTTCTGTAAAAAGAAAAAAATAAATAGTAATAGGTGGTAAATTGCTCGTACCCAACTTGATTTTGATGACTATACAAGACGTAAACTCACTTTACAAAATTCTGAACAATTAATGTGGATAACTTTGATAGACAAGCGCGACATTTTTGTCGCAATTTTAATAATTTGGGAACTTAGACCAAAATTTCAAGGCCCTTAATTATAAAGAAAGTTTTCTAGTGTGACAAAGTTGAGTAACTAATAACCATGGGTTAACTAATGTGTCAACTGTCAACATTGATGGAGATAAATCAAATTGTTATTTAATATTGATATTAAATTTTGTAATAATTCACTCGTATTAGAAGTAATTAAAAAACATGGAAATAACTACATTATTTTTATTATATGTTATTAATGTACATACATAATTACTGTGTAAAAAATGTGTGAATCGTGTTCTATATCATGTTAGTTCTATAACAAAGTCTTTTAATACCATCTCAATTTGATTCTACTGAGATACGTTATCTTTTACATTCGTCTAAATGTAAGTTGACGTAATTTTTTTCGTTTTGTACAAGGCTTATGAAGAATGCGGTTATGCGAACACCGGACACTAAACAGCTTTCCATCGACAGTTCCATTTGATTGTAATGTCTCCAGTTGTTATTAAACGTGGCTGTGAATGATTATTTAAATTACTATTTACGAAATAAATTCACATGCACATGTATAATTTGATACATAATTTCTGATTATTATAATTGTGGTCTAACTGCTACTTTCCAAATACGAGTTGCCTGTCTTTTACACCTGAAGGAAGTCAGAACGTTTTATTTCTTATGAATATATCAGCAGGTTATTGCAGTTTAATATTATTCATAAAACTAAGTTACCTAGATATTTAAAAAAAAGACACTACAAATTTGTCATCGATAGAAACAACATTAGGTTATTGACATTTTTTTAAATGTAAGAAACAATAATTTTGATAACAGTCTGGTAATATTGGATTTGGCAACATCGTAGCAGATATCTCTGAATAGAATTATATGTCGTAGAATTATATGTATACTGCAATGCTTAGTGCATATGCTTCACTAGTTTTTTTGTTATTATTTAACGAAATGGGTTATATTTCACCTTCTGAATTGGAAAGTACCACTATTCCTCATGTATAGATCGACATTGTCATGCATAGCAAATAAGAATAGCTAACAAGCCGCACCCGTACGCCTGCTGCAACTAACGAGACGATAGAGCCCCTATACACTCCCAATCATTGCAATGCTACGTAGAAATTCTATAGATTTCACTTTTGTTATATCTCTGTCATCAACCAGAGTGGACGCTCGAAAGTTTCCTCTTGATATTTTAATGGTCTGACGTGTTTACACACTAAAGATATTCCTGTTCATCATACCAAAAACAATCAAAGATACATGTACTCTCACAAATGCCTTATAAAAATTAGTAAAAGTTTTACAAATATACAATTTACACTTTTTAATCATTTTAAAAGCGTGAAATGACAAATTTAATGCATACAATTTCTTAATCGACTTCAAAAAGACGAGGATCGGTAATTCGGTTGTATTTTTTAAGTGACATTTCTCATGGAAGGCTTTGAAATTATGATCGGTAACCTTTTTGTGTGACAAACATGGTGGAGCTAAACACTGTGTCGGGTAGAGTGTTGGAAACACCGGTTCTTATCCGATCACCGAAGTTAAGCAACGTCGGGCGCGGTCATTACTTGTATGGGTGACCGCCTGGGCGCATCGAGCGGCGTTGACTTTATGTTGTATTTTTTAAATTAAAATGTATCCCTGTAATAAAAAAGTTTCACTTCTATCTTGTATTTATACGACACATCCTGTTTTTTTTTATGTTTGTTTCCTCAAAATTTTGTCATGTATAAACCGATTTTGAAAATTGTTATTTTATTATGAAGGGGATACTTTCAAGGAGGTCCCATTTTAGCAATGGACGTTGGATTTCAAATTTACACCAGAGAACTAGAAACCGAATAGGAAATCTATAGTGATTGAGATATTGGTATATTTATGCCAATCTAAGACTTGGTAGGTTACCTAACTATGGCCAATGACGTTCAAATTTCCCCAATTATTTACAAGTTCTTACTTCCAAATTTCACAGAGTCTATGATTTTCTAATAATTTCTTACTATTCTAACACGGTTTTATTAACCCTATACGTTTGTTCAGTACAAATTTTTTCAATGGATTTTATATATTAATCACAAAACAATTAAAATCCGTTAGAAAATAGAAAAACGTAAAATAGAAAAATAAAAAATATTTAAATATAAAATAATCAAACTTAGGACGTATATAAAGAAGTTTAGAGAATGGCTATTGTGAAAACTCACAAAAGAGTTCTAATCATTTAAATTGTAATAAAAATTGTAGAAACTTAGGTTATTATTAATTCATCAGTTACCTATTTATCGTACGCGCTCTTGCGTTGTTCATTATTGTATATTCATTCATTGAATAGTGCATCGGTTTTAGTGCATTTAAAAAATATTGTAAGAATATGAAAACTTCGTTTTATTGAAATAAATCTTTTACTATTATATATAATATTCAATTTTAGTAATAATTTTAGTCAATTTTAGTAAAAATTCGTCATTAAAGATGTTAAACGGTGGTATTTTTCACAACTTATTATTATTTATATCTCATATTTACCAAAATTACCACAAATGTGTATAAATTTCTCAGAAGCGTATGTCAATTTATTTTAGTAAACTACTTATGGCGATCTAAAAGTTTCGGGATTATTTAACTCCAGTATGAAATTAAAACTCCTTGTATTTAAAATAAAAAGTACATTAGAATCATTGATATACAAAATCCAAGGTGCACACTTAACGTCTCACAGACGGCATACAATAATGAGTGCATAATTTTGGATTATGCAGTCATTTCAAATAGTCTCCCGTCGCTTGTATCATTGTAAAAACAAATTTAAATCATTCAGGTATAGTTGAATTTGTAATATCATAAGTTTATGGCATAACTATTGTATAACCACGCATGTATATTGGGGAGTTTTTACGGGACGGTTTTGAGCACTATTTTTATTCGAGACTGGGTCTTGGGTTTTTATATGTCAATGATTAGAATACATGAATTAGAATATAGCATGATTATAATAAGACAAAGCTTTGATAAGTATAATTATTTATATTTATCCTTACTAATGTAATAGACTGCAATATCGATCTTACGCTTTATTAGTGGATTTCAAATCGCTCTGCGTAATACATGCAGTGATGGCTTACAATAGTTCATTGTTATTAGAAAAAGAAAATATTCATGTCTATTGTTATAAAACTCTCAAGAAACCGAAAGTATTAATTAAACACGAGCATGCATAAATATAGTATCTTTGAGTTTGTATGAATTATTTAAAAGTTGAATTGGAGAAAGTATATCAAATTATTTTGCTCCAATTATGATGCGAAGTCTTGTGTTACGGCAAATGAGTTTGGTTTGTAAGACAGCGGATGTTGTACGGAGTAGTAAAATATAGACAATGCTTTGTGGCAGCAGAATATTTACTAAATATTTTTCTCGATAGCTTTTACGATTAAATACATAGAGATCAAAGTAAACATTTAATTTATTTGTTTTATCTTTCGTGTTGTGAGAAGAGTGTTACTGGTGTAAGCGATTTATAATTAAAGGTTGTCTCGCCCTAATAATAAAAAAAAAACCTTAACCGTGTTATTACAAAAAAGATAAATACGTATTAAATACTTGGTTTAAAAAAGTTTCCCAATAAATGCACGGTGCTCGCCCGAGGCAAGTTCGCGTTATCCTTTTTCACAAGTCTAACCTAACGTAACCAAAGCGAGATAAAAGAGCAAGATGGCGACCGCGGTGCATTTAATATGAGACCTTTTTAAAGCCAGGGTTCAACACGTATTTAACTTTTTTGTAATAACACCGTAACAGACTATATACCTAAACCTTCCCCATGAATCACTTTTTATCTACTGGTGACATCCGCGTGAAAATCCGTTCAGTCGTTTTTGAGTTTATTGCGAACAGACAGACAGACAGACATGGTAGAGGACTTACATATACTATGTAGTAATATGTACACAAATTTAATTAGATATCGATGACAATATTCAGACATGGTGACATGGATTCACCATAATGTTTCTACGGAAATTATATTCGAGAACTGTCTTGAAAACCAACGTATTTAGCTTCACACTTCATCACATCGTTGAGATAAACAAATAGTTTAATAAAAAGTTGTAAAAAAAATAAAATGTAAATTTAAAATCATAACATTTTTTTTATTGTAGCACGGCAAAATGACTGCACTCTGTCTGATGGTAAGCACAGTACAATCTAAAAACAATGGCGACCACCGAGTGACACACTATCATGTCGGCCTGGAAAAAGCTGGATATGCACAGGCTGATCCCGAAACGCGACCCGCAGAAGCGAATCACTATGACGGGCTTTTCGCATATGCATGGTGGTCGCGACACTTTCGCCATTGCCTCGTTCGTTACTCAGCAGGGTGCATGCACCACGTGCAAGTGAGGTTGGCTTGGGTATCTCAAATCTTAAGATGTTATGCGACACCCCTTACACCCCAAAAAATTTAGTACTCATAAAATTATTTGGTATAATATGGGCATTTAAAAATATTATATAAATTTAATTAATTAACTTATAGTATAGTTCATTTCAAAATAATTCATCTCATTAAATTTATTTGTACCGTAATTGCCAGATACGAATGTGAAACGTATTTTATTACAGCAATATGTTCAGAGAATTGACTCTCTGTAATTTTATTTGATGGATATGAAACGAATGAATGAGTAACAAACAATATTTCTTCTCTTGAATTACCGGTATATTAAGACAAGTTAACAGTTTAAGGGCTTGCTCAACTGAACTAGTGCATTATTTATTATGGTGGCGATTTCTCGACGAGCATCTTAAGATTTCACCACTTTCATCTTGTATTTACGAGAGAGTGCAGACTACATTCATCCTTAGATCATATCATACTCATGTGCAATAGTTTTTTTAGAAATTTCTTGGCATTTTGCTGCGGTACTTAGTTCATTTTATGCTGGAATTATGCTGATTATTTGCACGATACAATTCAACGATAACCGTAAGAGATTATATAAGAATTAATTGGATTTGAGAAAGGTAAAAATGATATGTAATATTTATTACAATTTACAAGAACTTTCATATTAACTGTAGTTAATTAATTACGTAACAACTTCAATTATTAGATTAATAGATGTTGTTAAAAAAATTTAGAATAGGTTAAAAAAAATTGTCAGTAATTAGATTTCACTTTCCCCATGGCATCTTAGATAAATTATGAAAATGTATAATTGATAATGAAGTAAGTAGGTATAGTATACATAGTTTTATTGACAAATGAAGAAAATAAATCTATATTTCATATTTGTATTCCGGCAGTTGCACTTGAACGCCCGAATTTCTCTAAGTTTTGCGTTGTAGTCCGATGAAGCTGTTAAGACCTCGCTAGGTCAATAGCGTAATCAGTTCGAGAAAAATAAACTCTAAGTTTTGCGTGTTTACCATTTTGGGCTACATCGTTATTTAACTTCAGGTGATATTACGGTGAATCGCTATTAAAATATTTAACGATATGTATGAAATTTAAAGAAACATGACTTTAAATGCATAACGAGAAAATTGTACGGTAAAAAGAAGTTGACATAATATTACTGGAACTACATTATCACCTTTGAAACAATGTTACGACGCGACGCCCTGCTACGTACTTTCACTTTTGTATTTCCGCAAAACTAGCTTCCCGGGAGCTTATCGCTTAAACAGCGCATTGTGTGCAAACCATTGTCCCAAGGACGATTTCACTAACGCAACAATGCGACAAGCACGATCCGCGATATTCATAACTCATTCGCTTGATAGATTTAAGTATTGTGACATAATAAAGAACAATAGAACTTATGACTAATAAATAACAATATAACTTACATAATTCAAAACGTATCAATAGAATATCAATTACTTCACCTAGATACATTAGTGATAAGTTATTGTATGTAACAATATTACAATGATTATCACTTCAGTACGACATAATACTTCTTTTTACTTCTATACTCACCGTCAAGCGCGACATGTATCTGAAATTTCAACAAGTAATTCTACGATATTCTTATTAAAGTCTCGCGTATACATGTGTAATACATGAATTTAAATTATTAATTATGATAAAAAAAATCACCTTATCAAATTATATACGACAACCTTCCTCATGAATCATTTTATCTACTGGTGAAAACTGCGTGAAAATCCGTTCAATAGTTTTTGAGTTTATCGCTAACAGACAGACAGAATCGGAAGAGGACTTTGTTTTATAATATCTATCGATTTATTGAAAACTTAAATTAATATATCTGATATACATATGAATGTTAATAATGCAAATAGAAAGGGTGTTTGGGAGAGGAGGCAAGGAGTCAAAGCTAAGTTTTTATGCATACAATATTCATAAGATTTATTAGGAAGAAAATTTATACATACAACGAAAACATCGTACCCCATACGTCTAAAACATTAGCATTGGCGCGTGATAATTTTCGAAGTTTATTCGTACCAACGATGCACCCAATTATTTCTGGATTTTATCTGCATAATTCTTACTCAATACAAAAGTGTTCCCAGTATTCAAAACCAGCATTCACTTTCTAAAATCACCACTATATTTTCACTAACTGAAAATTAAACAATGTAAAAAATAAATCGCAATGCTAATTTATCATACCTGTACATCATTGTTCTAAATCGAATTAATCTGTACCTAAAGCGAAATAATTTCATGAAATTCATTATTAAAATTTCTGTTACATCATATACTAATATAACTGTATTAATGCCCGTGATTCCTGAATATGATTTGTTAGTAAATAGGATTTAAGTATTTATATTATTCCCGACGACCATTTTACCAAGTTTAAGATACCAATGTTAAATTTTATTTGTAGTGTTTTATGGTACCTAAAACATATTCCTATATAGTCTAGTTAATACTTTTACGTGTCGTAGTCAGGTGAAGCTTTTAAGACTTTGTCAGTAAATAGCGTAGTCAGTTCGAAAAAAGAAACGTGTTCGTACCAGTCTCGAACTGTAGATAGTCTCGGAGATTACTCGGGATAAACAACTATAGTATAGACTAGCTGTACCCACAGCTCCGCACGCGTTATCAGCTATCTTTTAAAATAGACTAAATTACTTGAAATGATGTCTGCACTCTGCTGGTGAAAGTTTGGTGAAAATCGGTCTATTCATTTTGTAGATAGCATTGCAGACGAAGCTGCGGTTAATACTTAGTCTAATTTAGAGTAACCTAAAAAACCCGCTGTAATTTCAACTATGTGTCAGTGAAATTCCCGTCAAAATCGGTTCAGCCGTTTCGCAGATTACCCGGATCAAACAGACAGACAGACAGACCGACAAAAATTTTAAAAATTGCATTTTTGTTATCAGAAGCGTGTATACTTTCATACCCAATCAGTGAAAATTTTTTATTTTGATATTACATACAGACACTTCATTTTATGTATAATATTATATGTATAGATAATCGTAATTTTATATAGACCATTATTTTTATTATGAAATTTGGTAAAGTTTCAGTCAATGCTACTGAACAGAGAAAGAATAGTAGATAGACAGTTTAACAAATGTTCGACGTGATTCTTTAAATTGGCATAACTTTTTTATTTATGAACCGATTGACATGAAACAAACACTAAATGTTAAGTAAAGCTTACCACGATATATCAGTAATGATAATCACATCTAAATCGGATAAGGCGTTTCTGAGATTAGCGTGCACAAACGCACAGACAAACAGATAAACAGACAAACAGACAAAAATTCTAAAAATCATTGTTTTGGGTTCTATTGCATTTATAAAGACCCCTAATAATAGTTTTTCTCATATATACTTCATGTACAGACAGCGGTCAGTTACATTTTTATTATATGTATAGATTTATTACAAATAATTTATCTGATATAAATAATATTTCGATTACGTTGTAAAATCCGCTCCAAACAATACCAGGAAACAACAAAATAGATAAGAAAACCAAAACATTATCACGCTGTATGAACAAACGAGGTCTTTGATAGTATAGTAAACTATATATTATTTAGTTACCCGTATTTAATATTCTACAAGGGCGATCACAAAGCTAGTATAATGCATGTATGAATAAATAGCAGTGCATTGTATGTGTAATGATGAAGTCCGAATTCATTAAATGAGGTTAAACCGCGACATACTTTTCTTTCTATTGACCTAGAGCTTGTAATCATTTTGTTGTCTTTGTTGACCGAAAAGGATCACTATTCATTATTAGAGTAGGTAGACATTCATTTTATACAACAACTATTACATATAAATCGATGTTTTTAAAATCTTCTTTACACGTTCAGATACTTCAGATACTACATGTGCCGTTCACGTGTATAATACAGTAGAACCTCTTTAAAACTCGAATAAACTTTCAATCCTTTTTTTCAAGCCCCAAAATTTCCATTACTTGAAATTTACACCGTTTATATGTCGAAATATTTAATGAATCCTTACAAGCTATTTCCGTAGATATTTTCCCTCCATAACACGAAACAATAAATTGGACCACTGCATCTCGTATGTAGCAATATATGATTTTAAAACCTACTAACTTGATCATCTAAAACTCTAGTGCTAAATATACAATATCTGGAAGATAGATAAGTTATAGACTTCAAGAATGTAACAATAATTCTAACTGAAAAATTAGTAGGATGAAATTTAATCTCAACATTTCGAATATGTCCTTGTAAAATCCGTCTACGTCGCAAATTCTATACTCGAATTTTTTGGCGTCTCCCTTGAACTTCCACTTAGGAGGTTCTACTGTATTTTAAAGTCCTTAAACAAAAAGTATCTAAATGTTTATCACTGAAGTAATGGCCTAAAACTTATAACATAATATATAAAAAAGAACATTTTTAATATTGTCGGTTGTTTTATACATTTTTAAACATGTATATATAATTTAATTTTTATTTTTACAGGTTTTCAAGTCAAAGTCCTGTACGACATATGTCACCAAGATAATATTTTTGTGAGTATATTATATTTTTTATATATTTATACGAACTACCTGTTTAATTTTATTAGTTATTATAAACAACAACAAAAAAAACAAAAAATCGGAACGCTCTCCATTTCCCATATATTCGTGACACTGCTGCATAATAGAATATCTAGAGGCATTCGACATTCACTACTAACTTTTTTTTATTTATGGTAGTATACTAGGGACCCGCTCCAGCTTCGCACGGGTGCAATGTAGATATCCATTTTAATGAAATACTGTTAAGGGAAGCTTTGATCTACATGACATGTACAACGCACGTAATCTATTTAATTGGATAAGGAATAATAAATTCTGTATTGTACTGAATAGCTTGGTAAATAATACATAATGTTTTTTGTAAAAAAATTAAAATGGTTACTGTGGTAAATGGTACTGTCCTTTAGAGATAAATATATACCATCGAGGACTTTTTATCGATCTTTTTAAGATATATAATTCCGTAGTACATTAACTTGATCTATTTCGTAAAGTTTGCGATTTAAGCGCACAAAAATATGTTTGTTATGACATCACATAACAAATCTTTGAATTTTTCGACTTTCCTGTACTTTAATATGGATGTGTTATACATATAAACCTTCCACTTGAATCACTCTATCTATTGCTGAAGACTGTATTAAAGTCCGTAGAATAGTTTAAAAGATCTAAGTGAACAGACAGCGGAAGCATAATATGTAAAGATAAGACTCTGATAACTCAGATGTTTTCAATGTGTATCTAAAGATGAAAATTAAGAATAGATAAAACTGCAGCTAAGAGACAGTCTATTACATCAGTTTTAAATTTATTAGTTTTATTTGCAGCAATATTTCTATCATGTAATTATAAATGTAAAATTATTCCTACAAAATAGAAACCAATTTATGGAAAGCATATCGACATTTTATATTACTTACGTAATGTAAATATTATGTTCAAACGATATATCAGTAAATCGAAATGAATGTTATAATCGTTTATCATACAATTATAATTTTTATTCGAAATGGACTTTCTCTTACAACTTTGATATTGCAAGTACACTCAATAACAAAAATAGAATGTGTTTTATATCTTAAATTTTTATTTTACTTACAAGAATAAATTCGTATTATATTTATGGGAACAGAAGTTTATATAAGTATTCAATTCTACAGAACATTTTTGGCTCAGGATATATACACTAGGTGAGTATTTATAGATTTAGTATGATTTTATATGTCATACATCTACATAGTGTTTTCGTACTAATGTATAAAGAGTAAAATTTATTTATTAAACACATAGTTATATAGAGTCAATGTTATTATAAGCCAAATCTACTTATGTAAATTGTATAGGGTAATTAAAAAAAAATATTAGCCCACTGTGATGTTTTTCAGTGTATCTATCTATACATACATTTCTATTTTATAACATACTCTACCTAAAACCTAAAATTTGGTTTTATCGTAGATAAGGTGACGGCAGTTTTTACTAAATTATGTGAGTGAAATAGACTGTAACATTAAGAATTTGTGAATAAAAAAAAAGGGAAGAGGGTAAAAATATGTTTATTTTTTGTATACTAATACTGAAATTAATAGAGTGTTAATTTACACAATTTGGCCGGCATGACAGCGGCGACCAATGACGGATAGTCTCTCTCTCGGTCGTCACCACTGTTTTTAGATTGTACTGTGCTTACCATCAGGCATAGAGCAGTCATTACGCCGAGCTACAATAAAAAAATGATTAAAAAAACAGTGGTTGGCAATAATTGTTTCAGAAAAAAAATTAAACAAATATAGATTTATGTTTAAAAAACACATATTAAATGTTTAGTCCTTCTTATTATAACGTATATTTAAATTGCTCTATCTATGCAAACGTATTAAAACATTGAAGTAAGTTCTTACAATAACTTAAAGCTCGTCTCAACACTTATGTCAGTGACTATACTACTACATGTAGCGTGGTTACGCAATGCATCTGTGTAAGGCCATTTAACGCTCGAGACAGAATGCGAGTGAAAGTACTTTAGGACATTTATCGTTTCGATTTCATGCTCTTTCATTGAATTTTTTATCATGCATTTTTGTTATGGTAATTTTATTGCTTCAATAAGTTTCATGTCGCGGTCATTGATCATTTCCAGTCGCGCACGTGATTTTATTTTAAATAGAGTGTCTACCTACTTTGTTCAATCTTGAGTTGAAATTCTTTCAAGAGAAAATGTAGCTACAAAACACTCAACATATTACGATTCTATTGACTATAGTTAGTGATGAACTCACTAATGGTATTTATGGTAAGAGGGACGATATTTTTTCAAAATACGTAGAAACTTGAGTCTTTGTTTTGCGGAATCTAAAGACGCAATATCGAAGTGTTTTTCAAATAAGCGATATTGCTTCACTCAGTAATTTATAATTCACTAGGTGATCCTGCCACGCATTGGTGTCGGTCAATTAAGATAATACTCAACACGTGAAAATTTAATGAAAATTGATACAAAAAAATCGAGGCTACGTAGCAAATAGGTTAACAGAAGACATTATCATCAGCCTGTAAGAGACCCACATAGGCATCTTCCCGAAGGAAGGTATGGGCGTAATCACCACGCCAGCCCACGACGTATTGGTGATTTAAAACTCTTGAGAAATCCATAGTGCTCTGTTTTCCCACATACAGTATTACTACAAGAACATTTCTCAGGTCCAGGTTTCTTCACGATGTTTTTCTTCACCGTCAGCCGATAGTGTTACCAACTTCAATTAGTAAATGTACGCGAATTCCGAAAATTTGTTGGTACATGCCGGGGTTCGAACCTGCGGACACCGAAATCATATTCCAATAATTTCACCGATCAAACCAGTAGACCCCACGACTTCTCTTCTTAAACAGAAGACATGCACCACAAAATAAAGTGGAAGGAAGTTGAAAAAGAAATTCAAAATTAAAACGTGACATATCTATGAGATATCTATAACAGTTGGTCCTACAGTTTTCTATCAATAAACTAATTTAAAGCGCCATCTGTTCGAAACTGATGGAACTTATAATTAATACTAATATTCAGCATTGACAATCGTTTAATTTTTATTAAAAATATTGAGGGCATTAATCGAAATATAAATTATCCTATCCCACAAGTTGGATCAAATTATACAAATGCCAACTTTCATGAAGATCGGTTGAGTAGTTTCGGACAAACATTAGGACACTGAATTTTTATATATTTAAGACAAGCTGTACCCGCGACTTCGTCCACGTGGAATCTAATGTACAAAGCAATGACTAATAAAGTCATCTGAACGTATTTAGTCCATTTGCTTATCTACTTTTCTTTCCTACTTAAGTCGCGGCGCCATTAAAATTACAATAACTTTTGATAGAGTGGACCGATTTTAATGAAACTCAGACTAAGTTACTCCCGAGGCTATGCTTTATGATTATGAGGTTTTATTGTTAACCCAGTACTTTAGCAGTGATGCGTGTTCATACAAACAGACAGACAGAGATTTCTAAAAATGATTGAAATGTACTCTATTACTTATTCCGAGTCACCTGCATTAATTTTTTTCACGAAAATCGTAAAAGTACAGACAATTTAGATTTACATTCTTATTATATACTAGCGGGCCCGGTAGACTTTGTCTCGCCCTGATTATAAAAAGATCCTTTCCAAATTGTATACCAAAACCTTCCTCATGAATTACGTTATCTACTGGTATAGATCGCTAGAAAATCCGTTCAGTAGTTTTTGAGTTTATCGCGAACAGACAGACAGACAGACGCGATATATATATATGTATATAGATAGTTATCATGTACCCATATCATACCGCCCGTATTAGAATACAACAATAATTGAGCGCCGTACTTAGAATGCTGCGGTCTAATTTTTCAGACGTTTTGTGCTTGAATATCTATCGACTATAATGATTTATTTAATTGAAATTACAAGGCATATTTAAGGTGCAATGATATGAAGAGTAAGAAATTTGAAAGGAAAAAATCTTCATTTTTAAAGTCAATCTAGACAACGATGACGTAGATTAGTTTTATGTCTGTATTAACAGAAAGTCATGTTTTTTTATTGAAAGAATTCGAAGTGAAAGCTGTTCCCGGTTGAGAAATTTGATAATCAGCCAGAAAGCGTAGCCTATAGAGCGCAGTCATTGTCCTTGAATGGGCATCCGCATTGTGATTTCGTAAGTCTGGCCCCACATGTTCATTCCGATATCTACTTTAATGGCTCCAGATAGGCGCTTTTTTTAGAATCTTTATTGATACCATTATTTGTACTTATACAGAATGTACACGTCGGGCTATTTCATATAAAAACTACATACATTTTTTTTTTTGAAATACATATATAGTATACACGAGAGGAATGTATAAAATTATTTTTCTTTCATATTATTCTAATATATAGTTTATGAACACAGCTACATTAACTGAACAACCCGATCGATCTGTAAATATTTCTAAAATTCTAGTTGTATTTTTTAAGAAATAATATACTTTCTTTAACCTGAATAAGTATACTCAAGATGTAGTCAATACACTACATTTAATTATTATGTTCGTTCGAAATTTTTGGTCACTAATATTCCATGTTGTCAAGTACAATGAAGAGTCACTTATGACTTTATATAAACGAGATTGTGGTAAATATTTAAATATTACAAAGGAGTGAAGCCGTAGATTATAGATAGCTAACAATTATATGTCAGAGTTACGCAACTCGGGAGCGACGCCCTCGTCCTTGGCCCGTAACTTTCTCTTTGCACTTGGTACGCTGTTCGGTCAATGAATTCACCTTTTTTCCGGAAGTCCATTACGATCTTAAGGCGTAAAGATTTATTGCAGCGATAACCTTCTGGCTACTGTTGATCTGTGAATATCTTTTAACTCTCTTAACTACATACTATCGTAAAAGAATTATACAAATGTTTATAGATTAATTCAATATGATTAAGCAATTAATTGCTGTGTGTATTTCTTTATTTTACTGCGTGTGTGGCTTTAACGACGCGCATGAAATTCTTTATTTAGGAAATGTTTTAATTCTCAAGACATTTATCAGGTATGGCATTTTTTTTACGAAAATACTAAACTGAGTGAATCTACATTAACAAGATACCTAAAATTGTAAGAGAGACATAATTACATTCACCTGGGAACTAAAACATTTTGAACGTTTTGAAATATTGATCTTATTTTGTATATAAAATAGAATTTTCTCCTGTATATAAAGTAGAAGGTACATATACTTCTAGGTAAGCATTTATACATCTATTTAAGAGATAGAATCACATTGGATATGCGATAGCGGCTATCTGGTGTTGGGAAAAGTTTAGTCGCACGTATTTTCTCTAGTTTCTAACTTCTCATCGGAAGTTCCGGTTGTCGAGACGTTAGGTATAATCAGTTACTAGAATAGAATAGCATTCAATTAAATCAGCTGCTAATACATTATATAAACGAATTATATAATTACATATATTAATTTTTATGTATTATATCACTTTTATTTCACTTATGGAAGTATTTTTTTAGTAGTTATTAAATACGTAAACTTGTTATTAAAAACATTTTTTTATAGCATATAATTGGTTGTGGGGTTATTCAAATTAATATTAATTCAAACGTTTTAAAATAATAAGTCAAAATACGATTACAAATATTTTAAAGATAACAAGTTATAGACAACATACCTGAGTTTATTCTGTGGTCAGAAATAGATATTTGTAAATGATAGTAATGCGGACGGATATACTTTTTTTTAAATATCGATTCAAGTAATTTTCTCGGAAAATCGGGTCAATTTCTTTGAGAAGCGGGAGATTACTGACATTGACGCTTGATAGAGTTTGTGTTAATTGCACTGTGGAACTCGGCCACCGCAGCTCGGTCATGAAATCAAGCTCGCCCAATCTATCATTTCATTATGTAAATTTTATTGATGAATATTCAATCAAACTTGATACAATGAACCCTAATATGAAGTAATCGTATTTTTATCATATGTTACTTAAATTTAAATGCTATAAAGTTCGATTGCGCTAAGAGAAGTATAAAAAATCTGGACGATAAGTTATGGATAAAATTATCAAATGCAAAAATTGTACTTACAATAATTAATTTTAATGTTATTTTCAAGTACAATGACGAACAAATTAAGCTTTTTGTGTCTATGAAATTTAATCAAATATAAACAAATAACGACAACATGGAAAAAGTTTCAATTTTATAACTTTTATTCTTAAGTAATAGGGAATAAACTGACGAAATTAGTAGAGGTGTAATTATTATAAAGATCTGTCAGTAAGTTAATTAAATAATAAAGTAATTTGTTAACTTGTTGCCAATTAATAACCGTTTAAAATAACGCCTACTATGTGTATAGTATAACAGAAATTATACAAAAATGTATAATGAACATTTCGGGGTGTAAGGGGTGTCAAATAACATCTAAGACTTGAGACATCCAAGCCAACCTCATCTGCACGTGGTGCACCCTGCTGACTAACGAACGAGGCAATGGCGAAAGCGGGGTGGTAGGGTTTTACAGCCGGACTGGGTCGCAACCACCATGTATATGGCGAAAAAGCCCGTCATAGTGATTCGCTTTTTCGCAGGCCGGCATGACAGCGGCGGCCGGCGATGAATTGTGTGTCACTCGGTGGTCGCCGTTGTTTTTGGATTGTACCATGCTTACTATCACGCACAGTGCAGTCATTTTGCCGAGCTACAATTTAAAAAAAATGCACATTTTGTTTTTAAATCAGGATCACTATCAAATATTAACGTATATTAGATATAATTAGTATTAAAGATTTTTATTTTCAATGTATGTATGTATTATATGTATGTATGTATATATGTATGTATGTATATATGTATGTATTATCAATATAGTTTGAATAGATACACGTTTTAGTCTGGATACATCATTCAACCGGTTGTTATCGCCACGATCTTGACTAACAGTGACAAGTGGTTAATGAAACGGTAGCTAATGTAGCCGTTACAAAAGTAGATACCACAGTCTTTTTAGATTGTGGATTACACGTGGCGACACAAAACGTTGCGGTGTGCAGATACTTACGTATCTGAGTATTCCATACACTAATTAATGTTTTGCGTATTATTAAAAATCTACGATATATATTCTACTACCTGTAGTTTTATCCACATAAAGTTATTATCTCTTAATTTGTTTTTAATCATTACGGTTGTGTTTTAATTATTTAATTAATAAACTAGACCACATTGTCTCTCATTTATGTTTTTGGCTGTAATAATACCATACGACTTCTATTCCTCGAAGTAATGTTTTTAATCTTAGATTAATTTTCTCGTATAACCATATGGTTTTAAAATTCTATTTTCAACACTTTTACATTCTTATTAAACTTATAAACCCAGAACTTGTAAAATCAATATTGCCTATAGAAAGGCTAATTGACTAATGTACAAGAGCTGTTAATGGCTAATCACTTAAAATTAGTCTCTCGACCATGGATATGTAAAGCTATTTCAAAAATAATAATTAATGCTATTTTTTAATATACGCGTTAAAGTTCTGTATATATAAATATAAGCTGTTCGTGAATACAATGTGGATATACCATTATCTATACATATAAAATAAATTCTGTAAAATATTTAAAATAAAAAATAAAACATTTATAAAATAAATGGTTTACTATTTTATTGTATTTGGCATTAATTTTTAGTTTCGAAGAAGTATAATTGCTGTAAAAATTTGATTTCAATTGCACAATAGTTATACAAAAATTTATGTCTCTATTTGATGTAATGATTAGAAGACTTTCGATTACGAAATAAGAAAAAAATGGTTACGTAACAATGAGACACTGTCTAATTGTAACGATTCAACCGGACACAACCGGCTTAGTACGTCTCAGAGCTAACACAATCGAACCGCGTTAACGAAAGTTACCGGATTTTCTACACCAATGCCAAGTGCGGCGAAGAAAGCGAGCCCAGCTTCCTGAGCGAAACATCTCACATACCATCATCTCCGTCTTCTTACCGGAACATGACCACGTAAGAAGGAGACGACGTGAGCTTAAAAGAGAAAGTGGGCCACGTTACGTTTCTCGATATCATTAACCCGGGCGTTGAACGGATGTATTTGAAATTCGGTGCTATTGCTATTGTTTTTAGATATAATTTTGTTTGTATTTGTTGAAAAACGTGGTGAGGTGCGTTCTTAAACGTCTGACCATTGATACTGAGAGTACGGAGACGCAGAATTTGGAGAGCAACGAACTGTAAGCGCCGCGTCGCACCGCACCCGGAGAAAGTGTTGTGGCGTAACCTTGAGCCCTCCTCCCCTCGTTCCTCATTGAATCATCTAATCGTCAATCAATACGCCATTACTACACGTCTGTAACAGATGTTATATATAGTATGACACTTTTAACGAATCATATTTATGACTGCTCATGATCCAATTCTAACAAATTGTATCACAACTTAATAATACATTGTTTGTAAAATTACTAATAATTGTGTTTGTTGTAATCTTGATGTGGTCTATATAATCTATACTGTATTTAATAAAGTGTAATATAATTTTATATTATTTAAATTTAATAAGTCATTATATGTATATAATTTTGAGAAAATAATGTGATAAACAATAAACGAGGGTCTAAAATTTTACAATAATAATAAAATTATAGTTAACTGAATTACAATTTAAAATTCAGTTTAGGTGGACAACACGAGCATATTGTATTTAATTGGATTTTATGTATTTGGTAAATGGTTAACTTAACTGCATAGATGAATGAAATGTAGTTTGACGGTATGACGAACATGTCTTATCGTTGTAGACTTTATATAAACAAAGTAAACAGCTTCACCGGACTACTAAGGCGACCGCTTAAGGTACTCAGCCGATTTTATTTGAGAACTAGCTCAAGAGTGCACGGCACACCTCGGCTTGGGCTGTTGCCTGACACATACAATTCGCGACCTATCTGAACTAACCTAAGCTAACTATTCACACTTATATGAGTTGTTAAAACATATATGTGTACCAAGTCTGCATACCTCAACAACTCTTATATATATATTTCGTATTGGATAATTTTCGTAACTCTTTCAGTTTGATAAGGGAAAAAAATAAAACCCTTCCACTTTCATATGTGCGCATGCACGTGTGTGGAGGTGATATGTGTAATGTTGTCGCAGTGATGTAAGATTTTGTGTCACTGTATCGCGCGAGCAGTGCACTCAAGGGCTCCGCGCCGAGGGAACGGACCTATGCTTGAGCCGCTGCCGAGGGGGGCCTATTCTGGTGGCCTTTCTAAGCCAATAGCGTAGTCTATGCGTAATGCTACGGTTTTATCACGACATTTATCATCACCGAAAGCTGGGATTTATTCGGAAGGATCGAATCCACGTCAATCGAAGTGTTTTCGTTCTTTAAGAAAATTGTTCGTTACGCCATAATCATTTACAAGGTTCAAGTGCGGTTTACAATGAGTTCACGAAGTTTATTGTTAGAAACGTTTCGTAATTGTGGGCTTTCCATATCTGGATAATGTAAACGTTATTACCTCATAGAACTGTTTCAACTACAGGGAGATATGACTTCGCTGAATTTATCCCATTGTCTATATCGTGGTTAGTATTCTAAATCATAGATTCAATCTCATTTTCTTCTGCCTCTCTGCGGTTCTATCTCGTTTATACGAGGTATATGATATGAGGCTTTATTGTAGTGATGCGTGTTCATACAAATAGACAGACAGACATTTCTAAAAATGATTGAAATATACTCTATTACTTACTAGCTGTGCCCACGACATCGTCTGCGTAAAAGCTTACGTAAATAACTGTGATTAATAGAGTCATTTGAATGTATTAAGTCAATTTACCTGTCTACTTTTTTTTCGTACTTACGCCGCGTCGTTATTAAACAATAACTTTTGGTAGAGTGGACCGATTTTAATGAAACAAACACTAAGTTACCCCTGAGGATATGCTTTATAATTTTCTTGGTTTTATCGTGATGCGTGAGCAGTGATGCATGTTCATACAAACAGACAGACATTTCTAAAAATAATGGAAATGTATTCTACTACTTATTCCTAGACATTTTTTCATCAATTTTTTTCATGAAAATCGAAAAGGACCAGACACGTTAGATTTATATTCTTATTATATATATATATCTATATATAAGAAAAGGAGTTACATTATATATATATATTATGTGTGTGTGTATATAAATATTAGAATAATGTAACTTATATATAAAAGAAAAGGAGTTACATTATTCTAATATTTATATACACACACACATAATATATATATATATATAAATATAATGTAACGCCTTTTCTTTATCTACTACAGTTTAAGGGTTTAACTTTACTTATTTCGGACCATTCACATAGTAAAATACTCACCAATGATAGATAAACAAAATGTATATAACAACGTTAGTTTCGTGACTAGAAAAACAAGTGTTATATTTTAAATACAATTGAGGTATTGAGGCGACTGTTCAACGTTATGAGATCAATCGGTTAAGCGTTTTAAGATCGCACTACTTCGCATTTAAAAAAATGCATTTACAATACCGCGACTAATCAATCATGATAACTCTTATCTGTAACGAAATGTCACACTTATTTCAATTACCTTTTTTTTTCTTTTTTTTAATGTCATAGGTGACAAACGAACAGGTTGGTCAACTGCTATTAAGTGATCACCACCGTCCATGGCCATATTCCATATACTAACAACACCAGAGGAGTCGCAAGTGCGTTGCCACCCTTTGGGGGGAAGGGTTAGGGGAGGAAGAGGGAGGGGAGGTGGGCCTCCGGCGCTTTCACTGACCGAACGAAACGCAACAATGCAAGCACTGTTACTTCACGTCGGTTTTCTGTGAGAGGGTGGTACTACCCCGGGCGAGCCGACCCATTCATGCTGACACCAATAATAGTTTCAGCGTGGCTCTACCAACATTAAAACTATTAAGATGGTTGTTGACTTCAAGGTGCTAGTAACAATATAAACTCAGAAAGTAATACGGATACAGGATCGTATGTTTATTATGTTACTGTAAAATAATACAACATAAAATTGCAGATTATGCTATTCATTATAAGTAATTTTCTGATTTATCGTACGAGAAAGTGTAAACGAGATCGATGACGTTATCAATTTTTATTTAAATGTTCAGAAAAACTATTATTAATTTTGATAGAACGTTTCTATATCTATGAAATATTTCGTTGTTTGTACTACTAAGTTTAGTTCCCATATGCGTCCATGTGTGGCGCTGGCAGTTTATGTGTTCGAAACGGACGTTTCTTATTAGATTTGGAAAATTTATTAAATTTATATCTAGACTTCAAGTACCTATAATGCTTATTATATACTTAATACGTAGATACATACAAACATTTACTGATGTATTTATAAATATAAAGTATTTTATGCAGTGATATGATTTTCATTGCCTTCAAAATGAGGCGACTCAAGCGCCATCTATTGAATAATGTTAACACTAATACTGAAAACTATTTTGCGTACGCAAAGCGACTTTCCAGACTTTAAACACAATCGAATGAATGGCATAAGAACGCATAGGAGGTAAATAAAAAAAAAACTTTTTTGAATTAAACATAGGTAATTGTAAAAATGTAGGTGTATGGTACACTTCAAACATGCCACTGGAATTCCTGGTTCAAGCGCCAGAAATCGATAAAAAATTCCCACACTGTACAATTCGACATTGTTCTTTTAATAAAAAGGTATTTAAACTAAGATATAACAATAAAAGTGGAGATACTTGTTTTTATTCATTATCGAAAGTTGGTAAAACAAATTCTATAGCTTATTTTGCTCAGTATGTTCTCAGATTAATCCGAGACTATTGAAGCAAAGCACATTAGTGAATTATAAAACATCTTTCTTAGAAACGCATGAATGGAGACCGATTATTTTTAGTTTTTGTTATGACGCTAGAGAAACCGATTGAGATATGCATGTATCGTGCATTTATTAACGTATTGTTTGTTCTTGTATTAAAAATAATGATGGGCGTTTTACGAACAACATATAGGCAGATGTCCTCTCATGTTTATTTAAATACATGGCTGCTTTCTTTTGACCGTATACCAAAAGAATAATTGCTCCGAGAAGCTAATCTCCTCTGTTGAATTCCACACATTAATTTATTAAAACTTTCAGCTTGTTACCAGACAATTAAAAATCGTAGCACGCTTGTGCGTTGTTAATCAGAGCCGAAAGTGTTTTGGATAAAGTTCTACTATCTAATATTTGTACTGAAGCATTGAGATATGAATTGTACCTTTGTATACTACGTAATTATTATTTTAAATAGATCGTACCATTTTATAAGCTATTTATTAAATGGTCAAATCATCGCATTGAATTAGAATCGTCGTTTAAAATAGACTTACGAGGTTTGTAGACAGAAATCGAAAGTTCTTTACAAAGTTGCGAATCACTTTAGTTTTTGTCGATCATGTTTTGTGAAATTACTGTTTGACTTCTATATTTTCTCAGTGTGCAGATATACTCACAAGTCCTTATAACACTGAACATTTAAACGGAATGCTCATATAGATGTTTGGAATGTTAATATTAATACACACATATATATATAGGCGAAGATGAACTAATTCAATAAACTCCTTCTAAAGGGCTGGACAGATTTTGAAGAAATGTGTTTGAGTGGGCTTGCTTTGATTCCTAATTGGAACCGGTAGGTGGCGCTGCTATCTGATTCGAAGATTTATTTTTTATTCTCAGGGCAGGACGTCTGCCGGCCATTGTATTTATAGGTATACAAGACTTGTTATTGTACAAGTCTTTGACTTTTCCCATTTCCAAAAAAAAAAACAATATACGGATAATGATAAATACACATAATGATAACTGTACTTAATGTACAACTGAGGAAAAATTGCGAGGTTCTTATTATGGCAGAATTTCGGTCACTAATAATAAAATTATGAAAGTTATTACTTTGATTAAAACACGTTATTTGTTCTGCTTATAAGTGATATTATAATGTATTAATTGATAAAATTATAAATGATTAAACAATAATTATAGGCAGAATATTAAAATTTATGCAATTATGGTTTGCTATGAGAAACGTTCAGAAAATAACAAATAGATTATTTATTTAAAGATATAGTATCTTTTGCTTATATAATTTATACATGCTATATAATTCTGTGTTTACATGCAGTTGTATATTTATTAATTATATCGTGTTCTTCTATTTCTGTAAAATTACAAATTTCTTTTACTTTCTAAATTACTTCATTTAATTTTTACTTTTTACAAGATCAAAATGTTTTGTTCATATTGGAGTTTGTAACTAAAAAGTACTATACAAAATTTAAATGTTTATTACATTTCGGTACTTCACCACTCAAATGTACTTTTATAGAATTTTATTGGTGACACTATAAACAATTCTCTTGTGTACTTAATACTGTAGTTATTTCACCCTTTGCAATCGAGGGTTCCGGAGAAGAGCCATTAAAATGTAGGGACCGAGTTGGAGTCGAGTTGCAGTCCTCGAGTCCAAAGGGTTGATTATGTTTAAGCCCTTATGAAGAATTTATAAATTTCATTTCTATTCTTCCCTAATATTTCCTTTTATATATCTACTCTTGGCTGTCATTCAATAAAGTAAGGACTACTATAAAGTGATCTTTAGGCACTATTATATGCACTGTTTTATACTTTTTCATTTCTTTCTAAATTTCGATTCACACATAAAAAGAGTGCTAAACGAACCGCTATGGTTTTGGGTCGCCACCATCCGTTGCTTTGCCATAGGAGTAAGATGCCCCTGAGACAGTCAGACACAAACTCACTTTGTATAAGACGTGTATCCGTCCCGTTCTCACATATAGCTGTCCCATTTTTGCACATACGTCAAAAAACAACTTTCATAAGTTACAGGTTCTTCAAAACCGCGTCTTACGTAAAGTAACCGGAGCCCCATGGTATGTCCGGAGAACCGATCTCCACAGGGACCTGGAGATGCCGACTATTTCGGCGTATGTAAAATCAGTCACTACCAATTACTTTGAAAAATCCGCGAGTCATCCCAGTCCGTTAGTGGTATCCGCCGCGAATTACGAAACCGTACCTAACGCTGCGCGCTATGAAAGACGTCCGGGACATATTTTTACCGATCCTCCTGATGAAATAACGGCAGCGAACGATCAGTACCAGCCTGTCTCTCCAAACAGAGCGTGTTCACGCCCACTCTCACGCCCGCCCGCCGCTGTGGTCTGGGGGTAAATTTCGATCCCGCACACCAGACTAGGCCCCCCTCGGAAGCGACTCAAACCTAGGGGTCCGTTCCCTCGGCATGGTAACCTTGAGTACGCTGCTCACGCGAATACAATGACACAAAATCTTACATCACTACAACAACATTACACATATCACCTCCACACACGTGCACGCATACATGCTTACACGTGAAAGTGGAAGGGTTTTATTATTTGCCCTTATCGGACTGAATCAGTTCAGAAAAAATTAACTAACTACTAATTAACTAGGCAACAGCCCAAGCTGAGGTGTGACGCGTACCCTTGAGCTAGCTGTCAAATTAAAAATCGACTGAGTGCCTTAAGCGCTCGCCTTAGTATTCCGGTGAAGCTATTAAGGCCTTCCTAAGTCAACATCGTAGTCAGATCGAGAAAAAAAAATCATTTCTTACTTGATGCCCGTTTGTTGCATTCAAGGCAGCATAAGTCCTTAGTTCAGCAAACCCTTGTGACGGTTGTTTTTGCGCTGATTATCATAAGTGCTTGCCAAAACAAGCCCGGTGAAGCTGTGTAGGCCCATCAGGCCAACATTGATAATCAGGTCGAAAAAAAAATCATTCTTTCAAATTGAACCTAACGTAACAACAGAAAGGATCTTGCCGGTGTTCATTTTTCTTTCTAGTGAAGATATAATGTACCCATGTTTGCAATGTTAACAATGCATTTGTCCTGTAATATAATGTTATCTTGCAAACAATACCTGGCTACTCTTATTATATATTCCCTACAACTCACCTAATTATGTTTATCTATTCTAACTCTTCCTTCAAGACAATATTTTGTTCACTTATTCAAACATCCACAATGAAACATTCTCATACAATTTATTCTTTCAACTACTGTATTTTTATTTGCATTTAGTTATAGAGACGATTAGCATTTACAACATGCTTCCGAAGAGCTTTGGTGAGGATTACATAGTAAGCACAAAGATAGCAATTAAAGTCTTCAAACCATATTCCACGTTGACATTTTTTTTTTTAAGATATTACCTATGCAGTTAAGGATAAAAAAAGCCAATGAGCTCTACTTGTATTTTGTAAAAAGAGTGGTAGAGCCACGCTGAAGTTATTACTGGTTTCAGCATGAATGGGTCGGCTCGACCTGGGTAGAACCACCCTCTCATAGAAAACCGACGTGAAGTAACAGTGCGTGCATTGTTGCGTTTCGTTCGGTCAGTGAGAGCGCCAGAGGCCCACCTCCCTTCCCCTCTCCTCTCCCCCTCACTCCCTTTCCCCCAAACACAGGCTAGCAATGCACTTTCGACTCCCCCGGCGTTGTTAGTGTCTATGGACGGTGGTGATCACTTAACATCAGGTGACTCACAAGTTCGTTTGCCAGTTATGACATTAAAAAAAAATCCTATAGGATATATATCGGATCAATATAATATAATTTTAATAGCTAAAAAAACATTACAACGTAACATGCCAGATTAATCAACGTCTTTTGTTCAATGAACATGTTAAAATCATATTTTGACATTTTGACGCTTCAACCGTAACATTTTAACTGCGGTAGGTTAAAATTACTTACCATTCCGTGTAACTTTCACCAAGTGTCGGACGTTAATCAAATATGTGTATTAAATTGTAATAGGAGTGCTTGTCCAAGTCTGATGAATATTTTGACAAAGCAATTAAGGATATAACAGACACGTCGCTGACGCACAAATAGCACTCTGCCTTCCGGCGCAGTTCTCAGGGTTTCACTGTTCAAGATTGGAGATTGAAATACGACATCAATGTTTGTTGTTTATTTAGCACAATAAAATAAAATATATTATAATAATTACATTCTATTCGTTCCGTTCTTAGAATACAATAATATATGTATAAAAATGGTGAAAAAAATCCTACTTTTTTCAAAATATTGGAGACTCTTGAAGTCCACATTGACACTGGCAAATGCTTCTGCGGAGCCAAAACAAGAAAAAGAAGAGAACCCTTGAAGTTACTCTTATCAAATTACTACGTCTCCACAATTCTCAAAAATTAATTATTTCTAAAGAATGTGTCTAGTTATACTCAGTTTACTTATATTTTATTGCAATTAAAAATACAAACACTGACGTTGAGAATACTTATTTGTTTTGTTATTTATTGCAGAAGTTCTTTAACGACCCTTTGTGTTCCTTTGTTGAGTTTATTTTTTCAAATTGTCTCTAAGGCTTAACAATTTAAAGCGAACCTAAGTTAGAGATAAATTTTACCCGTAAATATTGTTAACAAGATCTTACCGCATTTGCGGTTCGTTTTTGATTGGGTGACTGTCGGTCCACATTTGATGGTTGCGTTCCTTGGCGAAGGTGCTTAATTGAGCGCAGCCGGTGCCCACTATACACTCAGTCTATTATTATAATATCACCGCAGATTACAGAAAATAGAAATTGCCCGAGGGCCCGCTTTCTTTCGAGCTGCTAGCGCTACAAGCCTAGTTACGACAAGGTGGGTGCAGTCGATAAGGAAAAAATATCGTCTTTCGTGTTCTGAACGGTGAATAGAGAGCATTTCGCCACTTAGCTAATGCTTTAATGATTCACAATTTCGTGCGAATATAAGCGATTGTCTATTTCGATTTCGTTTCGCATCATTTTTAATTCGTTTTTTGGTGCAATATTGCACGCATTTGAGTTCTAATAAACTAGAACATGATTTGTTTTAGTGTGATTGTGAATAAGAAAAAAACTTTTGGTATTTTGTTGCAACAACAATCTATAACATTGTAACGGTGCAGACATCTAATATATTATACACCACGTGTCTAGCGATTGTGCGTTCTAGCAGGCGAGCTCATATTTTGAGTCAAATCTCCGAGCTTCCGCCAACCTTATGCTATGGAACCTCTTAGTCTTAGATTTTTATATGGTAAAAGTTATTCGGTGTTATTACAAAAAAGTTAAATACGTTAAACCCTGGTTTTAAGAAGGTCTCATATTAAATGCACCGCGGTCGCTGAATGTTCGCTATCTTTCTCTTTTGTCTCGCTTTGGTTACGTTAGGTTAGACTTGTAAAAAAGGATAACGCGAACTTGCTTCGAGCGAGCGCAGTGCATTTATTAGGCAACTTTTTTAAACATTTATTAGGCAACTTTTTAAAACCAAGTATTAAATACGTATTAAACTTTTTTGTAATAACACGGACTATGTTTCAACTTACACTTACATGAAAATCAGCAAACGACACATTATTTTTTTTAATGGAATGCAGTATACTTAATAGTTTCCCCATATAAATAATATGAACATATGATAGTTAGACAACAAAGTAAATTGCATAATTATAAATAGAAAAATTGCAAATGTAGGCAAAACAAACGACGAAACCTGTGTAGTTATTATTTTATCATTCTTGTTAATTGAAAACAAAACCAAATAAAAATAATAACAGAGCAAAATAACTGTGACCTTGACACGTAATAATGTGAAGGCCGCGAGTGGTTTCCTCTCCTCGCAACGGGAGCGACTCGACGCGTGCGGGAGCGAAACATGCAATCGATGAGTCGCGACCACGGCCGGTGCAGTTCCGTCGCCGCTGCACTCGGTCAGTGGGTCAGCCCCACTTGTCGCGAGGTGGGAGCAGGCTCGCCGGTGACTTGGCGCACAGCCCCCAGTTTGCGAACCACTCTCCGTGATGGGCACAGAGCCCACGCCGCCGCGCCATTAGCGCTGATGCTCAGCGCCGCCCGAGCGGGGCCCAGGCTAGTGCTCACCTGAACGTGTTTCCTTGGTTACAGGACGCTGACTGGTTGGACTGTGACTATGAAGAGGATCAGGTTGCTGTTGGTTGTGGCGACGCTCCTTTTAAAGGTCAGTGTAACGATTAAATTATTTGATGAAACTCTTGCAATTAATAATTAAATAATGAGAATAGATTATGTTTATTTTAAAATAGTATTTATTAATATAAAATAGTACATTATTTTGTATAATTTTATGGGAAGCATTTAAACAAAATAATATACTAATCCTTTAAGCAATATCTCTTAGCACTCATTTCATCATCAATGTTTCTCGGTTAAGTATACCGTTGTGTGGAATACTTTGTTTCTGATAGAAAAGAGTTAGAACAGTCTAGTAGCTTTCTTATGTTAATAAATATCGTTTGACTTTAAAATCTAGATTGCTGTAAGAAACTAGTGCTTCCACATATACTTCAGTATTAACGTGGTTATAGTTAATGAAAAAATATGGTATTGAAAATTATAGATATCGAAAATTACTACATATTTTGAACTATTTGATATTCTTCTCATAATATTACGCCATCCGCTTCGATTGCTAAATCGGTGCACTCGTAGAAGCCTGCCAATAATATGTTTTACATTAATTATTTATTCATTTATGAATATTTAACCTTATTATTGAAGTATATTATAATGTTATTAAGTATTATTCTTTAATTGAGAACGAAAACGTGAGTGGTCCGAAATGTTATTATAAAATTATTTTTATTTTTTTGTATCAAAAAAATCGTTAAGAGTTCCATCCTTAAAAAAAATACTAATATGAAGCTACATTATGCCTGAGAAACATATTTCTTCTAGTTTCTGTCAAGTACACAATATTTCAGAACAATTATTCATTGAAAAAGACACATAATAAGTATATCAGTTGGGGAGCTTCAACTTATACGAATTATTATAATAGTCATGCTTCCATTATTCCCACAATATTTTGATGCATATAATAATTATTATCGCATCATTCGGAGAAAATGTCCGTTGTAAAGTAACCACTTCGGTGAACATTTAGAAATGTTTATACTGTAACTATAAAGAAAACCAATAAATAGACATAAAACTGTTTTACACGTAGTTATTGTAAAGTTAAATATTTCAAATTTTGTTTAGTTATTTAGTAATTATATACTTTTAACAAATACTCAAATAATAAATAGATTACGTAACAATTGTTACAATAACTTACAAAGGTTAGATTTGCTGATATTTAAATAAAGTTATCTTGATATCACATAAAGAATATATTATATAAACACATTTATCCAGTTACTTTTTAAGTTCTCTCTTACTGTATAAAGTCAGGCTTTGAAAATGTTAAGTTTATATAGTGTTTGAAAATAAGAATGAAAAGTAATATAGCACATTCCAAGAATTTAACGAAATATTATGGTCGCCCTAACGAAATGTGGCGCGCGCGTTGTTCTACACGCCGCTTTACGCTGTACAAGATATTATTCACCTTTTTCTGCTTGTGTTCTCAACAACTAGGCTAATGATTCCGTTAGCACATCCACAAAACAGGAACCCATTGGAAACTAACAGCTAACTCTAAAGCTTATGCTTACACTACGACAAAACATCATCCGTTTGTTCTCGTAATTTGAACATTTGAATTATATGTATGTATACGTATCGGCGATTTACAATTCGGCAGTAAAAATCTATGATGGGATACAATTGTTTCAGGGTACAATGAGGATATATTCCGAACGAATATTTTATGCAATATATTGTATATCGCTTAATAAATTAATAATAAATAAATTCGCGTGTGGCGTAGACTACGATCAGTTATACGTAGTAAATTAATGGATAATTTTTTGATATTTTATGAAAAACAAATCAAGGTTTTAGTTCTCTTGCCCATAACCTACGTCTCAGCAGAGAAAGAACTAACATAATCGCAAGATATTTTAGTAGTCCGGTGAAGCTGTTAAGACCTAGCTAGGTCAATAACGTAGTCAGTTCGAAAAAAATAAGCAAAATATTTTAAGTTTGGCGAGATTAAGCATAAGGAATATAAACAGCACGAATAAAAACCGCGCTATGACATTTCGCCGTATTGCACGGTCTAATGCTTTTTATTCTTGTTACAAATATCATTGTAAGACGAAGAAGAGATTTTAATGTTATTAATTTTTAATAAATTAGTAATAGTTATTATACCTGAACTAAAATAGTAAACTTTCTACGCTTTTTTTAAATAATTTATTATTACCGTACTATAATTTCTAATTTTTTAGTGCATCTAAAGACAAGATCAGTACAAACACCGCGAGCGCGAACATCCATCGTTAATCGATGTTGTAATACCGGCATTGACTATTATTATTATTTAATTGAACATAAGTGATAGACACTATAAAAACATAAAGATTCTATTTATGATCACACTTCCAAGAGCAGCAGCAAATGCACGTCTCCAGTGTTACAGTGTAAAGATCTAACTACATCGCTGCATAAACATTGCAGCCCAATCTTTACCGAGTACCGACCGACTTAATTAAAACTACTTTATAGGGAAAAGTTAGCTATTAGTATCAAATTAATTATCTGCCTTTTTAGTGCTTTTTCATAATAAAAAAAATAGAAAATTCCTTTACATAATAAGCTATCGAAAACATTCATTCGCTTATAAGTGGAAATTATATTCATCTTCCTTAATCCACTTTCTGATTTGGATTATTACAATATATTGAATATTTTCTTATAATTTTCTTGGAGGCAACATAATGTAGGTAGCTATTTTTAATAATAAGTAGTAGTTAATATTAAACTAAATAAACAACAAATGAGCATACTGCTTTGTAATTTAACTCACCTGAACATAGAGTAACAAGTGAAAGCGTATTTAACATCTTTAATATAAACTAGACAAGGAAGATAAAAATTGTTTAATGCTATATTACAAATATTACATTGATGATGCTTGACGCTTGTCTTAATAATTTTGCAAAATAAAAGTTCACAGGTTCCTCATAAATATTGTGGCGTAACGTTCGTTGAAAGGGTTTCGTTCGTGGCCGTAAACTTCAATATAACAATTCAATATAGGTAACAAAATGTTGTTCTTTCAATATTGCGAATGTTAGGTTAAGTTAGTTAGATAAAAAAAAATCGCACCATAATTAAATGATAATTATATATTTTCTTTATAAATTCAAAATATGCTTAAGTATTTTTATTGATATCATACTTTAAATAGTTACATAAACAACGTTTATCAAAAATACAAGTATACAAGCTCACATTACAAGAACATTTTACACAAAACTTACTAAATTGCAAACTGTTTTTTGTACCGTATTATATGTCGATAAGATAGAAATTATGGTACAATAACTAGTCAATCGCAAAAATAAAACTTTTTTCAAACAATCTGATTTTGTATGTACATAGAGTAAATATTTTGAAGTTGTAAGAAATTACAAGTTACAAGGGCAATGCCTATCTATCTATGATTAATAAAACCACAATACAAGTGGCTTATAATGTAGCTTGTAACTTGTAATGTAGTTTAGTTAGTGTAAAGTGGTTTTATTAATTGGATTTTTGTAAAAAATGGACTAATTTATAAGAAAGAACGCTTGTAACGTTTGATAAACAGGACACAGGTCAGTTTGAATTCGTGGAAAGAGATAACATTTGTTAAAATACTAAGGTGACAGTTAAAATGAATGCTGATAATAAAATATATACCTGACAGTGTAATAAGATATACATTAACTTATCAAGTTACTACAGCACAATCTGACTAATTCATGTTAGAAAGCAATCTGTCAAAGAAAGTGTAAACTGTCGATCACTTTCGTTTGTCCGACAATATAATGTCAGCCGTGGTTTATTGTTGGCCATTATGCGCGCAAATTGATCTGTTAAGCTGACAATGGGTGCTAAAAGTGAACATCTAAATACCATACAACCACCTGACATTTCATTTCAAGTTTTTTTCATTTGTCCGCAACAAGTTGAGAGCTACAAAAATGTAATCACATTTCATAGAAGTATACACAATTTTGTGATTTCATAATTTTTTTTTTTAATTTAAAATTCATATTATATAGGTGGTATACTATAAACTATAGTAAATAGCTATATTTTCTCTAATACTTATTTCTATAGATAATTCAGTTAGTTTCCCGATGAAAAATTCTGTTTTCGTTTATTACCGTTCTTTTATTTTCTTAATTTGAAAAATTTATGAATAATTGTCGAATTTCGACCACTAGACATCACTAATTATTGTAGATTTTAAATAACAAGAAATTTTACTAAAACTATATACAGGTACCGCATATTATAATAGACTAGCGGGCCCGTCGGACGTTGTCTCGCCCTGATTATAAAATATCTCTGACAAATTATATACTAAAACGTGCCTCGTGAATCACTTTATCCAATGGTGAAAACCGTATGAGGATCCGTTCAGTAGTTTTTGAGTTTATCGCGAACAGACAGACAGGCAGACGCGGCAGGAGACTTTGTTTTATACTACGAGATGATAAAGAGTACTTATAAATACTTTAGCATACTTCTAGTATACAAATATAAAACACTGATAGTGTGCTATGCAAATGTTCAGAAAAACGTAAATAACTTCGACCCCCTTAGGATTCACAAACACTGCAGGACGCAAACAAAAATCCGGTTCAACTCAATTCGCATTCATTTAGAACAACTTTCATCAATGCGATCAATTTAGCAAATAAGATGGTTGTGTGGGAAATGAGATTAATTATTGTTTATATAAAATGATGTATTGATTTAGTGTTATTATTATAGTAAATAATTTATTTTCTTTAATAGTACTCGCCATTATATTTTAGACTAGTTTCTGCCCGCGTGGAATAGTTGTTTGAGCTAACTAACACGCAGAGGAAAGCTCTTATAACGAAAAATACCCCGATTTTGAAACATTCTTCATTGGTGCTCCGTTTCTATGGGTCTTAGCGTGATTATATATAGTCTACAACCTTCCTCAATAAATGATTTATCTAACACTGAAAGAATTTTTCAAATCGGACCAATAGTTCCTGAGACTAGCGCGTTCAACCAAACAAATAAGCTTTATAATATTAGTGTAGATTACTCTTCCCTCGTACTTACCTCGAGCCGTCATTCAAATTACGATAACTTTTGATAGAGTGGACCGATTTTAATGAAACAATGACTAAGTTACTCCTGAGGTTATGCTTTATGATTTTATTTTTTTTATTTTATTGAAAATTTATTTTGAACCCATTACTTTATCAGTGATGTGTGTTCATACAAACAGATAGACAGACAGACATTTTTTTAAATGATTGAAATGTATTACTTATTCCTAGACACCTGAAACATTTTTTTTCTCGAAAATCGAAAAGTACAGACACTTTACATTTACATTCTTATTATATGTATAGATTATTTTTCAAAAATATAATAAATATATGATCCTGTATCCATATTACTTTCTGAGTTTATATTGTTACTAGCACCTTGAAGTCAACAACCATCTTAATAGTTAATAGATAATTCAAATAAGTGAGAAAAGAAAGACTGAGTTACTCCCGAAGATATGAGTTGTGATTTGAGGTTTTATTGTGAACCCAGTGCTTTAGCAGTGATGAGTAGTCATACAAACAGACAGACACACAGACAGACATTTTCAAAAATGATTGAAATGTATTCTATTACTTATTTCTAGACACCTGCAACCATTTTTTTTACGAAAATAAAAAAACAGACACGTTACATTTACGTTCTTATTAAATGTATAAAAAGAAAAACGAGCATAAATATTTATCGAAGAATGTCATTGGACGAAAGTCAAGTAAAATAAAAAATAAATAATTTGCTTACTAAAAAAACCGCATACATAATACATACACTGATTTATTTTGCAACTCGAGAACTATTTACTAATTACTCAGTTGCTTACATAACAATTTGTTTCAAACGAAAGTGTATTTCGCTTTCAATCCGAAACGGTAATGACTCTCTACGTTGGATACTGTCACACCGCTTTAAAAGCCGATAGAACAATTGTTATAATAGGCTTTCTGTGAAGGAAAATATGGTTTTACCTTAGGATAACCGTAAAGTCTATTATTACCTTAAATGAAAAATTTTCACCACACCATTTTTCTACACAATTCCTGATTTTGAAAACAAAGCCTACTTCGATGTTTTAGTGTAGGTATCTATTACTAATTTGGACCGCATCGTCATTTCATTTATTATCAATTACCTAATTATTGCTATTAATTAGGCAACGACATAGAAAAGAAGGTAAATAATCATACGTTTTTTGTTATTATAATGCATCGCTACTCTATAACGATCTCTCTAGTTACACTAACGTATAACAATATTACTAGATACGGTAACTAAAAATCATAAAATTTTGCCAATACGACTTCGTATCGCAATACAAAATACTCAGATCGAAACGGATGTAGGTCTGTCTATAATATCTTTAGTTAATCCGGAGTTACTTTCACCTGCTTCATTGCCCACCTGCCATGTCACGATTTGTCGTATGCCCGAGTAATAAATTTTTATCAGTTTCTTGCAATTATTACTTATGACGCTATCAACTTTCAATAATTTAATGATACATAGTATGTACATGCTAGATTAAATTATGTAATGTAAACCATCAATAAGAGCTTTATTGTATCTTATAAGTAATTACTGTAATTTATTTCAAATAAATAAGTTGCATAATATTTATAATTCAAGCAAAATAGAAAGCATAAATAGAATGACGAAATACGTAATCCAAAGAATTTTAAAATGTTTCACTGTTATTTCTACAAACGACATTTCATAAGATTTAAGTAACCCGTGGGTATAAAAACATAGAATTTGCAAAATAAGTTTATTAAAAAATTGCAACTACAATGTTAATCGTTTTAAAATAGACTTTATAAATAGTCGATAAATATTCTAAGATCCATGTAGGTAAATTAAATTACCAAGAAATATTCACTTGTAGAGTTGTGCATGTTTATTGGTCCGGAGTTTTCTTCCGCAACTAACAATCTCGAGCAATGGGTAATTTCTAACCGGTTTAGAAAACGCGATCGTCGCTACGCGTCGCGTCGTCTCTCGCCCTCCCGCCGGCTCCGACACCTGCCACTTGCGGCTATTCTTACATACTGCCGCAAACCGGGCTCCTCATTCGCAAGCTCTCGCTCCATATATTGAGACCTCACTTGCAATAGAATCCTATTACTTCAGGAATTCAGAAATCGTGTGTGAACATTTGCGGTTCACTAAAACTGAACATTCTTAATAGCTCAATAATATCAAGAATGTCATAACAACAAAGTAAAAGTCTATTGCAAAAGTAAATCTGTTTAGTAAAACTGTTCAAATTTAGATTGCAGATCCGAAACCTGGAGACCAATAAATTTGTAGCAAATTTTCGTCATTTTTTTTTTCGAAGTGAGTACCCTATTGACCTAGCAAAGTCTTAACAGCTTCACCAGACTACAAATTTTGGACAGATATGGATTCATGTACCACAATCCAAAAAATAAAAATCTATGACATGTTCCTGCATTTGTCCTTGACACAAAAATATCATTCAGCTTAAGACAAAAAAATAAAATATAATTTAACGAAACTGTGTTTTTAATAATAATGAATATAGGAACGTTTAACGAATATGAAATATTTATTACATTAGCTGCTTTCAAACTTGATATTTAGCCTAAACGTTTTATAAAGAAAATGATTATAACCAATGAAATTTCAATGAAATGACTAATGTTATTATAAACGATCATGTGAGTAATCGCAGAACTCATGTAATCATTGGAACAGTTACGCTTATTAATATTGTAATTGGACGCGCGATCTATACATCAGTATAGAAAGTCGGAAAGAACGCCAAGCTCATGAGATGTATGTAGCGAAGCGCGCACGCGCTCCGCTGACTCGGAGTATGTAGACTGAGACGCGACGGAAGAATTTACGTCTCAACGAGAAATTAATTATTAAATTTATAGTTCAGTAGTTCACTTTTACTACAAAATCATAAGTTCAGTAGGTAATATTTTAAACTTGATTGTGACTATTTTAGATGCCCTCAATTTACCTAATAGGCAGTTATTTTTGGGCCATGTTTTTTGTTTTGTTATGTACTTTGGGCTAACGCTAACACGCAGCGGAAGCTCTCAAAAGGAAAACTCTCGATTATGAAACATTCTTCATTAGTGCTCTGCTCCTATTGGTCTTAGCGTGATGATATTATAGCCTTTCTCGATAAATAAGCTATCTAACCCTGAAATAATTTTTCAAATCGGACCAGTATTTTCTAAGATTAGCGCGTTCAACCAAACAAACAAATAAGCTTTTTATAATATTAGTATACTCGTAGATTATTTTTCTCTCGTACTTACATCGAGTCGTCATTCAAATTAAAATAACTTTCGATGGAGTGGACCGATTTTAATGAAACAAAGACTTAGTTACTCCCGAAGATATGCTTTATGATTTATTGTGAACCCAGTACTTTAGCAGAGATGCGTGTTCATACAGACAGACAGACAGAAAGACAATTTTTAAAAATGATTGAAATGTATTCTATTATTACTTATTCCTAGACACCTGCAACATTTTTTTTCACGAAAATCGAAAAAGTACAGACACGTTTTTTTTTTACATTCCTATTTTATATATAGATAAATATAAATATTATGCGATAAATGACTTAACGCAGCGTTTCTCCATTTCAGGATGCATCATGTGAGCCTCCAGTAGATTCAGCTTCATTACCGTTAGAACATCGAGGGGGCGGCGGTTATGGACCTCCCTTACCGCCTGCACATAACGACGATCCGTGGCCGTTAGCAACACCTGATAGTCCGAAGATCAAACACCTACAAGTCCAATGTGAAAAAACCCACATGCGTGTCAATATTGAGTTTGATCGACCATTCTACGGCATGATATTTTCAAAAGGATTCTACAGCGATCCTCATTGCATGCACCTTAAACCAGGCACAGGCCATCTTAGCGCAACTTTCGAAATTTTCCTCAATAGTTGTGGCATGTCAAGTTCCGCAAACCACAATGTCGCTAGTTATGGAAGTCCCACACCTAGTGGCTCTTATGTCGAAAATACAATTATTGTCCAATACGATCCTTACGTACAAGAAGTATGGGATCAAGCAAGAAAGCTACGATGCACATGGTACGACTTCTACGAGAAAGCAGTCACATTTAGACCCTTCCAAGTGGATATGTTGCATGCTGTTACGGCAAACTTTCTTGGGGACAACTTGCAGTGCTGGATGCAAATCCAAGTCGGTAAAGGACCATGGGCTTCAGAAGTATCAGGTATTGTCAAAATAGGTCAAACGATGACTATGGTACTAGCAATAAAAGATGACGAAAATAAATTCGATATGCTAGTGCGAAATTGTGTGGCTCACGACGGAAAACGTGCTCCCATTCAGCTTGTCGACCAATACGGCTGTGTTGTGAGGCCAAAGATCATGAGTAAGTTCCAGAAGATAAAGAACTTTGGCCCCTCAGCATCCGTCGTATCGTTTGCCTACTTCCAAGCTTTCAAGTTCCCAGATTCCATGAACGTGCACTTCCAGTGCGTTATTCAAGTTTGCAGATACAATTGTCCAGAGCCAAAGTGTGGGCTCGGTGCTGATTATGGGGTTCCATTGTTGGGAGGCAATACTCTTGGAGCTGGTGATTACGGTTTACCAAATTCACCACACTCTGAATATGGTCCACCACCGCCAGCACCACATGGTGAATATGGTGTACCACCGGCCTACCCCGATCCACGTCATCCAGTAGACTCAACTGGCTCGTTCTCGGAAAAACGGGATGATGCCGTACCACCTCCTCAAGCACAAATTTCATCAACACCAAATGCCCCTAGTCCTTCTTCACCAGCTCCTGCCCGAGAAGATAATGATGTCAATCTACCACCTCCACCGCCTCCCGGTCGTCGAGGGGTGTACAACACAGTTAAGAGGAAAGACGATGCACATGGTAATCTCGTAACGTTAGGAGGTCGTCCTAGATCCGTCGAAGACTTACCAGAAAGCTTGGCGGGTGCAAGGAAGCGACGAGATACATCCACACGAATATACAAACGTGACGCTCAAGAAATGACTGATGTGAATACAAGTCGTATAATCCAAGTTGTGGCACCGGGCGATGTCAATTTCGCACTCAACAACGCAGCGGCCAACGAAACCGTGGTCATTCAATCGCCAGCAACTGATCCAGAAACAATATGTATGTCTGTTCCGTCATTTGTGGCCGGGCTAGTTATGCTATTGTTAGTACTGGTTGTAGCTTCTTTGGTAGCTGCCTTTCTTTTCGTGCGTGTACGTGCGCTCGACAGGAAAGGTGCCCATGGAGGCACCGCGTACTACGAAACCGATTACGTGAAACACACAAATTAAAGATGATTGATGCGGGTGTGAAGTGCGGACATTTCATATACATTTCTCGGTTCCAAAGAGATTACGCGCTTCGGTCCCGGCCGGACTGGCAGTGTACCGCTGCTGTTGTGGTCGCGTTCGAAGCCCGGCAAGCAGGTGATTATGTGACTTATTTATTTAGTTGTTTAGTGAGCGTGATGTTTATGTTCGATTGTTTTTGTAAATTATTTTATTCGTGTGAAGTCTCTGTGTCTGCCTTGTAGTCGATACATCTCTTGTAATTTTGTAAAGAGTCGTAAGTGGGTCGTAGTTTTTAAGATGTATACCGAATAAAAATGTCGTGCGAGAATAATTTCATATTGTTTTATTTACTTTTCACTCAAATTTATGATGTTCTAATAGATTTAAATAGTTAAGTTAAATAGATTTTAACGTTTACGTTGTCATTACATACAAAACAATGCAAAGGTACTGGTTATGTTATAGATATGGTAGAATATGGTTTACTTGCATAAACATAACCTAACCTATATCAGAATGAATATCATCACCCGAGAGTGACATGAAATATGACTAATTCTTATAGTACAATTGAAACTTTAAAATAATTAATGATATAAATATTGTACTACACATTTGTAAAAAAGGGTTAGAGTAATTAATAAAAGATACTTAGACGGTAAGATACGCAGATGTAAATCAGATGTAAAACAAAAATATTTTGAAACTGTATTCTAAACTTTATTACACAGTAAATATATCATAAATTAATAACAAGCAGACTGGTGTTCATAAGATGAAAATTATGTAGATTAATTATATTTGTATAAAAGAATAAAATTTAAATATTGTTTTATTCTGATTTCATCTCCAGGGCTTTTTCTTTCCAACGCTAGTTGACTGTTTGGATATAACATCGGAGCTCTGAATTAAGTTCATAAACGAAGGATAATTCTCTCTCCGTGGGCTTCTGTACAACAAGCTTAATTTTTTATCGTGCTTTTCTGCTATTATATTAACTAAATCCTGAAAACAAATCATATAATTGATTATGAAACAGATTTAAAAAAATAAATATACACTAGCTGATGTCCGCGACTTCATTCTCGTCAAGATAGATTTATTATTTAATGGGAACTAAGTGTTTTATCTAAATTAACTGTAAGCTGTCTCTTACTTCTTTTAATTGTATTTTTATCATACCTTCTTTATTTCTATAACAATTTTTACTGACTTTAAGTAACCTGTGTAAAATTTTATCATTATCGCTCAGCCTCTATGGGAAAACGTAATAATATGTAGCCTGGATAATATTCCCGAAAAGTTCTCTATCTGTCAGTAAAAGTCTTGTCAAATTCCATCAACCGTTTCCGAGATTAGTTCAAACAAAAGACACGTCGTTAATACCATTTGATTTTAAATATTTGTATTTGAAAACATAAGCGATATTTATGCGACAGTTTCGTACTAGAAACCTAACGTTAAATAAATATGTGACTTAAAATGGCTGCACGGTAAGCCTACAGGGATTGGCTCTTAAGTTCATTCACCGGAACACACCTACAAGTGCAGTAACAGATTTTTAACCTGAAGATAGTAACTTTCAAGATGTTTTCCTTCACCGAAGACTCCGCAGTAGGTATTAACTTTGTTGTTTTCACGTAAATATATTCGGAATCAGCAATATAATGGGAGAGAGAGGTGATCGCAATTTGATACGAGTTATTTCGCTTTCCCTTGAGCATTATATAATAAAGTCACAAAGATTTCTTAGTCATGATTCCAGTGCAAGTTAAATACTTTCAGATTTAAAATCCTATACTTTTCAAAATTATCATACTATTTGATAGCAGACTCCTTCTGCATCAAGCCAATAAGATCAAAGGAACATATACGAAGATTGTTACAAAGCATTATATGCCCTAGTCTCTTCGTAGACTACTATTAACCGATAGTAGGTATCATCTAATCGCTTTACTGATAATCTATATACGAATGTTTAAACTACTCACATCTGAGAATAACGGTTTAGAATTGGAACGAGACTGATGGCAACTTCGCTCAGGGTTCCTACGTCTATGAGGGATGATTGTGGTCCCGGGACAGGGGCCAAACGTCATTGCTGACGTCATGCGAGGTGGGATCACAGGCCCAGGGACACGCAAAATTTGCTCCGTCTGCGTCGATTTGTGTTTCATCTTCACTTTGTGCTTTGTTTGAATGAACTGATACTGTAATAGTACACACACATATATTTTAATTATTTATGAGTTTTAGTATTTTATTCTGATTTCCCATAAATTAAATGATATCGTATGATGAAAATGTTGATGTCGCAGTGCGCGTCACCCAAACACTACTGCATATATTTCAATCAATTATTATTAATTCAACTTTTTAGATACTTCGTCCTTATCTAAAAAATATTTTCTATAAGCGTTAGGCGATGTGTACTACACTGTGTGTTACGACCGTATTGATGAGGCGGCAAGGGATCGATCTATGCTATTCCCGTTGGATAGCCGCTCCAACGGTCCGCCCTGCGGAAGGAGGCCGCCGGGCTCCGTCCTAATAGGGAGACAGACTAGGTATATACCAGCTGCCCTTCATCTACCGGACCTGTGCAATGAGAAGATGGGCCCCCCGGCCCATCCCCTCAGGTCTGGCTACGGTGGAGGGAGAAGGGCAAATTGCCGCTTCCTCCCTCCGGTCCTCCGTTGGCGGAGAGGGCCACTCAGAGGGTAATCTTCGCGTACCCTCTCCGCCACCTCCTTCTGCGAGATGACGTCCTCGCAGAAGGAGGCTATCGCATTCCATGCCTCTTCTCATGATACTCAGTCAGAGTGTGCTGCGCGGTATCCTCCGCAGCGCCGTATTCATGGCATGCGGCGGTTGGCTCCCTACGAGCGATCTGGTGCAAGTACCACCCGAAGCAACCATACCCGGTGAGTACCCGTCTGAACGACAGGGAGCCCCAACGTCTCCCTATCCAATCCAGCAGGACCGGGCGGACGGCGTCAATAGTGTAACGCCCATACCGCTCGTCCACCAGGTCCTGCCTCCATCGTCCTTTCGCCTCCTCCCGGCCCTCCCTTCTCCTGACCTCAATCTCTCCAGGAGCCGGAGGCTCCCCGATACTCTTCCTTACCGCCGTAAACTCGTATACGGCGGCAAGAACTCCCGCCTCCAGCTCCCAGGGCAGGGAGCCGGCGAGCGGAAAGGTCACCGCGGAGAGGCGATGTGTACTTCTTGACGTGGAGCAAACGGTGTTGTGCGCATGACCAAGATAACGCAGATGAAGTCGCGACTATCAGCTAGCATGAAATAATGACATAGGCACGTTGGAAAACACGTTAAGCTAATAGGGTCCAGACTCTCAAGTGCAGCTGGTGTCAGATATGAAACTTGATGCTAGAGGCTAAGTTCGTGATCATTAAAAAAACTATGCTATTACATTAAGACGTTTTCCTACACCGAACTCTTAGTCGCATTGTCACGTTTTGGTCTAAACATGCTATCATCGACATATAATTGCTTCATATAGATAGGACTTGAGCATCTAAGGTTGAAAATGGAATAACATAGCCGCAGTATGACGTCGCAGTAACATCATGAATAGACTGTACGTCACACTAAATATCTAAGTACACTATATATATAAGGGATGTAAGGGGTGTCGAGGGGTGTAAGGGTTGTTGTTGGGTGTCGAATAATATCGAAGACTTGAGACATCCCAGCCAACCTCACCTGCACGTGGTGCACCCGGCTGAATAACGAACGAGGCAATGGCGAAAGCGGGGTGGTAGGATTTTATACAGCCTGACTGGGTCGCAACCACCATGTATATGGCGAAAAAGCCCGTCATAATGATTCGCTTTTGCAGGTCGCGTTTCGGGATCAGCCTGTCCATATCCCGCTTTTCGCAGACCGGCATGACAGCGGCGACCGGCGATGGATACTGTGTCACTCGGTGGTCGCCATTGTTTTTGGATTGTACTATGTTTACCATCAGGCACAGTGCAATCATATTGCCGTGCTACTAAAAAAAAATAATCTCGAATCGCAATATAAAATTGCATTTTTTTCATACTCTATAGGTTTTAAAACAATCTCATCGCATGTTACATGGCGATGTGGTATAACATAGTAAAAACACTAAACATACAAGAGCTGGCTCTCAAATGCAGCTGCCGGATCACATCAACAGGTGCCTGGCGGACTTAGAAAAAGCCCCACCACCTTTTTGCATAATTCATTCTAATTTAGACCTATTGTATAATCAATCGTAAACTATGTATAATTAACAAAAGTAAGTAAATATACGAGTAATATAAACAACACAAATTATATCAGTAACTAGCGGGCCCGGCAGACGTTGTCCCGCCCTGATGAAAAATCCTTGATAAATCATTATTTTACTACATAGTATAAAACAAAGTCCTCTACCGCGTCTGTCTGTCTGTCTGTTCGCGATAAACTCAAAAACTACCGAACGGATTTTCATGCGGTTTTCACCGGTGGATTGAGGGATTGATGAGGAACATTTTAGTATATAACTTTATAACAGAGGATTTTCGATAGCCTATGCAATACTTCGAGAGATCTTGAAAATTCATAGCTCTTTTATGCGTTTAAGATTGCAATGGGTTCCGTCTCATGTAGGATTAGAAGGAAATGAGAAAGCCGATGTTTTAACAAAGTTAGCTTTAGCAGAAGGCTCAGAGATAAGCATTCATCCACATTATTCAGAGGTATTATATAAATTTAAGATAAGGTGTCGTACCATGTGGAAAGAATATTTTAATTTGACCTCAAGAGAGAAGGGGATTTGGTATCATACTATACAGTGTCAGCCTCCACCTGTACCTTGGTTCACAAAGGCGAATATAGAGAGAACAGTACTTATTTCTACTTTTAGATTACGGTCTGGACATATTCCATCAGGGAAATTTAAACACCTTATGAAAATAATAAATTCACCAAATTGCAACGAGTGCGGTAAGGTTGACGACATCCATCATCTTTTGAAAGAATGCAAAAAGTATGACATTGAGAGGATGCGTCTTATTAAACAGTACAACATTAATATCGAGGATGTGGGTGTTTATCACAGTATTCTGTCAGAACCGATATCGGACTGTTGCAAAAAGCTGTGTTATATATTTAGGTTTAGTAGTTAGGCTATTTGTGTTTTTAGATTTAAGAGTTTTAGTTGTATATAGATATAAGTTACGATGGGACTGACATGTCAAAAAATGATAAAAGTCCCTTAAAAAATAAAGAGAAAAAAAAATATCTTATGAACCATAGTTATGACTTATCTATGATATAGATGAAAGTAGAACTTACAAAGTCACCACATCGAGGTACAGATATATGTTGTGGTTCGCGAGGTATCCGAGTCCTGGTGGTGCACGTTGCTGGCGAAAGGGTAGAAGTGCGACATAATCGCGGAACTCGCCAGTTGGAATGTGACGGCGACGGGGAGGCTCGCGATTGCCGGTTTTTTTTTCGCGATCGCGTTATCAGTTTGCCATTACAACCGCGACTATTGCTCTGGTTAAAACATGAATTTTTTACAAAAACAATATGTCATGAAAAATACCATTTGTCATAAGTATTTATCGAAAACTTAGTGAAGATTATAGAGGAAACGAAGAATAACTTACAACAAATTTAAAAAAAACCTTCATTTAATTCTACATTTACGACATAACACATAATAAAGCCATTATAACTTACTAAAACGATTGTGTGAATAAGTGAAATACATTTTTATAATAGGCCTTAATTGTTATAAGGTTTTAATTTTATTGAAAGCTTTTACTACCGGTGTTGCGTGTGCAAGAGGTATCTGGAGTGAAGAGGGCGGCGGCGCCGGGGATGCCGGAGAAAGGCGTTGGCGCGTTCGCCGCTTGTGAGACCGCACTTTCGATGCTGTTCTCAGCGTTGAATAGCAATCTGCACAGTTCGCATATGCCCGCTGTCGTTGCTACAATAATTACCTACTTAATTAAAAGAAATTAATTTACCTAATCATTCATTCTAATTACCATTTGCTTTGATAGAAAAAAATCAATCAAGTTTTATAGTAATTGTATAATAATTTACATCAATATTTATTACAAAAAAAGTCCTCTACCATGTATCTGCCTCTGTCTGTTTGCGATAAACTCAAAAACTACTGAATGAATTTTCATGCGATTTTCACCAGTAGATAATGTGATCCATTAGGAACGTTTAGGTATATAATTTGTCAAAGTTTTTATTTATTATTAGGGCGGGATGACGTCCGCCGGGCCCACTAGTGTGGTATATTTATTTAAAAGTAAAGGTAAATATAGATATATAGGTAATGTGATGATAAATTTTTAAGCACAATTTTAAAATTATTATGTAAGTGTTTGTTCTAACAATTTAAAATATTGGAACATGATAATTAACTATGTACAGGTTATAAAATTGTATGAAACAGAAATTATTGATAACTAGCGGACCCGGAGGACGTTGTCCCACCCTGATAATAAAAAAAAACTATGAGAAATTGTATACCTAAACCTTACTTATGAATCACTCTATCTACTAGTGAAAACCGTATGAAAATCCGTTCAATAGTTTTTGAGTTTATCGCGAACAAACAGACAGACTGACGCGGCGGGGTCCTTTCTTTTATACTATGTAATGATAGTGCGACGCGGAGCAAGACTCGTACATCGGAAGCAGCACCTGGATCGAGATGAGAACATCCGGGCGAACCGACTGCTACACGCCCATGGTCACCGCTCGCCGAACCAGGGTAGCCACCGCCGCCACCACCACCACTACCGTGCACATGCAGCTTTATATTGTTCCTAATGAGATGCGGCTTTATGTCTTCGAACCACAAATCGCATAACTAAACAAAAAATATATATATAACACAATATTGATACACTTTTGCAAACTCTCGCCAATTTACAGGTATTTATTAAAAAGTTTAAATTATACATAAATAATTAAATAGGCATTTAATTAATGATGAAAACATTAATGCAGTTATTTGTACGATCCTATAATTGGGAAGAATATTAAATATAATATATTAGGGTGGCAAATTTTCTATAACAATACTATGTGGGCTAACATAATAATATCCGGCTGCAGTGGAAATGTTACACAACTGAATTTAATATTTTCATGAAAGAAGACAGAAGCGATCATTAACGATCTAATTACCTCACTGGCCCACGGTGAATCAGTGATTACAGCATAAATTATACATATACATATGAAAAAGATTTCAAAGAGTTCAGTATTTTCTCAACATTATATTAATTACTACGAAGGCACATTTATGTTATCCGACGGACATCCGATTCATATTCCATTGTTTTTAATCATACGACTACTACGGCTTAAAAAGAGGATACTACGAGATACGTAAGAATTCATGTTAATTATTGATCAATATTAATAATTATATTTAAAGAAAAAAATCACATGTGGTCATTTGATTTCAAAATATGTGTTCCAACGTAGGTATTCTGATAACCATCAATTAAACACATTCAGCCTAAAGATACAAACCAACAGTTATGTTCTTCACAAAATAAAAAAAATGTTATGCCATAAAAATATCGTCAATCAATTAACTCGACGTTATCGATAATTTTAATAAATCTAACATGAATGTAAACATTGTAAGCTAAAACACAACTCATATTGGAATCGAAGAAGATTGTAAAAAATATTATATGTTCTTTATAAAATTTAAAAACAACGTCAATTTGTTCGTTTTTCATTAAAATTTATTCATGTATTGCCCCGCCACCGCCTTAGACTTTTATAAAAAGACGCCTGGTTGGCAGGGATTCGCAGCGATAAGTAGATGTCTCATGTATCTGGGGTACTAAACTTATATAGTTAAAATTTAACCGAAACTAAAGTCCTTAATGACGTTACACTTTAATATATCTTTCGAGATGCAATATTCTTCTATGGATACATCGGTGTCAAGCCCTGGTATGTTAGTAGCTATACGATTTACAATTTAAATTAATTCATATTATTTAAACGTCTTTAACTCAAATATTTTATCTGTTCCTATTTTTATATGGCCCAAGTAGAACATTTGGCTTATGAAAAATATAAGGTGTTGATAATAGGTACTTACACCAATTAAAGTTTTCTCCAAGTCATATCGTACGCTCTTTAGTATTTTATTCTTGCTGCTACTTTTTTGGTTTTGTTGCGTGACTCCGATGTCGCTAGAAACGGTATCGCCAGATGCTTTGGTTACTGAGACGCGAGCACAGGATACGGTATCTCCGCCAACTACAGGAGCTTTGCGCATCCGCGGCTGAGACATTATAAGCCCGCAAATTCCTTCTATATCATTAAATGGCAAAAGCTGTTACTCCAAAATCTAAAGTTTTTCTCTTAGAAAAATTTAAAAAATAAAGATATAAAAATTAAATCGTCAAAAAGTGATTTCCTTCAACTGTTTTGTCAAATATTTTTATTTTTAAATATTAATGAGGTTTATACCAAAACCTTATGTAAATAGTATCAAGTCGAATTACGAAAAATGAAGCATAATTCTAATAATAAATAGCGAATTATTTCAGTAGCCACTGACTCGATACCAAAATACAGTAATATATATCTACGAAAATATTAACATCCCTAAAATATTATTTTTACCTATTCGATTATTATAAGGGTAGAATTAAAATACTTACTCGTGTCGGTAGACCGAAGTTAGTTAAGTAAAAATAATACGTTTACTGTCCGTGTCATATTTATCTACAGAATTAGATTATTAAAAGTGTATTTGTATTATAGCAAAAATATATATCTTACGAACAATGATATGCAAAAAACAAAGTGATACGATGATAAATGAAGTACTGTTTTATGGAGGAGGCAATGAAGAACTGAGCCGACAAATGGGAATAAATAACATATTATGTATTTACTACCTGATACTACACACGAGCAGAACTATACATATGTGCGTACCGAGCCTTGTCAGCGAAACTATGACAAAATATCTCATAGAGGTGCAACGAACGAGCAAAGTAAAGGTTAAAATAATTGTACATAACAGCAAGGATATTCGTAATTTACATATACTAGCAGAAAATAAAATTGAGGTAAAGTTAATTAACCCTCAGGTGCGGCTGGAACACGAATTTATACTGATAGATGCTTCAAACAACTTTACTGATTCTGTAGCGGTTATGGGATCGTTAGATTATGACATTGATCGGGTTAATTTGGACATGGATACTACTTTGCTCACTTCTGAAGCTTCTGTGGTGGCGACCTTGAAAAGTGAATTTAACAGAATATGGTGGTCATTGCCAGATATAACAGTGCGAGATTATTTATCAAATGATTCGTAAAGCTAATGTGAATAATGAATTTGCTCTTTTTATAACTTTATAGATATAAGTTGATTTTTCGAAATAAAACTGCGTAAGTAACAGAACATACCTTGATTTCATTTTTATTCAATCAATAATAATTATTGTATTTTGAGATTTAAATAATTATTGTTTTACATCAATATTAATTATAAAAAGGTAAGTTTTATAAATGTTTTGTACTCGTGTGCATTTCGCTATTCTAAGCATTTTATTATAATAATAGGTAAACGATGACAATATATCGAACTCATGCGACTACCAAAAATATATATAACACCCATTCAATAATTTCATTACATTCATAAAATACGCCACATGATATGAAAACTGAAAGTTTATTACACGTCGGTTTCAACTCTTCTTATCAGCGATACACGTATGGGCATAGTTACTTTTGAAAGACAAGCAGATTATGTCTTCCGACTTTCTATATTAAACGAAATTTCCTTGACTTATATATTATGGGGTTATAACAAATTACACTGTGACGTTTTATAAGAAATCATTTGCTAATAACTATATATGTATTTAGTTTAATGGCGGGAGTTGGCAATTTCGCTCCGCCTCGAATAACCTCACAAACCATATGCATATATATATTTTCATAAAATTAATAAACAATCGACTATAAATGATAAAGTATGTTGAAAATACTGTTACATTTTGACGAAAACAATTATTATATTGTAAGTCCATACATTGTACAAACAAACCCGAACCCTTAAATACCAGAACATTAACGGACAGTATTAATCTATGAGTTTAATTATGTAGGTAGTATTTAGTACAGGTTCTCATCAATCTTTTCGGCCGCTCTGAATATACCCCTTAAGTTCGAGTTTGCCCATAATATAGTCATGACTTTAATATAAAACAAAATTAAAATCTTATTATACGAATTTAAAATTAATATCCTTAAGCTGTCTCAATGTTATAAGTATAGTATAATACGTATTTATGCTTCAATTTGTATTCTGTGTTTGTATTTGTAATCTATATTCAGAACTGTCAAAAAGTTTGGCGCGGACCGTACCTATTTATTTACTATCTGTGAAGTTTCAAAAATACTTGAATGAAATGAATGTGATTAACGCAAATTTCGTTGCCTGATTTTGTTCATATAATATGTAGTATTTTTGAAAATGTTGATATATTTCTGATTGAGCTAGTTTTGAACTTATAATTAGCTATTACCGACCCGCTCAGCTGGGCTTTAACTTTAACCAAAAATTTAACTAAATTCTTCATAGCGTTATAAAAGATATCCTATGTCCTATGCCGTGACATAATCAGCTTCTATGCCCAAATTTCACCATAACCCGTCCAGCAGTTCAAGCGTGATTGAAGGACAAACATACACACGTACATCCATTAATATTTATAATATTAGTAAGATAACAAAACACGTTCGTGAGCTTTTAGATCCAAATATACATCGAAATCTCAGCCTTGACAATAAAATAAATTAAAAATAACTTATTCATTATTATCACAGACTTGTGATTATTAATTTGCGAATACCTCATACACGCTAGTTACAGCTGGAAACGTATCGAGATACTAAAACCAATGATTGCTAAGATTCGACATTAGGTACGAACACGGTTACAATAACGGATAATTGACATTTTAGGATTCTCGGTGACACGGGTCCAACGTGGATCCCATAATTATGATTTCTCGTGCCACGTACATCCCTTGGGCCCATACCTGGGACTAATTCTAAACTATTTTCCACACACCACCGTTATTAGAGTACTTGACAAAAATATGTTCAATTTCCCATGTACATATTCGCACATATTCGTCGGTACTACAGGACTGATATACTGATGTTGTACATAATTTTGTAATAAAAAACACTTTTGATAGCCGTATAAGCTTCGCTCTTTCATTAGAAACCTGACGAGAAGTGGCAATCACTTTATCGCGATACGTTTAGAAGGCACGATCTTAGTAGATCCGATTTAAAATCGAAGCTATAGTTCAACGTGGTACATTGGTGTTATTGGTATTACTGCTAGAATAAGTAATTTTACGAATACTTGTAAAATATTTTTAAAATGATATTATCAAAGATACTGACTGACAAGAGCATGTCTGACACGTTACTTTGCAAGGGATTGTGTTACTCTAACGAAAATAAGTTACTATTAGAGTCAATTGTCAAAGTGTGGCAACCCTGATTTATTTATAAAAATATCACATAATAATATGCTCTACATTTTGTCCAAAAATAATATTATTATACTCACTAAAATTTTGCTATCAAGACCACACTCACAGTCCCTGGAGTCAGCGGATTAATCATTTTAGGTAAATTCTTCTTACGATTCAGATAAATATTTTTTAATCGGATTATATGTTTATACTTTAAAGAATGTATGTCAGGTAATTTTAGACAGGTATACATATAAATGTATGTAAAAAAAACAAAGAAAAATAGTATTAAATCATATACGGAATTCGGCTAAGACCCGTTATATATCATATACAAAGCTAGTAAAAATATATATCGAGCTAGAATGTAAAATCTACCTACACATTTATTATCCAACGACGTTTATATAGAAAACTAGATAATTACATAATTACAAGAATTCACATTTATTTGTCCTTATTATCATACAGTCAAGCTTTGGATAAGTCTTTCTAAGTACGACGTTAAGTAAATACTATTTACAGATTTTACAATAAATTACATTTATCGATTGTTCTCGAGTATAATTGCGTACGGCGATCCGTTTCAGTCAATAAATTAAATAATCGAGATATACGATAAAACAAATATTAATTACAATTTTTATATTCCAACAGGAACATTAATAAAACAATATTTTTGATAAGATAAAAGCAACACAACACCATATTAATTATTATTAAATTCAATAAAATCTATCTATATACATAGAAATACAATATATAAATACATATAATAGAAATCAATTGTCATGCGTAAGTCTCGCAAAAACTCGAAAATTACTAAATCGATATGGATAACTTTTTTTGAAGTGAATACTTCTTTAGGTGCGTTGAACGGTATTTATGGCAGGGGATAAATTTATTTGGACAACACCTGTTGGAGGAGCAGATGTAGTGTCGATTAGACAGTCCCTGCTCCTCCGGCCCAAAGGTGTAAGAAGGTACCATGGGGTTTTGATTCCCCCATGGAGAAAAAAAAAAATTATCCCCTAAATTAATAATTTCACGGCATGATATACTAGTAAGCGTCACCGATCGAATTGCGGATGCGTAGCATGCGTCAAGCTAGCGACGCGTATTATAAGGGCCTGTGTACATCTACTATTTATATTTTGCATTGAGATTGTGCAGCCTATCGTCATATTAACTAATTAATGTACTGTATAAAAATGTATAAAATTATTGTTCGGAGTGCCAATACATGTGAAAACCAGAATAATATTAATAATTTCAATTTATAGATTAGGAAAATTAAATAAAATTCACACTATAATTAAAAAAAAAATCAAAACAGAACACAATTATTGTATCGATTTTTTTTTAATATTTTGTTCATTACGGTAGTTTAAGAAACACGTATTGACCTAGCCGAAAAATCGATATTGGTAATTTTGTATGAAAATTAGAAACCACTTAGAATTACAGTCAATAGATGGCGTTCCTGAAGGGACAGTTGTTTGACAGCTGCACCATGTATCGCTGCCATGTCATGCGATTGAACGAAATCTATTACATATTATCGTTTTTGCCGTAAAAATAAAAAGTTGTCACGTATTTTGAGAATATTACAACAAATTTTATTACATTTTGATCGGTCATCAAATTGACTTTCCAAGCTTAGATATAACCACAAATTCATTGACACGTGTTTTAGAAAGACACTATGACTTAATTCGAGGATTTCAATATTGTAAAATTACTTAGGAAAGTTAGAGAGTGAAAACAATTCCGTATTGTTTTTATGAATCGAGTACAAGGGATTGTACTTATAATTTCATAAATTTTTAAAACTGTATATACAGGTATATTATATTATAGTATATTATTTGAGAATTAATATCGTGTAAAGAATGATCAATAATACACATATAATCCATAAAATTGAATAAAAATAAAATTACCAAAGGAAAGTGTATACAACGTATACTATAAACATATGCGAGACCGAGGGTAGTTTTAAATGTTATTACGATGTCAAATTAACATCCCATGTTTACTGTATAGAGTCATCAATGACTATTAAATTTTTAAGACAAGTATCACAAAAATAATCCATAGCAAAAAGTTACTTATTTGGAAATATAATTTATTATAGGCAATATAATATATATGTGTACTTGATATACTATTAATTTATACTATATACACAGAACACTATAAATATAAAATAAATTTGGGATATATTCTCTCCCTAGACTGTGTTATTAGTGCAAGAGAGATAAGATTGTAGAGATTTCAGCTCACATCACTAGAATACATATCCGATAGATATGAGAAACACAAATAAAAAAATTAACCATAAAAAAACCATACATCAGTCTACTACTCGAGGAGGTGTGTACTGCCGTACGTAACTATACTTAGACACATAATGGACCCTATAAGTTACAATTAACTTAATTATCATGAAGTTAATCACTTAAAACGATATAGATAATCTATACACTCAAAGGAACCTGGGACTTGACGTATTCACTCGTCCTAAATCCTAACATTTTTATTGCTAGTTCATGTATTATACCATATTTACTGCCTTTATGTATGCGTCAATGATTCAAAGAGAGTAAAAAAATCACTCTTTCAACAAGTTCATCACATCACAGATATGTTTTTTTTTAAATACAGAAGTTGGTAAAGCACTAGACTTTACTTAGTAGTAATTGTGATCCAACAGTGGTGACCATCGCCAAGTTATTTAGACAATTAATTAGACAGTCATCGAGTTCACTCCCACCTAGTTAATATTAAGGCCTAAGCATTTTTTTTTTGCGAACTGACTCCGGTATTGGCCTAACGGCCCTTTACAGCTTCACCGGACCAAGTTAAGGCCAAAGCTTTTTCAATAAATACAAACTGTTGGAAACTGTAACCAACCGAATTAAGTGACCATGATCGATTTTGCCCCCTTTGATTTATAACACTCTCTTATTTGGTTTTCAGCTTATTTAACATGAGACTGTTTTATGTTTTTGCAATATTATTCATGAAACCTGGTATATAGGGTTGCCACCTGTACTTTATAGTAAAATATTATATGTTATTTTGAGTCATACTGCATCATTTGTGTAAAAAGCATTTGATAGTTTCACTAATTTCACAAAAATTTACTTTTTCTAGTATATTGACAACTTGATATTGTCATTATTAGATCAAAAACTTTATTATAATTATTTTCGTCTCCTTCGGTATCTTATGACATATTTTATTTTAATATAACATCCATTTTTCCCACTTTACACATATATTATTTGCTCGAATAAAAGGTGACAACCCTACTTGTAAATGTAAAGGAAAACGTAACATTAATATTGTAATTATCCGTAACTTACACTTAATACCAGTTAGACACAAAAGTGACTAGCAACATTACCACAATGAGTGACATTTGGGAGACTATAGAGCATTGTACAGCACCAGCCACTAAACACGTCATTATAATGACGAACAAGATGTCCTAGTCACTCACAATGGGCATTTGATGTCATACATCCACTTCGATATCACTGGTGACATCCTGCGTACCGTCGGACTGAGGTGAGATCGCATCAGCCTCCTGCAAATCTTGCGGGGATGCTAGTGCAAAGTCTCGAGGTGAGCTCATATCATCATCTGGAGACCCAACATACTCCTCATCCATCATTATTGTTGCTGGCAACGATGGTGACACTTCTTGTAACTGACTGGTGTATACTGTAAAAATATACTTTCATTAAAACATCAAAAAATTATGAAAACAATGTGTGTGGTATTCGTATTGACGATGGAAAAGCCAATTGACTAATATTAGTTGAAGAAACTGTGCATGTTATTAAATAAGCCTTTTCAATATCACTATAATTTGAACTTAGTCACTTTAAGGAATTTATTTGAATGAAACTACTACCAATTACCAATTTTCTTTAAAAAAAAAAGTGTGTGTGTACTTATGTACACATGTTAGAAGTTATACTTCTTTGGCCTAACAAGATAAAAAATCTTTTCAAAAATTTTATCTTTCTACATTTGTAGAAAAAAAGACACTAACAATAGAAAAAGTTGACTATAGCTAACTTCAGGGTGTCGGTTTTTCGTGACGATGTGCGCGCGCATCGTAATAACTTCAGGGTGTCGGTTTTGGTTTTTCGTGACGGTGTGCGCGCGCATCTTAAAAATTTACTCTCATCATTTTCCCCTAACGCGCCAAAAGAAGTATAACTTCAAAAATATTCACAGATATTGAATACTTTAGACATTATATGAATTTTTAAAATCTGCTTCAAAACTTTAGGAGTTTTTTATCTTACTTGAAAGACCTGTCAAATATGTATATACTAGCGGGCCCAGCAGACATTGTCCCGCCCTGATTATAAAAAAAATCCTGGATAAATTATATACCAAAACATTCCTCGTGAATCACTTTATCCATTGGTGAAAACCGCATAAAGATCCGTTCAGTAGTTTTTGAGTTTATCGCGAACAGACAGACAGACAGACGCGGTAGTTTTATACTATGTAATGATGTCACTAATATGGTGAATGGTTATCTCAAAATATTCTTCAATTATAATGACATACATCCGAAACATTAATCTCGCACCCATCACATATTAAAAATTAAAAAAATCACAAAAAGACTTTCACCCTTGATTTCTACAATGCTTAACTTAATGCTTTAAAAAAAAATTAAATTATTTAAAAACTACATTTTTTTAATACTTAGACAGTTTTTAAGAATTTTGAAGACAATGACAGTATAACTCTTTATTCAAAATGTCATGAATCATAAATTATAAATAACATTAGGGGACAAAAATAATGACAGTGTAATAAACAGGAACTAGAGAACTAGACTTAGCCTGTAATATAACAATATATATGAAATCTTAATTGCTTTTGATAAAGTCTTCAGTATTGCCAAATGCTAGTCCAAATATAATTTTTTGATGACCATAAAGTCCGATAATGGTGTAATTACTTTAAATGGGCTCAAAAGAATGTAAATATCATTACAATTTTATTCTATTATAGATTGCTCAATATCTTTCATATACCCATTCATGCTAAAACCAGTAATACTTTCAGCGTGGCTCTACCACCTACAAAATGTTATTCCAGAAGTAATATTTGATATAAACTCTTCTCTGACCCAATTTTGTGTTCAAAATTATTTCAAGTTCATCACCTTTAATTTTTGTAGATTTGAGATCAGTTGTGTAACCAAGTGATTCCTCCATTGCCTCCATTGTGAGTGTATCTGTGTCTAAACTATCCAAAGATCCTGAGCATGACGGTGAACTGTCAGGATTCGTATTTAGTGTTAACTGTACTGTTTCCAACTGAGGTATGTGAGGTCTCACCTGAAATGAATACAAAACTACAATGATTACTCTGCTACAGTTTAATTGCAAATTCTTGCCAGTCCCATATCAATTTATTACAATTAGGACAAAGTTCAGTTAGAATTTTTTCTTAGGATTAATCTTCTATACACTATGTCTGAGGCACAAGTAAATATTTATCTATATATATATATATATGAAAATAGTTTATTTGAGATCCAATTTCATCAAAACTACTGAATGTGTTGGCATAGGACATTTTGATGTCGAATTTGCGTAGATGGTTCTATACTATTGAATTTTTGGATACCATTCACCCTTTTCCATTTTGTTAAATTATTTAATGCACAGCCAACTAGTAAACATATAAATTATCAATAATTTTTTTGGTTTTGTTGAGTTATAGGATAACAACAAATTTAATTACAATATCATGAATCTGACATAATGATGAACTTACAAAAATGAATAAATACCACATGACTTTTCACATTATTTGCAAAAATAATGAGAGAATTTATTTATTTCACTCAATGATATTATAACTAAAGATACGTTACTTACATGATATTTTAACAAAACAAATGGCATGAAACGGACACATATGTAAAGTAATTTGATGTCACACTGTCTTAGATAAAACATTGAAGTAAGATATTCTCAATATTGGTGGTGAAAAAAAAAGTTACATGTTGCTTAGATACAGGCGGATTGACACGGCAATCGTCAAAAATAGACTAACTAGCCAAGTTTTAACTAGTCAAAGGGCTTACGACATATCTATAAAGTTATAATATCATTGGTTTTACTAAAAAAAAAATGTTTCATATCTTCAATATAAACATACCTTCATCCCGTCAGGCCTATGAGGATTTCTACAACCTTTACATTTACATTCTGTACATGGCTTACTGTCAACATAACATGGACATCTTTGGCCACAGCATGTCAGTTTACCTGGAGTAGCCGTTGCATTACCACATCTACACCCCTTACGTTTACTACTGGCAGAATTACGTGACCTATTTGATGGTTTTTTAAACCCCAGCTGAGACTGAAATAATATTTTGTGATTTATTAACACATATATATTCACCAATTTTTTTTTAAATTTAATTCTATTTATCTCTGTAAAATAATATAATAAGTTTTTCATATTAAGCCAGATTTTATTTCTTAAATAGACATTGATAAACTGATATGACTTTACATAGGTAAGGTATAAAGTTTCATATCAAAAATTCAATGTTTATTTATAATTTATTCTGTATTATATACTCATAATGAATCATCGCTCAGATTATCTATTGCTATTTTTAATTACTCTAAGAAATTATATTTCCTCTGAACATAACCTTTTTAAGTTCAAACTTTTTAATTACAAATTCTGTTGGAAAATAATCTCATGTACAAATATTGAACATTCTACAATTATATTTGTACAACATTATAATAAACTGTAGAAAATTACTAACCTTACTTTCTTTAGCAGGCGGGTCATTGTGATTTGAATCTATTTCATCAACGGCTTTCCTTTTTATTGTTATTTTATTACCTGAACCTGCATACATTACAGAATATAAAGGTGATCCATTTGTGGTTGATCTTGAATTAGGTGAATTTGATGATCTAGCTTCTACATTATTAGATGATGACGCTGCCTGTGTTTGTGTTGAAGCAGAATTGGTGTACACACATGGTAATATACTATATGCAGACTTTGAAAGTCCCGCTGTACTCTTATAGTCATCTGTAAATACGGCTCCTTCTTGTATTAAGTCTATTAAACCTGAACTTGCCACTGTACCACCGTTCACACCAGCTGATATTTCGTCTTCTTCCAATAAAATTTTATATACATCAGTACCCATAAAATATTCACAAAGTTTTTTATAACACTGAAGTAGTATACGCAACTGTAAGTTCTCAGCATAATTATCGTAATCTTTGCACCAACTGCACGAGGGTTTGAGTTTCTTCCGACCACCTTTGCATTTTTTACACACGTGATGCTGACAGCCTGAATTTGTTGGCGTGTACGGCTCTTTTAGTAAATTTCCACAAACAGTACAGGATAATGATTGGCGTAAATAAGGAACTAAACGAAATAAATCTATCCACGAAGATTTGTCAGCAGATTCGGCTAAAATAATCAGGCGACAAGTTGAAACGTAGAGGCTTGTCGCATTCATTGCTACGTAAATTACACTAAAATGCCGTCATGTGCATATGTTATCTTTATTTGTTTAGTTTACACAAAAATACACAAATGAAAAGCCGCAAATCTATCTCCAAAACTCATATTTGTCAAACGTCAATGTCACAAGTGTCAAAATGCGGTACAGATACTTTATCAATATATTAAGCATAATAGAAAATTTTGCTGTGGTAGATTAACTGTCAACAGCTTTACAACTGTAATGTACAAACTGTGTTAAAAACAAGTTAGCAAATAATATACGAATACAATAAAATGTATTTACATTGGAGAATTGTCAAACATCAATGTAATACCTGATGATAGCCAAAGAAGTTTTTTAGGGAAACCCATTGTATGGAAAAATGTGAAAGATATGAACTCCCTAGTCTGGTGAAACGAGATTTCAGAAACAAAACCACCAAAGTTGCTACACGTATATTGACTGTTTCGGGTACTGTGTGGCAGCTACAAAACCCAAGCAAAAACAAAAATAGACTCACGAAAGAAAGAAAGACCAAGTACCGTATACATCTTACAAATGGAAATAAAAAAAAGCTTGATGAAGGATCAATTTTGTGTAAATGTAATATCTAATATTTGTACTTTAAAATAGATATCGCGTAGTTATTTTTGCTGGGGTAGACAGATTATACAATTATAGGTGTATTCCTTGTTTCGTGGTTTTTAATAAATTGCAATAATGACCTATATAAATTGTTATTGTGATAGTATTATCTGCGCCGACAAATTTGTAGATTTTTTATGAAAAATGCCATGAAAAAATTAACTAGAGCTTCAATATATTATTAACGTACACCAACTAAATTTTGCGACGAGCCAATGTTGGTGGCATTGAAGCCTATTTAATTCGTCGACAGCTTCGGTGGTGCGGTCATGTATCGCGAATGGCGGAGCAAAGAGTGGCGAAGCACATCTTCTATTCTGAACTGGAGGAAGGTAAGCAGAATCATGGTGGTCCCCTTCTCCGATACAAGGATGACCAAAAGCGGCACATGAAGAGATGCAATATAGAGCCCTCTTGTTGGGAACGTTTGGCAGCACAACGGCCAGAATGGCGCAGAATGGTGAACAGCCAAGTACGCGAATTTGAGGCTCAGCGTAAAGCTGACCTTGATACCAAACGCGACCAGATAATGGCTCTCCCTCCTCCTGCCATAACATATCATTATGAGAACGGTGTACCCACGTGCCCTCAATGTGCACGAAGTTTCGCCACGAAAATAGGCTACATAAGCCACCTTCGAGCGCACCAGCGCCATTTCTAAGCTTAGGGGTCAAAGTGGTCACCATGGCCGAAACCGGTCAGAACAATATATAATAAGATCAAAAGTGTGATTCCAGCCATGATCAAGCTGTGAATAAAGATTTCACGTAACAAGCAAGTATTTCGTTATTCGTCTTATATTTTGTCTTTAGGTATATTACGATTGTTTATATGCATACAAATTACAGCTGTTTTGTAAAATATTGAAGTTGAAGAGTCATTGTGAAACAATAATATGATGGTAAGAATATTCCTATTGTACTCCTGATCAGTCACCTTGTATCTGTTTCTGTACGTGGTAGAGCCACGCTGAACCTATTACTTGTTTCAGCATAAATGGGTCGGCTCGCCCGGGGTAGTACCACCCTCTCACAGAAAACCGACGTGAAGTAACAATGCTTGCATTGTTGCGTTTCGTTCAGTCAGTGAAAGCGCCGGAGAACCACTTTCCCTCCCCTTCACCCTTCTCACCAATACAGTTTGAAAACGCATTTGCGACTCCCCTGGTGTTGCAACTGTCTATCGACGGAGGTGATTCGATCCCCTCCTATTATATAAAAAAAAATTACAAATCTATCGCCAAGCATCTGCAAGTGTATTCAACAGCTACAATTATTGAGAGCTCTCTTCCCATCCTAGGTAAAGCATCTAATAATTTTCGGCCATATGGTCTAGTTATCAGTCTCGAGGTAAAAATCTATCCTCAAACATATATAGGGTTTTTCCGGTTACTAAACTCGAGAACCACTAAGCGTAGCATGTTTCCATCTTCAGTCATATCGTCACTTAAACATCAGGTGAGATTGTGATAAATACTTAAACCTATAAAAGATAACGAGAAACAAAACAACATATTATTCATTTACAGTAAGGTGTAATACGCATATATGCCTTTTGTATACGAATACACTGTCAGTTTTTATCTATAGTAATAATAATATTATAATCTATACTTTAATATTATAAAGAGGTAAAGTTTGTGAAGTTGTGAGTTTGTAAAGTTGTTGGGGGTAATCTCTGGATCTACTAAACCGATTTTGAAAAAAAATTTACCAATAAAAAGTCACGTTATCTGTGAAAATCTATATTAACTCGAAAAATGGAAATACTTTTTTGTGGAAGTCTGATTTGCAAAGTAAGTCGGAGAATAAACGGTTGAACGAAAACGTTTCTTACGAATGCTGCTTTAACAATGAGAGATATATGATTGAGTTCTAGAGAAAAGTTGTTGAGTTTCATAATGCCTACAAAAAAGTCAACGACAGCATATGTTTAACATTTATAGTTATCATATATTAAAAATTAAACGAAAAAAAAAGTAATCATCAATCAGAAGCTTCTTTAATGTCTTTCTTTTTTTATTGAGAGTAAGCACAGTAGAATCCAAAAACAGTGGCGACCACCGAGTGACACTCTATCCATCGCTGGTCGCGGCTGTACAGGCTGATCCCGAAACGCGACCCGCAGAAGCGAATCACTATGATGGGCTTTTTCGCCATATACATGGTGGCTACGACCCAGCCCGAGTAGTCCAATGAAGCTGTTAAGACCTTGCTTATTCAATAGCGTAATCAGTTCGGAAAAAAAAGATCTAGTCCGGCTTTAAAACCCTACCACCCCGCTTTCGCCATTGCCTCGTTCGTTATTCAGCAGGGTGCACCACGTGCAGGTGAGGTTGGCTTGGGTGTCTCAAGTCTTATGATGTTATTCGACACCCCTTACACCGCCAAGAAGACCATACCATTACAATGAATGTAGGAGATATCACAGATTGAAAATTACACGTAACAAAAACAGTATTTTTGTGAAAATAATTATGAAGCATCTTTAATTTTAAATAACCGTTAAAAATTAAGGCGCAACAGAAAAGATCTAAATCGTCTAAACACTAATAACGCCCCATTAATACATTGCACCAGTGCGAAGCCATGATATATCGATACAAATAATAGCCCGTATTTTATTTCTCTTGGAATAAGATAAAGATAAATTTTACGACAACAAAGTCCCTTCCAACAGCTCATAAATAATATATAGAACAACAATATATATCATAATATAAGTATAAAAACATAATAGAAGTGTGTCGATAATAAAAAGTACATATTTTCCTAACGAAAAATCAGACAGTACCCAAACACTAAGGTCACTAATGCCTTAATAGTTACTCAAATTCGTAGTCACAGCGGGATTAAAGGAAGACGGTAATATACTAACTCTCTCCTCATAAAGATGACCTATTTTATACTTTTAATGTAACTCACAAAAAAGTTTACGATTTCTGACTTAATTTTCAATTTAGCAAAAAATATTTTCAAGACCGTAAAGTACAATATTGATTTTTCTATGATCACATATTTATTAGATCAAAAACAGTCTTACTTTCAAATCATTAGGCGTTGGTTATCTAACAAAAAAAAACATATCTCAAATGCGAATATTACACGACCATCCAGGCAATATTTCTCATCTATTATCCAATTGAAGTCACTTAAGAAGTCGCTTGTTCCCTACTGTGGATACCTACTTACACACCGAACTACCCACTAACAGAGCCGTCTGTTATTAATACAATTTTGAAAGTACGCAGGATTCTTATTTATGTATTAACTAGCTACTGCTTAGGGCTTGGCTCGCGTTCATATATTATGATATTATATTATATTTAATCTATTCCTTGAGTACAGTACTGTTTTGCTGTACCCCTGACAACGTGTTTGTAAATCCTATAATGACCGGTTGAGTAGCTAAGACGTGAAAGCGTAACAAACAAATAAACAAACTCACATTCGCATTTATCATTACATAGTATAAAACAAAGTTCCCTACCGCGTCTGTCTGTTCGCGATAAACTCAAGAACTACTGAACGGATTTTCATGCGGTTTTCACCAGTAGATAAAGTGATTAATGTGGAAGGTTTTGGTATATAATTTGTTTTTTTTTTATAATGTATAATCAGGGCGGGACAACGTCTACCGGGGCCGCTAGTAATATTATAAGTTAGAATAATTATTTCCAAACTACCCACCAACTAAATGTATGCTAACTTGAAATATATGTCTGCTATTACTAAAAGTTCTCGTGATTCTTATTTATCCACTAATAACTATTTATTTTAAGATAATGAACAATATATCATTATCATTAAATATATGTTAAACTACATATAAGTATTGTTTATATCGCTATAAGAAATTCCTTATCGTATTCAACAGTAAATGAAAACAAAGGCAATCGTTTACTCAGCAAACATTATTTAAAGAGTAAATACTATAATTGAACGACCAATCGGAGCATTTAGATATGAGTATCTATTAAGTACGTATCTGGCCCAAATGATCGGCTCGCGATGGTATTGTCTCAGCGCTGCTTTGGTAGAGTAGATACGGGGTGCGCAGGCGCAGGATAGCGGCTGATAAAAGATTACGCCAACTAGTGACTCTTGATACATTGACGTATGAACATCTCCTGTGAAGAGTGTAATTGAATCAATCCAGCGTCTTCCTTTGCTTGCTTCACACGACCAAATTAGATGTTGTGCTGTAACTGCTTATTTCTTTATATATTTAATGCATATGAAACTGTGGTGAATAAGTGCCTAGTGACGTGTTCATAGTGTCTCATTATTGTGAGGAATCATGTTGTAATTTACAAACGGTACCAACATGTCCAGGTATCTATTAATTTTACTTTCTAAATAATTAATAAATACACGATAAAGAAAGATTGATATATCCATATAAAGGAAAGTGGTGGAAGCCTCAAAATATTTCACGTATAAAAGAGCCTTTTTAATTTTAAATTCAATTGCGATAAATGATAATTTGATGTCCATTTGAAACCTTTACCGATCTTTTACGAATTGAAATATTTTAAAGCAACGATGGTCGTAACATTACATCAATAATGAAACATAAAAAATTAATTATAAGCGTTTTATCACATCGTGGGCATTATCATAAATACGTAGTTAACGAAACGTAAATTCAATGATAATGCTATAATCAATTACTTATTTAACGAGTACTGTGTGGAATTATGTTCAATATAAGATTGTTTCAATTATAGGTACATTCTCGTACTATTTGTCGCACGCCTCCTTTGCTAGGCTATAAAATGATAAGAAACATATCTCATGTCCTATTCCACGATGTAATTAACTTCTATGTCAAATTTTCTTACAATCCATGTAATTTAAGCGTAATTGAAATATATCGTATGTTATCGTTTACCGTATTTATAATATTTTAATATCGATACGTGAAATAAATGTATAGCTATCAGATATATTTTGTCATACTTCCGATAGAGTCATAGTTTTTCAGTATTATCAAATATAAGATACCTACTTATATTATTTAGAATCGTGAAGTAGGCTGTGTACAAAGAAAAGTGTCACATTATTCAGTACGCTTTGATAAACAACGTTGAACAAACAATTGTATATATTACAAAATTGCGTTTACTGAAAAAAGTTGAAATACCAATGACTCGTCACATCCTTTTCACGTGAACAAATTGGTTTCTGATTAACATTGTCAGGGGCGCGGGTTCGTCATAAAGATCAATCAGGCAATTGGGGTCGCCACGCACGATGCACAGGAGTGCCCCTAACAAATGTCCCACACATCTAGGCACAACTTCCGTTGAATCAGTATGATTAGTCGTCTGGTCTAAAGAATGTGATCCTGTAGAGAATGCCTATAGACCCTCTTCCACCACATTAATATCTTAACTTGGAAATTTGGAAGCACTTTTTTGTACAGAAAATTACAAGATTACTTTGAGCTTCGTAGAAATGTATATCTGATACCATACCATTATTCTTACACTTTTAAAATTACTCGAGTTCAAGACAAGCAATGGAATTGAAAAATTAAAGCGGTTTTAGTTGCTGGAAAATCAAAAAAATATTCAACTAAGGCGCTTATGAACGTCAAAACTACCACCACGCTAGCTCGAAAAAGAACCAGGTCATCGAGAAAAACTGGCAAGACACTCTGGTAAAAAACTGTTACTGGTCTTAGTCAGCCTGAATCATGGAATGACCATGATGATGTCATTGACATATTTAAATGATTTCGATTTTTTACTAAATCCAGCTTTTATATTATAAGTTTTTCGGCCATACATTAGATTATCAAGAATGTTTTGGAAGGGCTCTAAGACACCGTATAGGCATATCATATCTTGATATCCTAGTCTTGGCTAGCACAAATACAATTGAAAATTAAATCAAAGTATGTAGCGAATAATGACACATTCCCAAATGAAATAATAACCTATCTGATTCTTATAATTTACACATTTAAAATATCTTACGATATGGCCCTAGTTTTGTTATGGGTCATCCAATATTTTATAACAGGCTCTAGGTAGATTCATAAGACTGTTATTTTCTTTTGTGGAACAAATAAGAAATAACAATTACTTCCAGGTCGAAAAACAAAATAATATTTGTGGCAAATTGTTTGTTAATTGATATTGACAGTTACTAATTATCTATTAAGGAAACACTTAATACTAATGGAACAACAAGCAATAGTTAAGATTCCTCAAAAATTACATTATAACAAAGACATTATTTTTCCCATTACAATTTAATAGTCATTACGTGGAGAAGTTTTCTTTGAAATATTATTGTGCAATGGTAATTCCAGAGAACAATTAAAAGGAATTAATTTGACCTCTGGTCAATTGAGCCAGTTTAGTGAAGACCTTAGCTTATGACCAATTTCGCAAGAAAATGGTATGTCAATAAATTATTTTGCAAAACTAAACAAAAGTGGACGCCTAAGTCAGTTTAATTTTTAAAATTGTTTTTATTTTAATGAGCATATATGAAGGAGTTCGTAATTGTGGACATTTTAGGTGGTAATACGTGCTTAAAACTATTAATTACTAGCTGTTACTCACGATTTAGTCCGTGTTTAATAGCGATTTTTTTTATTTAGTATAAAGGTGCGTGTAGAGTGCGTCTTTCTGGACGTACCGCTTGTTTAGTTTATTATATTCATGCGGGACCCTAGATGTCATGCCACAATAAAGAAACTTCATTATTTTCATAACACTAGCTAAGTAAGTCGACGTTGTAGTATGTTTTACCGTATAAGATTTACGACTCAATTAGCATGATCTCCTAATTAGACTAAACAATGATTACACGATATTAATAAAAAAATACTCTAGCACAAGACGCATCAAAATGAAAATTATCTTAAATAATCGTTTTATTTTACACTAGTAATAATTCGTCCCGGCTTCCCGTGTGTAATATGGCGGCGTAAATGTTAAAAGGATTTAGATTTTTTTTTTATTTAGATTCAATTTTACAGTTATTAGAGTCCTAGACGCAACGTAAGAATTTAAACAAACAACTTTTTTTGTTACGCATGATTATATATCTTCTAGAATATTCATTTAATTTAAAAAATATAAACGCTGTAAAAGGCGGTTTTCGTCTACATTAAATACTCAAAGAACTAAAATATTTATTCATATAAATATTAATATCATATTGATCAAAATTTCGTCACAAATACCCAATTCTTTTTTAATGATATGTAAAAGATAAACTATAATAAATATATGGTATAATAAAAGTGGTAATATTTCAGAAGAAAACTTTTAAACAATAAAACTTTCTCAAAATCCGTTGAATAGTTTAGAACTAAGGAAATGTACAGACAAACGCTATAGGCACTTTTGTTTTATATAATTTATAAATAAACGAACTGATGATTTAAACTTCGTCTATGTAATTTATTATCTTAAAATATCTAAATCTTATTATCTTAAATATATTTTACGTACAGAGGTAAAATATTGAAAGCAATACTTAAAATACCTTCTTTATACATTTTCTTTGTTATATAGCAATGTTATTCGTTTACGTTCCCTCTCCTGCGCTTGGGCACCACACCACTTTCCCCACTTCTACTCCGCAAAAACATAAATACACATCGCTACACGCATAGTGCTTACAGAAATGTTAGTTTCGTAAAACTTCCATAACTTTATATTAAATGAAGAAATCGTGACATATTTTTCTCGAGAATAACTAAATGTCTAAGAAGTAATATAATTTTTTTTTATCGAAAACTATTCAGTGATTTTTGCATGATACGCACACAACAGCAGAACTCTATCATTTCATTTATAAAGAAAATAAATATAAATATTTAATAATTCTGTTTACTTTCTTTTTAATTGATGACATACAGACAATATACTTGTACTCGCAACATTTACTGAGACATGTTAATTTGCAGAAATAACTTCCTACTTCTAATTTGTTAGCAATAGATTTTCATAATATTTAAGCATAGTTAAGAATATATAACAACACTCCTGTGACATTCATTTGCGTAGTGAAATAACGATCTAGCTAGTGTACAAAATTTGAACTAGTAAAACCACATTTGTTATTATTTACTCATATCGCACACGGAAAATGAATAACGAAGCACATTCCTTTATTTTTGGGTATGTACACAAAATTTATTGAGTCATATCACTTACTTTTCGTATTAAATTTGATAATAACTAACGCGCGGCAAGTATCTTCACCTTGGTAACATATTATATCGGCGACGACGGCAAATTATGGTTAAAACTTATCTCACTATCACTGATGTCAAAACCCTCGGCTACTTATCGTTACGATGAAAAACAAAATAACTGATTCATGTAGGGCATGGCCAATTATATAAAATTTAGGTCATTTTTGCAATGAAACTGCAATTATTAGCGTAATAATATTAATGAAGTAAAATAAAATAATGTATTAGAAGCTTTTATTTTTAAGTATATTGGATTAAATCCCACTTTTGATATTAGCTATCAGAAGTGGGATTTATTTTTGATTTGATTTAATTCTGGTATCTAATATCCGAACCGAACTTCGCCCGTATTAGCCTTGTTTTAGTATAAATCCACTTCTAATTACTAACAATATGAATAAAACAATACTATTAATACGTCTACCCAATAATTAAGAAATTTCCCGATCGTCGACTAATCTCTATGTTTAAATTTAAAGACGTTTTAAGTAGGTAAGTGCTAATTAATAGTAGGTAATATAATTTCCTCCCTACATCTTAATATCGTGATAATTAATTCATTTCAAACTGTTAATGTACAGAGTAAAAGTAGTCTGATGACAGGCAAATATTACAATACAGACCAGGCGTTAGTTAGCTCGAAAAAAAAATAAAGCAAAAGTTAAACCGTATCTCTCCGTTTTTAATCATATTTGTCTTTGACATAGAAACAAATATGGATTGTTATAATTTTCATTATAATCTGTGCAAATCATTTTTTTTACTTATAATTCACTTGTTGAAGTTGTCTAAAATCAAGTAATTTTTTTTTTTATATCATAGTAGGCAAACGGACAGGTGGGCCACCTGAGATGTTAAGTGATGAACCACCGCCCATAGATACTTGCAACACCAGGGGAGTCGCAAGTGCGTTACCAACCTGTCTTGAGGGAGAGAGGGAGTAAGGGAAAGGCGGAGGGGAGGGAAGGTGGGCCTCCGGCGCTCTCACTGACCGAACGAAACGCAATAATGCAAGCACTGTTACTTCACGTCGGTTTTCTGTGAGAGGGTGGTACTACCCCGGTGGAGCCGACCCGTTCATGCTGATACAATTAATAGCTTCAGCGTAGCTCTACCACCTACAATTATGATATATATATGATCCATTATTAATTTTGTACACGAGAGATATTTTGTTACAGTGTATTAAAATATAATAAAGTAATATTTTTCGTATGTATAACTAAGATACCAGGTTTATTTAGTTTAGATAATAACTGCATTACATATAATATATCTTTTTAGGGATCTTAAAATGAAAAGTTGAAATGAAATCATATAAAACGAGAGGGATCTATGTCGCGGTGGTCGAGTGGTCTGACCAAGGAAATGTCAATTCGATATCCACAACTGGAAGCCCCATCTGTACCAACGATTTTTCAGAATTCTCGTGTAAAATACTTAATTTAAATTAGTAACCTTATTGACTGACGGTGAATGAAAAGTTGCGAGAAAACTTGAACCTGAAAAATATTTTATAATACCACCGTAGTGGAAAAATAAAGAACTGTAGATTTCTCGAGAGTTTAAAATCGTCAATACGTCATTGGCTCGCGTGATGATTACGCCCGTACCTTCCTTTGGGAAAGAGTCATATGGCTCTGTTATGGATTTGTTAAAGACTGGTGTGACAATGAATCTTTACAAAAATAGATAAACAATCGCGCGCATGTTGCTCGCGCGTTACAGTGACACAAAATCTTACATCATTGCGACAACATTACACATATCACCTCCACACACGTGCACGCATACATGCATACACAGGCAAGTGGAAGGGTTTTATTTTTTCCCTTATCAAACTGAAATAGTTTAGAATATTATCCGGTACGAAATATATATAAGGGTTGTTGAGGTATGTATGCTTGGTGCACATATATGTTTCAACAACTCATATATGTATGAATAGTTAGCTTAGCTTAGGTTAGCTCAGATAGATCGCGAATTGCATGTATCAGGCAACAGCCAAAGCCGCGGTGTGCCGTGCACCCTTGAGCTAGTTGTCAAAACAAAATCGGCTGAGTGCCTTAAGCGCTCGCCTTAGTAGCCCGGTGAAGCTGTTAAGACATTGCTGGGTCAATAGCGTAGTCAGTTCGAAATAAAATAAAAAAAAAACCGCGCATTAAATAAAGCCAACATAATAAAAACCATTGGAAAATACTTGTCCAGTTGTCACATCACGAGGACGCGACAGATCACGCTACATCACACCATTATAGCATCACACTAATCCCACTAATTTAACATTATTTTCGCTCCCATTATTTACATACACTGTGATAATGTCAAGAATAACTAAGCCATTTTACATTGTCAGCATAAAATGACTGAGGTAATTATAGGTGTGGTATACGACATCACATAGTAAATAGTAGTGTTCAGAAAACTGATTTCATAATTATGTCCGCATTCTATTATATTATAGTCGACGGTATGTTCAGTAATTGGGTTAAACTGATGGATTTGATGTGGTCACGTTATAAATAACCCGATAACATTTTAGGTCAGTAATTAATTGCCATTACTTTTAGATTATGTAATATGTAAGTAGAAAAATGTTAATATTTTATTTGAAGTAGATATCCAAAACAAAATAACCATTATTATTTCGCAAGGAATAATCGCATCCAGTTTTCATATTGAAAGTGATGCACGCCTGTGTATGATTCCATTCAATGATATTATAACTAAAACGTTTGTTTACTATATATATATTCCCGCCAGACGTAGTCCTGCCTTGATAATATCAAAAAATTCTAAAACTCAACTGCAGCGTCACCAACCGGGTCCAATGGTGAATCTAAACCATTCTCAGATAACGCTATTGACAGATGAACTACGTACAATTATAATACCTCAAAAACCGGGCATAAACCACGTAACGGATTTTGCTACGCATTTATAGAACTAAGGTAACACATAGATTTATCCGGGAGGTTTATTTACATTCATACGAAATAGAGAAAATTCGACGTATTCTAATGAAGCCGTAAAAAGGAGTTTATGGGCGCTTACATGGATAACGCTGGTAAAACGTTATGGCATACATACAAATAATCAACTATAGAACTGTACATCAAATGCCTACAACAATTTCGGTGTGGTATATATCGTTGGTATAAAATGTATATCAAACAAATACTACAGATGTCTTATTTCATTATTTTTTTTAACTCATGCTAATATATAAGTGTATTCCTATTATTGAGATCTTTATACGGTAAACTTTTAAAAGTATACGACAATCTACCTATAATATATCTAATAAGTTACTAGGGAAAAACCTAATTACGTAATTATTTATTGATCTTGGACCTTAATTGTCATTTATATTTACCATCATTATAATCACTTATAAATAATGTAGATAAGGATAATGTAAGCTCATAAATTGTGTTTATATTCGTAGCTCAAATATTGTGAGTTAATCAGTCTGATATATTTTATTTATTTAAAGTCCTAAGTATAAATGTATCTATATATCAAAATATAAATCCCTATTAAAACATATTTTATTTATATACAATTAATCAAATTTATTTGACACAATAAAATCTGAATGTTTTGAGATGAAGCGGCGAAAGGTGTCTCGGGTAACTTGTGAGGCACGAATGCCTTTGAAATTCAAGGGGGAGGTGTATAAAACTATTATACGACCAGTCATGCTGTTTGCATATGAGTGCTGGGTTACTAAAAAGACGAATGAGAGAAGTTACACGTGGCAGAGATGCGAATGTTAAGGTGAATGTGTGGTGTGACTAAAATGGATAACATTACGAATGAGTATATCAGAGGAAGTTTGAAAATAGCACCAGTGACAGAGAAGTTGAGGAGTGATTAGCACATGATGGGCATGCTATGAGGAGAAATGAAAACCAATGTAAGATAAAAGTTTTGAGTATGATGGTGGACGGATATAAGAGAAGACGAAAACCGAAAAAAGTATAGATGGCTTGTATGAAAAATGATATGTGCGTAAGTAGGTATGAATACTGAGAAGATCTCTGACAGGCGAGAGTGGAAAAGGAAAACATGTTGTGCCGACCCTACTTAGACGGGATAAAGGTGAAAAGATGATGAATAAAATCTCAATGTTTACTATTTTAAGTTACTCTATGTGGAAGAAGACATGTTTACTTCCAGAATTTATGTATTTACGTACGTAGTATTTAACTGATCCTAATAACCCTTACTTATTATATAAATTTTATTTTCGTGTTCACCATAAGGACAACTAAAATGACTATGGTGTTATTTACGAATACGCATTTAAAGTATATTATGTTGAATAATATTATTCATCAATTTTTATGGAAATTTTGTGACCATGGAAAACATCTACATTTGATGGTTTGTCATTGTGTCATTGAGCGCATCTTATCTTTAACGAATTAGACGTATAATTATTGTTTGTTCTGGGCTCATACAAAAACTGCGGTGTACGACGATATTACGAAATTAACTCTGAGGCGTATATACTCTATTAGCCAACTTAAATTATTTCATTGTTTATTATATTGTTAGAAATTTTTAAAACAATTATTGATTAAAAACAGAGAACTGGCCAATTGAGATATAAACTCTTCATTAAGAATAAATTGTAACAATTAATCACTCGTTATAAAATTAAACAATTTCCAAACATATAGGTAAAAATGAATCCGTTTAACAGGTAACTCAAACAATGTGCCATATTTCGATTCAAATTCAAATAATTACTACAAATAAGATTGTTAGATGTAATTCAAATAAAATTCATATTACTCCTAACTGAAAATCTGAGCACTGGTTATTAAATGAGTGGAATTTTTGTTGTCAAATTTTATTTTTATTTCTGTTGGTATTTAGAAGTATGTACAGCGTATTTTGCTTCAATACAAACCAGACAAAAATCGACATTTAAATAAAAGATAATTTAATGAATTTTGTTATCAATGTTTGCGTCTCTATCTATCAACGTTTTATCGCGTGCTTGAATGACAACAGGTTTTCGTAATTTACCTATGTAAGTATATATACTGAAAACTGTAACACGGTCGTGAAGTGGCGCGCCGCTGAAATGTTATGCGCCTATGTATAATTTAAATATTTGCTCCGGATGCAGGTCATATGAATTTTGTACATTATCAACTTTTACTTCACTTCCATGACTTTTAATATCATACGTTCTATGATAATTCTTCACATTTTTTTAACCGACTTCAAAACGAAGAGGTGGGAATTTTTGGCGCGGTCTTGGAATGTCATGCATTTGATTTTATATTTTATTCATGTTATTGTGTTGTTTGACTCAATGATTGTGTAATATTGGTGGTGCTTTGAAGCATAGATTTAGTATATACACTAGGAACTACTCTAAATGAAACAGGAAAGTAATAGTGATAGTTATTAATAGGATTAATAGATTTACAATCCGAGACTAGGTAAATAGGTAACTGATGGCCAACGATGTTTTGGTGCATTTTTTTTTGAAGTTATACTCCTTTTGGTGCGTTAGGGAAAAATGATGAGAGTAAATTTTTACGATGCGCGCGCACATCGTCACGTAAAACCGACACCCTGAAGTTATTACGATGTGCGCGCACACCGTCACGAAAAATCGACTCCCTGAAGCTAGCAGCTATAGTCAACTTTTACTATTGTTAGTGTTGTTTTATCAACAAACGTAGAATAAGGCGAAAGATAAAATTTTTGAAATTTTTGATCTTGTTACGCCAAAGAAGTACAACTTCTAACGCATGTACATAAGTACACACACACTTTTTTTCTGTCATAGGGGGTAAACGAACAGGTGGATCACCTGATGTTAAGTGATCACCACTGACCGAACGAAACGCAACAATGCAAGCACTGTTACTTCACGTTGGTTTTCTGTGAGAGGGTGGTACTACCCCGGGCGAGCCGACCCATTCATAATACTTAATACATAAACCAGTAATAGCTTCAGCGTGGCTCTACCACATACAGCATCATTGACATATAAAAACCCAAGACAGACAGTTTCAAATAAAAGTAGCGCACAAAACCGGCCGCAAAAACTCCCCAGTATACATACATACGTGGTTATAGTTATGCGATAAACTTATGATTTTGCAAATTCAACCTTATCTGAATGATTTAAAGTTGTTTTTACAAGGACGCTAGCGACGCGAGACTATTTGAAATGACTGCATAAAAAGACTGCAGACTGCAGAAAGCATCTTGGCTTTTTGTGTAACAATGATTAGAATAGTTTTTTTTTATTGGCTTCATTTTTTGTTCATGTTTAATATCTATCCATAAAAATATCTATAAGAGGTCGCCAATTGATTATTATTATATTACACTAGCTGATCCCGCAGCACCACACGCGTTTATTTTTCAGTTTGCTTTGCTGCTATTACTATATATTGTAACTAGCGGGCCCGGCACACGTTGTCTCGCCGTGATTATAAAAAAAACATAGACAAATTATATACTAAAACCTTTCTCAAGAATTTATCACTTTATCCATTGTTGAAAACCGCATAAAAATCCGTTCAGTAGTTTTTGAGTTTATCGCTAACAGACAGACAGACAGACGCGGTAGGGGACTTTGTTTTATACTATGTAATGATAACTATTTGTTGCAATAAATAAGCAGTTGAGTTGCAGTTAAACGGATATTATCTACATATAACAATTCCCATGGCGATCAGTAAAACGATACAGCAGCGAAAAATAGTTGCGAATTATAACAAAACTGATAGCATAAAACTCCTTCCATCAAAGATCACTTAGTTGTACGAACCTTTATGGTGTAAAACTATTCTGGAGTTTTTTTAATCTATATCGTTTTTTACTCGACTAGCGTTCGATGAACCGACTTGTACGATTAATAATGCCTTATATTGTGAGACTAGCTTTGAACCACCAAACACCATGTTAAGCTGGCTTTGATGTCAAAAGGTGGATCAAGGTGTGAACAATGATGAGGTCTGGAAATAACACCACTCTCTATGCATCCTCTAGAGAGTAATGTCACTATAATGTATTTTTATAAGAACAAGTACGTTAAAAATATAAACCTGGTCGAGTTATAAATATATTTGTTAAAAAATGTACCCAATCGAGATTCTTGATGGTTCTTCTCGTTGACTGGGTTGTTTACCGAACCGGTGATAGTTTTGTAGTCCGGTGAAGCTGTGAAGGCCATACAAGGACAATAGCATTATCAGTTCGAAAAAAAAAAGAGGCGATAGTTTTGACGTCGTTCATAAACGTTCATAGACGGCCTAAATTCAATAGTCTGTTGTAGTCCGGTGAAGCTGTTAAGACCTTGCTAGGTCAATAGCGTAGTCAGTTCGAAAAAAAATCAATAGTGTGTTTGTCTTTGAACGACTCCAGTACCATTTTAAGTTAGTTTTAAATGATGCCATGTTTTGAAAATTACAAATGGATCTGTTGTTCTCTACCAAGCTATATTAAAAATATAGTTAGAATTATTAATATTACAATTTTACAAATAATAAGTAACAAACAATTGTAGTAATTATTGTAATTTTTTAAACATATGAAATCTAAATAAATACCTTTGTAGACTTTACCGCCTTTGTTATTAAATTCCCTGATTCTTTTCGTATAGTTCAATTATTATTATATACAGGGAAAACGTATACTTAAAATAAAGTACCTACATAATATATAAAATTTAATACTCACATGACGCATTAGATGACAGACTTTAACAAGAAAGATATTACTGTAGTGCATCAGAAAACGATAACCTCTCTTAAAGAGAAATGTACTAACATATAGATAGGTTAGGATGTACTCGTGTGCATAAACCTAACTGTTGAGTCCGACGATTTGACCTTATAACCTGTGATTAATAACATAAAGACTTCTTATTTATCGACTTATCAATATCGAGGAATGGGTATAGGTTTCGAATCAGGAATTAACATTAAATAATGTAGACCGTATGTAAGTCTTAAACTCTTTAAATATATAGAATTGAAAGCATATATTTTACTTTGAAGTAGTAATACCATGAAATGACTAATTTGAAATACTTTTAGTCACTAGAATTCCTGAAGTACCTACTGCATAAACGCATTCATGCATTATATACAGTCCGCACCAAACTTTTTAACCACTCTGAATATAGCTACGGTTAACTCAAATTTAAGGTTAAATGCCTATAATATTACATGTAATATCGAGACAAGAATAAATAAATGCCAATTTTAAATTCCTATAATAATATTTAAACTTTGTGTTGTATCAAACTTTGAACGATATTTATAGCGGCCAAAAAGATTGACGAGGACTTTAGATGAATTAAATCTTGTTCAAATTATCGATTGCCGATTTGGTAGGTGGTAGAGCCACGTTGAATCTATTACTAGTTTCAGCATGAATGGGTTGGTTCGCCCGGGGTGTTACCACCCTCCCACAGAAAACCGACGTGAAGTAACAGTGCTTGCATTGTTGCGTTTCGTTCGGTCAGTAAGAGCGCCGGAGGCCAACCTCTCCTCTCCTCCCCCCAAACACAGGATGGCAACGCACTTGTGACTCCCCTGGTGTTGCAAGTGTCTATGGACGGTGGTGATCATTTAACATCAGGCGACCCACCTGTTCGTGTGCCTCATATGATATTAAAAAAATATTATTTCATAATGCTGACAAGGACCGGTCTTATTAACTCTAGCGTATATCAGAACTATTTTCGAGCTATTTTTTATAAAACCCATCTAAACGACATAACAGTGCAATTATATTATAACTAAAAAGCTGAATATCATTGTAACAGTACTTATCAACGTCTAGATTTATTATGTTTACAAATGATAAAAACATGTATTCCAAGGCGATCATAGTCTTGATACTTTAAACTAGGCAACTAACCACATCTTCGTACACGTTAATTACAGTATCAAATATAAGAGTATAAGGAATAATGTACTCAGGGATAATGAAGTATCCTTTTAGTGATTCTAAAAATCCACAATCTAGGAAAATATTTGGAAACGTGTAAATTTTAAGAATATAGGAAACCAAAAGTCAGACCACCTGATGTTAAATTGGCAATAATTGAATTGTAAGGCAATAGCCACCCGGATCTCAATAATACACAAAAGTCACTTTTGGACAGCACCTGTCTAGCCTGGACCTTGCAACCGAGCACCTAGACATGTGTTTCGATAGCTTCATCCGAGAATCTATGCTTCTACATTTAGTGACCTCGACCGCACCATTTGAATTCAGTTAAGATTTTAATAAAACACTAACTAAACCTATGTATGAATAAAAAAGTACAATTACGTTTTTTTAACACTAATTGCTAATACTTCGTTTAGATCTATAAGTATCATAAGCTATGTTTTAGACGAGAGTTTATTTCTCTTAGTTTGTACATATCAAACATAGTACAAGCTATGTTAATTTGGTAATATTACCTACATACACTTCTTATCATATTTTCTATCATACATTTGGGCACACTTGTACATTATTTACATGATTTCCTTGCAAATAATCCTGCCGTCTAACTCATGTCGACTCTTCATGTAATGAAATTTTGTTAGGTTTCGCGCGTCTGATTCTCAGTTTATACGATCTAATTACCAACGCTACTAAAATATTGAAGCTGCTGAATCATTTTTGGGGCTGCTTTCGAGAACACGAGGCGTGACTTTAGATTTTTGTTTTATTTAAAATGTTTCCCATGTGTGTCTGTTACGACACACCCTGTTCTTAATTTTTGAAGTTGATTATATTTTTGTCTTTTTTTTTTAAAGAACTGTTGATAACAAAATTAAAGAGTAGGTATACGTTAAGTAACATCTATGCTGTAATCTGGTATTAAATTCGTAGTCATCCATTAGATTGTTTCTAACTTTGGCACGCATTTAACTCATACCGATCGCAAAAACTTTCATATGGAACAGTTTTTTCGTATCTATGTAGAAATTCAGCAAGTGGTTTACCAGGCCTACCTATCAATACTTCATTGGTTTTCGAAAAATGTATTAAAAGTGAGTGAATGCTGCGAATCATTTTTTTTTCGAACTGACTATGCTATTAACCTAGCAAGGTCTTAACAGCTTCACCGGACTACGGCTGCGAATGCATTTCTATAATTTTCTATATTAGTTGATGCAGAAAATTTTATAAATGTTGATTCAACCTTGTACTCCTTTTTCACATATTTTTATATAACTTTTTTTAGTGTTCTTTTTTATTCCTTGCAGAATACAACACACATCGTTTGTGCTAGTTATCGCAAGCTTAGCTGTTATTCGAGGCAAAGAATTGATGATAGACATTGAGGCTTTAGGTTCCAAGTCGACGCACTGCACATATGAATATGCCTACGACATGTATGGAGCACATTGCGCTGGACTCCAACTTTCAAGAATACCTAGCCTTAGAAGTGGAATAGAGGTAAATAAAAATAAGATGGCATACTAAAAATTAATCTCCATAACGACATATTTCATTTTCCTGTTTTGATACAGAAAAAAAACAATATGACCAGGAAAGCTATTTAAAGTATAATAAAAAAAAACAGTGTGAATTGACGAAAATATTCATAAATACATATGTATTGGGTAATAAGATAAACAGTTAAACGATTGGTATCATATACTTTCTCAACTTAAGGATTTATATATAGCTTATAATATTGCGATATCTCACGCTATCTCCGCAGTAATCGTTAATATATAATTTACCTGTTTGAATGAAATTTATTAAATATTTATTGTTGAATATTATAATACTAATTTATTAATTTAAATCATAATTGTTTCCAAAAAGTTTAAATTTTAGTGCCAATTGAGAAAATGTGGAATACTAAGAGTTATGACCTTACCATTTATTATTTAATTGCAGATTCTCGACTTCAGCGACAACAAGCTGCAAGAACTAGACAGGGACACCTTTAGCAGTTATACAAGCATAAAGTTCTTGTACTTGGCGGAAAATAAAATTTATCTTATAGACGATGATGCTTTCACGAGTCTCACTAATCTAGTAACACTTGATCTCTCCAACAATGTACTATTCGAACTACCTAACTCCATATTTCAGCTTCCCTCCTTAAGAAAGCTTTATTTAAAGGGTAACCCTTCATTACACAGAAGTTTAAGTTACATCACAATATCAAAGCCCATAAAGGCACCTTTAGAACTCTTAGATTTATCAGATTGCAGAATACAAAAATTGCCAAATTGGGGGCACCTTCCTCAGCTGGTTTTTTATAATATATCTCATAATTCCCTAATATCCTTGGATCCAAAACATTTCGCTGAAATGTGTAGTCTAGCTAAAGTAGATATGACAGAATCAATAAATGATATAAAACTCTGCGACCTAAAGCCTTCGATATTGTGGTTTCAACTACGACAAATATTTTTCCAACTTGCCAATTATAACCGGCTAAATACTAGAGGTGAGCAACGTGGTTACATTTGTATTAATTATTTGTTTAACTCTATAAATTTTTAACTAAACATAAATTAATTTTGCAGAGTTTGAAAATTGTCGGAACGACAACAATACTGAAGTCTACAATGCAACTTATAACAGATGTAAATCTGAATATTTGCAGGTATGTTATTGGTTTATAACACAACCGTAATTATAATTATCATATGGAGGAAAAGCAATTCCTAAATTAAACTAATTTTTGCCAGTCATTTCATTCCATAAAATTCACTACAATGCATGCTTGCTCAAAGTCACTTCTTGTGCATATACCTTATAGAAAAGTCACACGCAAACTGTAACATCGTGTCGGTCGATAAGCTAAGTTTATTTTTTACAATCACAGCGCGACTTTTAGTTCTGTATTTTATACTGAAGTAGAAAATTAGTCTGTTGAGATCTGTTACAAGATAATAATGGCATTTATTTTTAACAGACCAATTCAAAAATTAAGGAAGTTCGGATCTTGAATTACTATCGTAGATTATAAAATACACTAGATTTAATAATGATAATTTGATCGACAATAAATTTTACTATTTACTTTATTTCTTATTACATTATAGAACTTCTGAATCCATTATATGTCACTGTAATATCACCTACCCCGTTAAATACCAATATACATTTTTGGATTACGTATTTTGTATATTACTTTTACTAGAATCTTTTCACATTGTTTCTTTTTTTATTATTGTAGCACGGTAATATGACTAGACTGTGCCTAATGGTAAGCACAGTACAATCCAAAAACATTTGCGACCACCGAGTGACACACTATCCATCGCCGGTCGCGGCTGTACAGGCTGATCCCGAAACGCGACCCGCAGAAGCGAATCACTATGACGGGCTTTTTCGCCATATACACGGTGGTTGCGACCCAGTCAGGCTGTAAAACCCTACCACCCCGGTTTCGCCATTGCCTCGTTCATTATTCGGCAGGGTGCACCACGTGCAGATGAGATTGGCTTGGATGTCTCAAGTATTAGTCCTGAGTATTAAGTAAGTATCTTAAGTATTAACTATCTTGTAGCCTAGGTCCGTTCTCACAGCGTGGAGCCCTTGAGTGCGCTACTTGCTCGATACAGTGACACAAAATCTTACAACACTGCAGCAACATTACACATAACACCTCCACATACGTGCATGCACACATACTTACACATGAAAGTGGAAGGGTTGTATTTTTCCCTTATCAAACTGAAATAGTTTAGAGTATTATCCGATACGAAATATATATAAGAGTTGTTGAGGTATGTATGCTTGATACACATATATGTGTAAATAACTCTATAACAATAACTAAACAATATAAGTATGAATATGTAGCTTAGCTTAGGTTAGCTGAGATAGGTCGCGAATTGCATGTATCAGGCAATAGCCCAAGCCGAGGTGTGCCGTGCACCCTGGAGCTAGTTGCCCAAATAAAATCGACTGAGTGCCTTAAGCGCTAGCCTTAGTAGTCCGGTGAAGCTGTTAAGACCTTGCTAGGGCAATAGCGTAGTCGACCGAAGTAGACCGAAAAAAAACTATCTTGTAGCACGAGTACAAATATATAACATTGACGAATAGTTAGTGTACTGCGTAGACTAGCGGAATCAGACGAATTATGATGGGTTCTGAAGCTGGCTCAGTTGATTGCTTAGGTCGAATCCTTGCTATTGAGTCGATCAAGGAAAACATTGTGATCAAATCAAAATATCCTTTATTCAATTTAGGCCCTGAGAAGGCGCTTATGAACGTCAAAATTACTACCGGTTCGGAAAACAGCCCAGTCATCGAGAAGAACCGGCAAGAGACTCGATCTGGTTTATTTTTTCATGTCATATATTTGTATAGTAACATAAATATTCACAATCGTTATTAGTGGATGCACAGAGAGGGGCGTCATTTCCAGACGTCACAATCGTTCACGTATTGATCCATCCTATAATAGCCTTTAGATATTGTGATGAAACCATAGATATATATATATATATAGTAGGGGTATATATGTAGTAGGGGTTTTAGTAAATCTGCCTGGTTAGCTACCATCTTCAAGTTGAACATCTGTCGCCAAGCAACTGTTGGTATGTTCCGGCAGCTGTACCTGAGAGCCAGCCCCTTTGATGTTTAAGCATGTTTACCATCATAGGCCACAACGTGATTTAACAGCAAATGATATTGTGGTGAAAGACAAAAACCTATAACGCATAAAAAATGAAAATGATCGTTCTACCAAACCCCCTGTTATAGACAGTCATAGGTTTAATAAGAATGATTTTGATATGAGAGACTCTCTACCTTTATTTACAGTATAATTCTTCTGTACGCGTGTATGTGACCGAACTAATAAACGGGTGGATAGATTTTGATGACATTTTTTGCGTACGTCAAGAATGGTTTATATTCACAATTGTACCCGATAGATGGATGGCGCTACGGCCTGATTCTAGGATTTTTATTATGAGATCAGGACAACGTCCGCCAGGCCCGCTAGCTAATATTTTTAATTTCATGACGTACATTGTCTTATAATGATCACTTACTATACATAATAATGGCATTAAAAAATAATCGCTGCGGATTTTAAAAAATGAAAAAATATATTTTCGTCCCTATTATTCAGATATATATACATTGCAAGTTTCTGTTACTGTTATTAGTTCTAGACACATTTCTGCGAAGTCTTCGAAGAAAAATGTAGTTCCATAAATCTTAAAAACCTCGAATTTTCCAGGTACAAAACATAAGGGCATCAAGACGGACTTGGCTTACAATTAGCGGTAGTCTCGCTGGATTCCTCATCGGGTTCATCCTTCTTTTATATGTGATGCACAGACACAACGTTGCACAAATCAAGACTAAAGCAGAGAAGCTCAATAAGACGGCACCGCCATGCGACGGTGATCCCAACGCCACTGCAGTTCTTCTTAACGATGTCTCATAAGTGTTGTTTTTACTGATATGTACTGTGGTTTTAAATGAACTATAAAAATACAATGTAAAGTGAATCGAACAGAGTGCGTTAGATATGAAAATCTCTTTTATTAAGCCAAGTTAACTATTACTTAGGTATCTACATTATGTATAGTAAACGAAGGAAATTTATTTCGATGAAAGAAAAATGAATTTATTTCTGTAATCGTTTCGAATTTCGGAATGTATCGATAACTTCAATTATTTCAGATAAACTTAATATAACTACTGAATTTTATATCAAGATAAACAATGATGAGATAAATAATGATGAGATAAAAAAATCGTCTAATAATACGCGAATGTTATAAATGCATATTATAGGTACGTATATATTATACGTTTCTAGTAGTTACATAACAATACACAGAAAAATTCTTCGATCAACAATAACTAGATAAAGGGTCCGCGCGAAAAATACGTCTCGGTAAATAAGAGCTCACTTGAAATGTGTGCCCTTATTTTGTTTAGTTTGTTTGAAACACAGCCAATGTAAGCCCGTTTCACATGCCGCAGTGTATTCAAAAGATGCAAAAATAGTACCCGAAAAAGCAATTTAACGGCCGGTGTATCTTACTTTAATCGCTGAATACATGTTGAATAAATTATATTTTAAGCTTTAAACTAACAAGTAATATCAAATTTTGAACAAAATTACCGATTTTAAGCCTGTGAGACAAATGTTTGGAGTACATTTGTGATACAATTGTTTTTGTACGTGACCCTTTATCTAGTTATTGTTGATCGAAGGAAAAAATATAGTAAAACAATTTAACAGTTTATCCAAAACGGCTCCTGAATTATTTGTTCTTATAATGCGATAAATTTGAAAATATGTAGATAAATAACATAATAAAATTGTATGTACATACCTCCTCTTTATAATTAACATTAGGTTGTTATAAACGTTATTAGGATATTACATTTATTTTAAAAACAAAGGCTTATAAAGGCTGATTAGTTTAGATTACTTCAGATATTCTAAGGTTTATTCAAAAGACTACAATTATTATGGTTTATTTTGTATGTCTTACCAATTATCTTGTTTCGAAGAAATATATGAAAGGTTGTGTGATGTGTTGTGTACGTTAGAGTATTTGATATAGAGCAACTACTATTATGCTATGTTTTTCTCAAAAGATTTTTGATTTAAACTCAACATCGCCATCGACGTAGTGCAAAGGTTTAAATTATGTAAGAGCCAACTATAGTTTGAGCTAGTTTTATTATTAGAATACTTTGAATTGTTTTCAGATTATGTCATTATCGGTAATCGAGCATTGTATATTCAACTTCATTCGATATATTAACTTTATTAAAAGCAAGTTAAAACTATATTTTAAATAATTTTAATTCTTGTAACCAAACGATTCGGAAAATTTATGAGTGGTGTTGATGTGAACCTCTCGTTACTTCGAATGATGTCCTATATTTATACCTGTAAATTATGTCAGGTTTTTAACAGTAACGCACAAAAGAGGAAAGTCACTTTTATTCTATACTCTGCACATACGATGTAATTTAAAACGAATTTTGTAATTATTGCGTGAAAAAATTATTTCATCATAATTTATTTAATAATCGATTTAATAAACATCAAAAAAATTATTAAATTAAAAAATTGAAAAATATATTGCTATCTGCAAAATGGTTTGAATATAATAAATGTAAGTAGACCATAGTTGGAAGTTTGTTTGTTTTAAATTAATATGCACTGCTGCATTTCATTGCTTTCCTGGCAAGTGCAATATTTACGAATAAATTCAACACCGTACTGCATCGCCGCTCGATTAAGTAAAAGGTTTTGCCAAAGATAAAATTTACTCTATATTAGTATCGTAGTATATATTCTGTCATAAATCCTAACAATTATTATAAACATATAATAATTTATTTAATATAAACTAATTCACTGTGATAGTTAATAAATAATTTTAAACTATTTTTTAAAAATGTATTTTATTTTTTTGTCAACATAATACAATTTCATATAGTAGAATTAAATGAAAGTCCACTGAAACCCATTTAAAGAAGAACTATATTTAAATGAAATTAACAAATCGAACTAAATGGTAACAAGCTAAAAAATACAAAAGGTATTAAAATTCTTTATCGATTTTTAAAATATGAAAACATCTCTAACTCAATCATAATGTATTTTAAATTTAAAAAATCTGTAAAAAAAACAGCAGATACACGAATAATAATTCCATCAGATGGCATATTCAAAACGTCTCTTCTACTGTCCTCGTTGACGTGTGTTGAATGCCAGCTTCTGGGTAATTCCGTTGAATGTTGTCCAAGTGTTGTGTAAAGTGCCAGTAACTTCAGGTGTCTTTCTTTTCACTATCACTCACTGCCTTCGCTGTGTTTACTGGTTGTATGTCCTTTTCTTTAGCGAGACGCTGTTTACTAAACTTCCCCATTCCCGGTTGGTATATAACAAGGCTTGGACGATCCTAGAAACAAATGGTAGTGAAATAAACATTAAGGTGGAAAATACTTTCATTTTTTTTCTTTAACTACAATGAAAATATCATTCTCCATATCTATACTAATATTATAAAGCTGGAGGGTTTGTTCGTTTGTTCGGCTGAATGCGCTAATCTCAGGTACTACTGATCTGATTTGCTTAGATAGCTAGATAGATAGCGTTAGATAGCTCATTTATGGAGGAAGGCTATGCCAGGTATTCATATTTAATCTATGGATATTATCTATGTGCATACTTGTCATGGCCACCGAGACATGAAATAAAGTTACATGTACGTTCCTAAGTGTACTATTGAATACGGCCAACCACCCAAAAACCATAACAGGTTATAGGCTATATATCATTATGTTAAAACCAATAGGAGCGGAGCACCAATGAAGAATGTTTCAAAATCGGGATTTTTTTCCTTTTGAGAGCTGCCATTGCGTTAGCGTTAGCTCAAAGTAACTGTTCGCGTAACGAAGTTGCAGGGAGAAGCGATTTATTATATATACTAAGAGAAAAAAAATGTTTTCATTTGTAATTTTAATGCACTCGAACAAATTATCGTCCAATGAAATTGAAAACACAATACCTGTAGGGAATTAAATGATCTATAAAAAAGATTCGGTATGATTCCTTGGTTAGTGAACTCATTTAAAGTTATTTAACGTTAAAGTTCAAACTCAAATGGTAAATGATGACTGGCCCACCCTAACAAACATGACAATGCAATCACTGATTTATATGTGTGTATATACAGTATACATTCTTTATAGCAAAGTTCCTTATAACAAAAAACTTTCTCTAATGTAGAAATTACTTCAATTAAGTTGGTTCACTTTCAAATCTAATACACTCCTAGTAGGTCAAAAGCCATTATCTAATTCGAGAATCCCAGTACGTTAGTGGTATCCGCCGTAAAATTCGAACCCGTACTAAACACTGCGCGTTGTAAAAGACGTCCGCGACATATTTTTACTGACCCTCCTGATGAAATAACGGCAGTGAACGATCAGTACCAGCCTGTCTCTCCAAACATAGCGTGCTCACGCCCACGCCCGCGTAACCACAGATCACGCCGCCGTGGTCTGGTGGTAAATTTCGCTCCCGCACACAAGACTAGGACCCCTCGGCAACAGCTCAAGCCTAGGTCCGTTTCCTCGGTGTGGAGCCCTTGAGTACGCTGCTCGCACGATACAGTGACACAAAATCTTACATCACTGCGACAACATTACACATATCACCTCCACACACGTGCACGCATACACGCTTACACATGCAGGTGGAAGGGTTTTATTTTTTCCCCTTATCAAACTGAAATAGTTTAGAATATTATCCGATACGAAATATATATAAGGGTTGTTGAGGTATGTATGCTTGGTACACATATATGTTTCAACAACTCATATATGTATGAATAGTTAGTTTAGCTCAGATAGGTCGCGAATTGCATGTATCAGGCAACAGCCCAAGCCGAGGTGTGCCGTGCACCCTTGAGCTAGTTGTCAAATAAAATCAGCTGAGTGCCTTAAGCGCTCGCCTTAGTAGTCCGGTCAAGCTGTTAAGACCTTACTTGGTCAATAGCGTAGCCAATTCGAAAAAAAAGAAAAGAAATGCGTTATGTTTTGATGAAAAGGTTTTTTAATATGGACAATAAAAAATGATATCCGATTTTTTTTTCAACTAATCATAATCTTGGGTCTCTTAAGTTTCGTTCTAAATAGTTACCACTGTATTTTGTATCACCTATTTAGCAGTTGTACCAGAAACATCAATAGAAAAAGGCAAACAAGCACAGCTTGTAAGTTACCTGGCAACAATGAAAAATAATATCACTAACTGTTGATGGCACTGTACCTTGTTCCTAATTCTCCTTTCTGCTCGACGTTCGGCGGTATCATTCTTGTCTTTCTCTTCAGATCCCTCCCTATCTGTAGATTTACTTCGCTCATTAAATGATTTCTGTCTAGTTAAGACAAAGTCCTCTTTAGATTCTTCTGAATCTAGACTGTTTATTCTCATTCTTGTACCAGATTCTTGACTCTCTATAAGATCATCGTTTACTTCTTTGTTATGAACGTTCACAGAATTCTCTTCCAGTTTAACCTTTTTATCCATACCATCAATTATTTTAGTTAAATCATCAGTTTTCACTTGCGGTAGTTGAGTGAAAGGTTTAATGTCATCATTTAGTGTTTTTCCTTTATTTTCTGATAAAATAATTTTATTTATTACCGATTGTCTATCTGACTTCCCATACTCATTTTGTTTGATTCTTTCTTTTCTTGTGTCACTGTATTTTTTACTTCTTAATTCACGTGGAGATTCTTTAATTTTATCACGTTTATCCTTCCTAAGATTATCATTTTCATCACCTTGTTCATCGTCTTTACCTGAACCGTCTATTTTGTCATTGTTCTTTCTTTTATCTATAAAGCCTGATACAACTTTTCGTTGATCTCTATAGCTTTTACTTTCAAAAACACCGCCATCATGATTATCATATTTCACATGGTCCTCTTTCGGTTCTGTTTTCTCTTTTTCCCATTCTCTTGATTTAATTCTTTTCACATCATTATCACCATTATCTTCTTCCTAAAATTAATGTATTTGAACATTATATTTGACTATCAACTAGTAACTAACTATTTTTTATAGTCTAATAATACAACTATAGAATCAACAGTTTATATATGTCAATGTAAAACTGTACTCAAAACAGATGTAATATTGAAAATACAACTACCAATATAAAGATTACTTATCTTTTAGTACAATTTAACTTATTTTATTTATCTACAAAATGATAATACCGAATAATGAAACTAGAATGCTCAGCCATATACTTATAATTAGTGGTTACAAATGAAATAAATCAAATAAGGAAACCTTAGTATCACCACTACTTTTCTGACTACCATCTTGGATTTTATCAAAGGACTTCCCTGATGTTAGTGTAAATGTATTATGAGTTTTCATACATAAAGCTGGAAAGTGACTATCCCAATCGGAATCAGCACTTAAAAATTCATCAGGACCATTGTTATTCTTAAAATCAACTTTAGCAACACTACAGTCAACTTTACTTTTATGATATATTCTTTGTTCTCTCATCCAAAAGCTATGGTTAGCATTTTTATGTTCATAGTTATCAGAACTGTAATTAAACTCTTCCTCTGATAAATCTCCTGATCCCTAAAAATTTAAGATTAAAAGTCCTTTCATTAATTTTATCTATTTGTGTGGAACCATGTGACATATTCCAGTTTATCTTAAACATTCACAAACAAACTTAATACACCCATACAATACTGATCAAATAAACAGAACAGTTAGTTAGCTAGTTCAGTCCATTCTAATTTATAAAATGAAGTGTTTATAGTAACAAATACAATCCACACAGTACGTTGAAAAAGTTGAGCTGAACTACATGTTGGCTTCTTTGGTAAGAGGAATATTTTCAGAATCAATAGTAGTATTATTGTAATGAGGAGGTAGAATATCAATGCAATGTCCTCAGGTGTGAACCCTGGCACAATATAAATATAAGAGCCAGGGTCACAGTATATAAATATAAAACAGCACACACTAGCACAGCACGGAATCTACCTACAAACTATTGTACCTGCAAATTCACACAAACATGCACATCAACGAGAGGTTTTAAAAAGTACTCTGTGGACAGCACAGCAACAACCGCTTAGGGGTCTCATCGATGCACATGTTTGTGTGAGTGTGCAGGTACGATCATTTGTAGGTACTTTCCGTACTGTCTCTTATATTTATATACTGTGACCCTGGCATGTCTGGCAACTTTAATCGGTAACACTATAGCCTGATGGTGAAGGAAAAAATTACAGAAGAAACCTCAACCTGAAAAAGGTTCTTATAATACAACTGCATGCAATGATATTATAAGTAAAAAGGTGTAGATATGTTTAGTGAAACTTGACAAAATAAATGGTATGATAATGCACACATACTTTAATTAATACTGTAACTTGTAACCTCACACTATCTTAGATAGACTGTAGAAGTAAGATGGCATATAGTTAATATGGGTAGTAAAAAAGAAATAGTTATATGTTGCTTAGATGCTCGTCTTCATGCTTTATTTCTTCAACATTTATCATTTCTTTGCATAATATTTTTTGGTTTTGTAATATTTGATATTCGAAACATATTAATTAATTTCTGGTAATAGTAATATGAATAATATGTGATTAAATAAACTGTAAGATGTTTTGCTTTCATAGTTTGTGCAATATCTCATAACACAGGATACATTTACCATAGTTTAAAGTCATTTTATAAAACGATCAGTACATGACATACTTCCATTAACACAGACAGAATACTGAGATCAAGTTTGCTAGCTAAGTTTTAACAAGCCGCTGTCGAAGTGCTTATGACGTATCTACAGCTTTTTACTTATAAGATCATTAACTGTATATGAAAAAAACATAGAACTGTGGATTTCTCCGAGTTTTAAATTGCCAATACATTGCTTGTGTGATAATTACACCATACCTTCCTTCGGGAAGAGACCTATAGACCTGCAGCGGGTCTCTTAAAGGCTGATGTGATGATGAAGACATGATTTATATTATTTTTTCAATTTAGTATTATAATTTTGAGGTGTAGAATTGTACTACATAAACATAAGAATATAGCTCAGTCTTTAACAACTCTCAAAAGAAGGCTAATGTATGAAAAATATATTTTTGTGTACCTTTATGGGCATATCTTTGGTTTTTCTTTCAATCCTCATTTTCCTCTTGTCATTTTCACGTCGGCGGCGCTCATCTCTGCTCCTTTTATCCTGTTTGCGCGCAGCAAGGTACTCAAGCAAAGGTGTTGTTTGGACCTTTTTCTCATTACCTGAAATTTATAAATACAGGTTTAGTTCCATTGATTTTTTGATGTTGAACATCAACTGATAGAATTGTAGTGATAAAAAAAAACATGTTGTTTACATGCTTCTAGCAAAAAGTATAAAACCAATTATGTAACTACTTATATAGAAATTACTTATGGTTAAATTATTGATTTCTTAATTCTAAGCAATGAATTTTACATTCTCAAGAAACATATGATCCTACATCAAAGTTTGAAGAAGTTGACTGACCATTTAAGATATTAAATTATTAGAGGGCAGGACAATAATGAAAAGAAACCACATATTAGACTAATGTAAATTTGGAATTATGGCCTACACATTGAATGACTTCACCGCTATTATATTATTTTAGACATTATATAATTATATTAGATATGGTGGAAGATAATCTTTATTTGGAAAACACATAACATACAAAATAGTAGGTAGGTGGAAGAAAAATTACTCCTATATATTCATATTCGACTAATACCCGTAAGGAATACTACACAAACAGTTACTCCTAATACTTTACTCTGCAGGCTATGTCTATATAGTCCGGTGAAGCTGTAAAGACCCTGTCGGGTGAAAAGCGTAGTCGGTTCGAGAAAAAAAACTATGTCTTCAGTAATACTACATTATAATACTATACATCAGTCTCAGGGCAAATATAATTTTCAAGCCATAAAAATTAAGGAACTTACTATCATTTACTGGATAGGAGTACTCAAGTTTAGGTTGATTCTCTGTTTCAGGGTCTTTATTAAGATTTTCTATAAACTCCTGGTAAACTGGGTCACTTTCTATTGTACCACATTTAGGATCTTTCTTTTTCTTTTTCTTAGGTATTCTTTGGAATGGAGCATACTCAACAATTCCTACATACTCTACACCTGAAATAAAATATATATAATCCATTTATATTTACTTACTATAAACTGAATTTATATAATAAAAGTAAAAAGTAAGAACTGATAAGTTATGAACTTTATAAATAAAAATTGTTTAATATAAGAACATAAAAGAACATGTCATATGAAACAATAAAAGACTCTTTCTCATTTTACCTTCTTCAACTCAGCTCTTTGAAAGAAACAATGCGGTTTAATGCAAACTCTGTTATTGTGACAGCTTTTATGTCAACAAATATTAAAAATTACAATACCTCTCTCATCCAAGAAAACATATCCATCAAATTTATCTCTGAACAAATATATATCATCAACATTAACGAAATTTATGTAAGCTCTCGAATAAAGGTTGTTTCCTAACGATGAATCAGGTTTGGCAAAATAGAAATGGTCATGTTCTGGTATAGGTGATACTTGCTCCAAAAAAGCCTCTTCTGTCATAGTTGGTGGCAGTCGTCGAAGGATTATCTGTAACGAAACACACAGAGTAAATTTTCGAATTAATTAAGATTAAACTGACTAAATGAATGGTCTTTCTAATCACTTTGGTCAAAGGACGTTGCGCTTTCATCTTCTTGTCCCTATTCTTATTGACGAACATTTTGACACCAGAGTCCGCCTGCGTGTCTTTGGCATCTTGATCTTCAGTCATTTTTGACTTTTCATTAGTTTATTCACGTAAGGTAGTTTCAATCGCTCAACAATTAGGTAGATACATTATCGAAACCCCGTATGTCGTGTGTAAATTTTTTGACATTTTAAATTTTTCACCACAGACAAACATATTGACAGCAGTCCCGCAATTAGCAAGGCTGCCAAGGCATGCTTTTTTTTTTTCTTGAACTGACTACGCTATTGACCTGGCAGGGTCTTCACAGCTTCACCGGACTATGCCAGGCCATGCTGTCAACATCCTTTTACACAGGTATAAATCTGTGAACTATCCATTATAATAGACACGGGATAGTACGATCCATAATAAATATAATAATTTTTATGTAGGGAGTATTACTGTTAGGTCCGGCTAAACTGTAAAGACCTTGCCAGATCAATAGCGTAGTCGGTTCGAAAAAAAAGCAGTATTATTGCCACTGGAACTTTTTTGTTGTTTTAACAGATGCTTTTCTGCCAAAATGATTTAACATGTATAATAAAATGTAAAGCAAATCTATCTTTTTATTTTACATTTATACAAGAAGTATAAATAGATAAAGAAAATACATGGGATATTCATTTAATTGAATAATATATTTATCATCGCCGTTGTTGCTCGGTCGTGCCGCGATTGTGTTATTGTTAGTCGCCTCATGTAAAATGTACTTGTTTGAAGAATTATTTATGTTTACTAGTTTGTGGTGAATTATCACCCTTATTTTGCATGACAAAAGAAATAACTATATGAAGAAGTAGCTGCTTATAATTCCGTAAGCTAAAGGTATACCCATGTATCGTTCAAGTAGAATCTGAGTCAACCCCAAATCGACCCTCTAACATGCCATATGCCAGTAATAGTTTTGTAGATGACTCATACGATTAACTAAGATTCTAAATACATCCCATAGTAGGTTCAGACTTAAGCCTCTCGGTCTATCCAGTGCCTTGGACCACCCAAATTAGATATCTAGACGTCACCGTCGACCATAAGCCCATCTTCAAGGCACATAATCAAAGATTATGGTCTTTGGCCAATTCCATCTACTACACACACAAAGAGCAAGTTTTTTATATTTGTTTATAGTTGCTTAGGTATATTTGCCATGTGGGTGAATATGGTCCAACTACACATACATTATTGAAGTGAACTTCTTTAGGCGCGTTGAGCGGTATTTTAAATTTTGCATCAACGATTGGACGCGCATACATAACGTATAAGCTTACTCACTCACTCACATCATGTATAGTTGTTCCGTATTCGCCCATATGCCAAAACCCCACTAGGTAACAATGCAACGTATGTAAAATAGTTTCGTTCATTATACCGTGAGCGACTAATGATTCGTTCGAAAATAATAAAAAAGATATACAAAAACCCAAGATGTACACTTAATTTTTGATTATGCACTCATTTCAAATAGTTTTGCGTTGCTTGCGTCCTTGTAAAAACAACTTTAAACCGTTCATGTAAGGTCGAATTAGTAAAATCATAAGTTTATAGCATAACTATAACCACGTATGAATATCGAAGAGTTTTTGCGAGGCGGCTTTGAGCGCTACGTTTAGTCGAGACTATTTGTCTTAGGTTTTTATACGTCAATATTCGAGACGAAAACCTTTGCTTTGCTTTGCTCCTTTGCTTCATTCTTACATTAAAACACTCACGACCAGCTACTTCGTTAAAGTACCGGATCGATCACACCGGTTAATCCATTTTCCATCAAATACATCCCGACTCAGACGGCTTGCATTTTAAGAAATGGCCACGAAGTATTTTCACTTACCTTTTCGATTCAATCATATCCTCTCGGTCTCTGGCACAATACGAGCTTGCGTAACCACCATATCCGATGTCAAGGACGGACGATTATCTTCGCACTCATATACACACCATAATCACTCTCCGCAGCTACTCCAGCCTGGAATGAAACTCTTGAAGACGCTGTTGGTGTAATACAGGGACAACGCATTCACTAACCACATACGCGCCACTGCTCCTCACACACCTCCATAATCTCACATTAGGTACATAGATAGGTTCTGGTGTAGTATGTGTAGATATGCTGTTCAAGTTACTTGCTCAAAATTGAATCTCACGCATATATTATTACAGTTACAATAATAAACCAATAACTACCATCCTACAATATGATGACACTATTTTTTTTTCATTTTGTTTTCTTGAAATATAATTTACAATTCACTATTTTATATTTAAAAAGCTCTGCCCGCGACTCCTTCTACGTGCAACCTAATGTAAAAAACAATGACTAATAAAATTATCTGACTATATTAAGTCTATTTACCTATCTACTTTTCTCTCGTACTTAAGTAGTCGCGTCGTCGTTAAAATTAGAATAACTTTTGATATAGTAAATCAATTTTAATGAAACCAAGACTAAATGTCATAATTGATATGCTTTATGATTTTCTTGAGGTTTTATAGTGAACGCAGTACTTTAGTAGTGATGTGTGTTCAAACAAACAGACAGACAGACAGAAGTTTCTAAAAATGATTGAAATATGTTTTATCTTATTCCAAGATACCTGCAACAATATTTTTCACAAAAAATCTAAAGAGTAAAGACATGTTAGACTTATATTTTTATTATATGTATAGATAGAAGATAGATTTTTAATACATAAGTATTTTTTTATAATATTGATTGAGTCGTTTTCTTTTGATTTCTTGGTTGAAATTATTGGTATGGAAAAAAATATTGGCTATTAAAAAATTAAAATATAGGGGAAAGCATTTTTTGCGTCACAAAATAAAATTACAATTAATTTAAATTAATTTTAATAAATAATTGTAATTAATAATAACTTAAAATTAAACAATAACACTATATAAAATCTATTGAAGCGCAAAGTTGTGGCACAGACTCACGGGTTAGCTTAAAAATTTATATCCAGTGGTGTTAATAAATAAAATAAACTTGTGGTTAGCTAGATGTACTGTTGCCGTTTTAGCGACTTTGTCGTTAGATCTAGCGGATTTTGGATATGTTTAACGACTTTTTTTTTCAATCTAGCGACTTCAAAAAAATTAGCGATTTCTAGCGACTAATTGAGTATTGAAATACACTGGTAACAATTTAATAATTGTTATTGTGCAATTTGGAATCCCTCTACCAGAATGACGTTCGATCTCGGGATTTAATCGATTGGGTGCCTCTCGCTCTATCAAGGGGCACATCAGATATCGTTTTGTCTTACATTTTCATTAATTCACTACCACCGCCAATAGAAATAAAAAATCAGTTACTATGTTACGTTTTCGCAAAACAAACCTGTCATTCTTAGTTTCTTTGTTCAATTGTTGTCATAGATATCAAAATCTATTTGTAGAAATGGAAATCCCTTTAAAAAAGAAGCCTTATGCTCAAAAGTAAAATAAATAAATAAAAGTATAAACCAGAATGGAAACGCAAGAAGAGTTATAATATGGCTTAAACCTGTTTTAACTGATCCAACTAAAGTTTTTTCTCGTTTTATCACAGTGAATTATTCGCAATTTTATATTTTCACTATATTTTACCATGAAATATTTAGCAACTTCTGGCGGCTTTTAAACATATATTTTTAAAAATCTAGCGACTTTTTAATTGACGTCTGAAGACTTTTTTATTTCTTAAACGACAACACTGGCTATGTGTTTATAATTTACTTCTGTGGGTAGAACTATCTATGGTTAGGAGTTTTTTGGCGGGATCTTAGTCTGTCATGTAGTGGATTTTATTTTTTATTCATAATCTTGTGTTACTTGACTCTATATTGTGTAAAATTGGTGGTGTTTTATGTAATATAGTTTGTTTATTGTGCATAAGTGAAGTGAATAGAAAATAATACCACGGACCATAAATTCTGAGATGCCACAAAAACTCCATGGAAAGTTCTAACAAGGGAGCCACCATCTTGTTAGAATATTGAATTAATTACTCGACAATGGAAATTAACAAACTCTCTGGATCATATACGCTACTATTAACAAATAAATTAAGATAAAAAAGATGGATAAAAGAATATATTATAGAAGATTTGGCGTTACTGCCTTTACATTAATTTGGACATAGAAAAGATTTGGCGCGTATGCCTTTACATTAACTTGGACATAAAACTGACTAAAGAATACATAAGAACTAACTATATTGACAACTTCAGAAATAAAAGATGAATTTTTTAAATGTACGAAATATTATATAGAAGATTTGGCGATTAAGCCTTTAAAGAATACATAAGAACTACCTATATTGACAACTTCAGAATTGGCAGTATGGATTAATTCCTTCGCCTGTCCTATTGGACGAATATTATTACTACTATCTATGGTTAGAACCTCTCCAGAGACAAAAATAGGATATTTAGTGGTCAAGGAAGAAAATCTAGTAATAAAAAACGACAATGATTACTCTTAGAATATCGATAAGAAGAATAAATTGTATTCAAAGTGCTGGTAGATTATTCAGCAAAAATGAACCTTCTGTCTACTCACGTAGTATTTCTGATACCATTAATTCAGAAAAAGACAATTTACAAGTAACGACTAATAGAATTAGTGGTTTTGCTAAATCATATGAAAAACAGTCTCAAATATTAGAAACACAGGATAGTACGCAAAACTATTCTTTCGCATCACTTCTACGTAATTCAAAATTAATTGATGTAAGTATTTTCATTGTTAGTTGTTTTTTATATTTTCAGGGCAAATGTACCTTTCGTATGATTTTTGTTTATTATATATTTAGAAAAAAATAAGCTTATCATAAGATTCGATAATTTCGATTGTATGGTTTACAAATGTATATATGTATGAATAGCTTAGAATAGTTAGCTAGGTCAGACGCGACTTTTTGCAGGTAACAGCCCAAGCCGAGGTGTGCGTGCACCCTTGTGTATGTTACCTAAAACCCAAATTGGTTGAGTGCCTTAAGCGCCAACCTTAGTAGTCCGGTGAAGCTGTGAAGACCTTGCCAGGTCAATAGCGTAGTTAGATCGAGAAAAAAAAAGTTAAGTATTTATTTTTGTATATACTGGAGTTTTTCTTTGTAATTCAGTACACTTGGCAAACTATATAATAAATAAAGCCCTCTCATTGAAATACCACATTTGTTGTTCAATTACTTATATCCTCTTTGGAACAAAATTTTGTTTTAAAAGTAAAAGATATGCCATAGTTGAGTTCCAAACAAAAACTAACTTTATTTCAAAATACCTACATTGACATCTGTCAATTGACATTAATCAAATACATAACACACCTCCTTATCTAAATACAAAATATAATTCAAAATTAACAATCAATCAAAATTAACTATGTGTTAGGAATGCCAATAATATCAGGCCAAGCCTGTGGATCTGGTATATCAATATCTGGAGCTAGCGAAGTTGCTAGTGGTTCGGTATGAACAAGATTATCTGGTTGATCCCATTCTGGTCTTTCATTGATCTCTATAGGTCTTTGCTGATCTTTCCAGTCTACTTGGGCTCTCGGCAACAACTGATCAGCATGTCTACGATAAAGCTGCCCATCTTCCGTCCTCACCCTATATGTGCTTGGGCCTTTGCATCCTCTACAATTGGCCCTCCGCCATTTTCCCCCAGATCCATATATACGCATCAAAACGGGTTGATTGCTCCGAAAAATCCTCGTAGGTTTGTTTTGTGCTGCCATCTCAGATTGTATGTCCTTTTGGCCTCGTATGTTTGATGGATGTAATATTGAAACGGCAGTTCTAAACTTGCGACCATTAAGCATTTCAGCTGGCGTCTTCATTGTCGTGCTATTTGGCACCGTTCTTAAGTAATACAGAGCCTTACTTAGTTTTTCATTCCATGACATGGTTGAGTTCGATATCTTCCTAAGTTTATTTTTAAATGTTTGAATCGCCCTCTCTATTTGACCATTCGTCGCTGGATGATATGGCGGTGAATATAGATGCCTAATTCCATTTCTTTTAAAAAACGAATTAATTTCTTCAGATTCTTCATTCACAATCACATCCGGTAAACCCAGTGAACTAAAAATTTTCCTCAAGATAGTTACAACCATAGTGCTGCTCATAGATGTCAAACTTAGTTTAATTAGGACACGTGCTGGACAAGCACGATACGATTGATACGAGGCAATAAGTAAAAAGGATTTATATAAGAAGGATTCATATTTAAAAGGATCTGAAAAATAATCTACAAGATTCTATGGAAATATATTAAGTTTTAAGTGGTCGATGACAGCTATACGTTGTGCTGTATTGCGGTCACATTCCAACAACAAGCGTTGCAAGTCTTTGATCGATCCACACGTTACACAAACGTACGTAACGCTCTCGCGTTCATACTAATAGCTACTATTTTTCACGTATATTGACTTATTTGGTCATTACAATCTGTCTGGTTGCTGAAATATCATTTTGTAATAGTTATCTGAAAAACATATTTAAAAATCAAGCATTCAAATATAAGTGACGTTTATTCATTTTTTTCTCCACTTTAAAACGTCTGGCAGAATTTATGGTCAGCGGAATCCGTCTGGCGATACTTTAGAGTGATATTTTACAAAACATATATAAAAATCAGCCATTGAAATTTTATTAAAGTAACTCTTATTTTTAGTCATCTTTCTCACCTGGTACCTGTACATTTGTCGCAGACTCAACTCTGTGAGTGCGCAAGCGTTCTAAGTCCTAAGTCCAGCTAATATCGGATCTCAATTTCGGACGCTCAGTTGCACAGAAAGCAAGAACAGCTGCGAGGAAACTTGGGATCCTCTTTAAAGTTAAGCGATATTTCACACCGGAATAGCTTCTTAGCCTGTACTAAGCTCAAGTACGCTTATGTGTGGAATATTGCTGTCACTTATAGGATGGATTAACCAAATATCAGCTAGCCGCTCTTGATTCCTTTGAGCATTGTGCTCGTCGGCTTGTCGATGATGAAACGCTGAGGGATACAAGCATGCTCAGTTTAGAGCATCGACGAAAAGTGGCTTGTCTCTCAGTGTTTTATAGGTTACACTTTGGAGAGTGTGCACAGGAATTACATAATATAATTCCACCGTCCCCATTCCATGCTTGTATCCCTCAGCGTTTCATCATCGACAAGCCGACGAGCACAATGCTCAAAGGAATCAAGAGCGGCTAGCTGATATTTGGTTAATCCATCCTATAAGTGACAGCAATATTCCACACATAAGCGTACTTGAGCTTAGTACAGGCTAAGAAGCTATTCCGGTGTGAAATATCGCTTAACTTTAAAGAGGATCCCAAGTTTCCTCGCAGCTGTTCTTGCTTTCTGTGCAACTGAGCGTCCGAAATTGAGATCCGATATTAGCTGGACTTAGGACTTAGAACGCTTGCGCACTCACAGAGTTGAGTCTGCGACAAATGTACAGGTACCAGGTGAGAAAGATGACTAAAAATAAGAGTTACTTTAATAAAATTTCAATGGCTGACTGGTGCGGCATTTACTCCAAAAGCCAGCCTATTCATTTTCATGAGTCCTAGTGGTGTATTCAATGTTAACAATTCAGCAGTGTTTTCATCAACTTTCAGCTGTGTATAAGCCTGTTTGAGGTCTAACTTACTGAATACTCTGCCACCACTCAATCTCACAAATGCTTCCATTGCTGTCGGTAAAGGATATGTATCAACATATATCGCCGTATTTACCGTTGCCCGATAATCACCACATATCCGAAGTGAACCATCATCTTTATTAACGATTCCTAAAGGTATGGCCCATTTAGAGTATCTGACTGAAGTCAGTACTCCCTCCTTTATCATAGGATTTAATTCCCTTGTTGTTTTAGGGGAAAAGGAACTGGCCTCGCTTTCATAAACTTTGGTACCACATCTGCCTGTACATGCAGTGACACTACTGGTCCTTTATACTCCAAGATTCTGCTTAAATAACTCTGGAAATTCTTGCATTAATACAGATATTTCATCATTTGTCCAACACAATCCTCCTACATAAAGACCCAGTTGTTTAAACCAATTCCGACCTAATAAGTTAGGTGTTTTCCCACAAACAACCATGAGATCACAAAGAGCTTCCTTATTTCCCAATACCACATTCACTTTCACCATGCCTAATACAGTAATCTCCTGGCGTGTGACAGTCATCAGTTTCATATTACATGGCCATAACTGAGGTGGAGTAACCCATAACTTCTTGTATGTTTCTTCAGATATGATTGATCTTGATGCTCCGGAGTCAACTTCCATAGTTAATGGGGCCCCATTAATCAATATATCAACTGTGATCCGGGGTTGATTCAGTGAATTAACAGTGGAACATTCATATATTCCCATCATGTCTTCGACCACTTCCAACGTATTCTCTGAAGTCCTACTTGTTGTCTCTTGTGTTTGATACACTTTCTGAGACTTTTTCAAACAAGCATTGGCAATATGTCCAGACTTCTTACAGTAAAAACATCTAGCATTCATGAATGGACAGCGTTCTCCATATTTATGCACTCTTGTACAATGTCGACATCCCTTTACTTTAATCCCACCTATCTCCATTGGTTCAGCCATCATCGGCAGAGTTTGTTTTGACTCACATACTTCAGGATACATATCATCAAAAGATGCTTGAAAATTAAGACACATCTGTAACGCTATCTCATATGTCAAAGACTTTGTTTTCAATAAGTCTCTTAACCGCACATCATGTATCCCTAATACCAATCTATCTCTTAACTGTCGATTTTAAATCTTCAAACTTACATCCAGATGCTAATGTACAAATTGCTGCTACATAATCTTGCACGCTTTCACACTTTTGTGACTCTTTGGTGAGATTTCCCGGCTTGTAAAATTTCATTGACTTCTGGTTCATAAAACTGGTCGAGAATACGTATTATTTCCCCAAATTTAACATTAGTTGAGCGTAAAAGCACTAATAAAGACGTCAATAATGTATATGTTTCTTTTCCACATTGAGCTAGAAATAATGAACGAACTTTATCATCATTTATATCCTTATAACCTGCCGCGTCAAGACCACACAATAATTGTTCCTTATAATTACGCCACTTATCAGTTTTCGGGTTAAAGGGGCCCGGAAACACTGTGTTCGTAATATTTACAGCCATTTTCACCAAAAAAAACTTTAATTATCCACAGTCGCCAATAAAAGATACGCCATAGTTGAGTTCCAAACAAAAACTAACTTTATTTCAAAATACCTACATTGACATCTGTCAATTGACATTAATCAAATACATAACAAAAAGGAAGGGGATATATTTGTAATCATATCTTTAATTATTTATTATTGGTAATGGGAAAAGTATATATATATAATAGAAACTAATTTTTGTGATACAGATACATCACAATGGCTTCTTATTTGTATGTATAATTTTATACATGATATTATATGGTAATCTAGATTTTTCTAGGTAATTCTAGATTTTTCCTGACAGTTGTTATGTGTTCCAAATTAATGTTTTTTTTATCACAGTATATTAATTTAGCAATTCACATATAATTTTATATACTCCTATAATATCGGTAAATGCTAATAAATAATATGTGTTTAGGCAATCTAATTACAAATGTTCCCTAAATTTCAGATTTATAGATACTTTATAAAATTTGATTTATATATTTCAGTTGGGTGATCCAGTAGGAAAAGTTGTTATTGGCAAGATATTCCATATTGTTGAAGATGATTTATATATTGACTTTGGATGGAAATTTCACTGTGTTTGCACAAGACCAACAAACAGAGGAGAGGAGTATGTAAGAGGGGCAAGAGTGCGATTACAAATAAATGATTTAGAACTGTCGTCTAGATTCCTTGGTTCGAGTACAGATTTAACACTCCTGGAAGCTGACTGTAAACTTCTAAGTTTGGTATCAAGTCCATTGAGGCCAACTATAAGTAATAATTGAATGTTTATATGTGTGTGCATCATTGAGATAGATTTTAGAATAAACTTTAGGCACTTTGTATTGAACATGGTTAACATTTGTAAATACAAGTAAACTTATTAATTATAACATTTGGTTTTCATATATTTATCTTTCCCCTTTGTAAATTTATAGCATAGGTTTTTTAGTTATACCACGATTTTGATCCAATCAAAATAACGGGTTCCTATTCCAATTTGTAATTAAAGAAACATTCAGTGAATGACTTACAAGTTAAGTACAACATAGTCCGGTGAAGCTGTTAAGACCTTGCTAGGACAATAGCGTAGTCAGTTTGAATAAAAAAAACTTACAAGTATATATTTAACTATTTTTTAGTTGTCTTCTTAAGTTGATTATGCAGTATTATAGGGATTTATATAATGGAATTAAAGAAAACAGGAGCTTGTTGATTTAACTATATTTTAATTGACATATGAATACATACATACAGACAACATTGATAAAACATGGTATATGTTCCTATATTACATTTCATCAGTTGATTAAATTAATATATTTATTGTCTTTAATTTAGTAGGTATATTAAGCTTAAACTATGTTGTATAATTTACTATATTAATAATTTATTGAAAGTCTAGTTAACAGAAATAGATATAATATGACAAATTTGGAAAATGTTTCATTAATTTACTTTTTAAAGGTGTATGGAATGTTAATGATAATGCTCACAATCACACAACTAAGCAGAGCACGTTGATTTCAACTCTGATCATTAAATCAAAATTTCAAGACATTACAGTAAATTATTATAAAATACTTAAAAGATGAAATCCTTCATGTATCGGTCATATTGTAATATATTTAATTACACTAGTCATTCTTTGGCATCATTCTAAGATCTTCGATTAACATTCATTTGATATTGCCTAGCATACTTTAATTTGAAATTATTCAACATCACAGTATCTTGAGCTCAGCTAACTCTAACTCGAACTTCACTCTGTCTCCTCAACTTTTCCTGATTATCAAAAACATGTAATATAATGACATCACCAGAGTCCATCGCCCTGGTTTGTCCAACTTCTTGAGATTCACTTTAAGAGTATCTCTTTTTCGTCAGTATTTGGTCTTAAGACTATCTAATATGGATATAAAAGACGTGCCTAATTGCTCGAATAATATGATTATCATAGCTTAAAATGCAACCACTAAAATTCTACTGTTAGGTAGAATATTATTTCAAATTGTTAATTATAATTGTTCTGTTATATCACGAGATCACCTATCCTCAGTACATGAGATTTCACTTTATTGTACTTTATCTCCGTTTCTAGTGACGATATCTTGTGTACTTGGATCCTTCACAGCGTCTTCTGTGTCGGGCTTAACTATAAGTATTTGATCGACTGTCGAACCGGAAGCGTCTTCTTGATTTGTAGGATGGGTTTGTTCCCAATCTTTAAGATACTGTACGACGGCTGTGTGGCCGAATGTTTCTGCTTCGTTGAGCGGTCGGCTTCCCCAACGATCGCGAGGGTCGTGAGGAACAGCACACTGAGCTAGCAAAAAATCAACACACACCAGGTGGCCTTCCGCCGCCGCCAGGTGTAAAGCAGTGCGTCCATCGTAATCTGATAACGTCATATCCATACCTGAGAGATGATGCCTAAAAGGACAAGTAAATATGGTAATACTTATTTGTTTGTATTGACTATTTGCAAAGCCCAATGAAAACGAAGCACACCTATAACGTAAAAAAAATGGTACCATTTGCTTCTAGCCATCAATATATTGAAAGAAGCATAGAAAGTAATGGTACTTACGTATTAACGCCACCGCAGTGCTATCTTTGTTTCGCAAGTATAACCTAACCTAAACATTGCGGTGGCGTTAGTACGTATGTACGAATGTAACTTAATCCATTTAAAATATAACATGAAGCACTAACTATTATATTATAGAATTTCAACAATAATCTTAAATATTTACATTTAGCTTGTTTAATTACAAGAATTTATTTTGATGTATTTTCTGGTGCTGGTAGAAGTAGCCTTGATTCGTTATTAATGTTGATTGTTCTAACAAATAACAAAGATAACGTTATTTTAATATTCAATAGTAAAAGCAAAATGAATACAATAATTGTCTTAGAATATTGTAAAAATTGAACAGATACCTCCTCAAAGCACTGAGATCGCCACTGGCAGCGGAAAACAGGAGGTTCACAATATTAAGTCCGGTTGACTCAAATTTATATCGACGTGGATCCTTCTTATGACTCGCGTAACGGATGTTATCATATTTGTGGAAGTTAAACCTCTTAATCAGGTCCTGTAAAAGTTACACGAATTTAAAAACACTTAATTACGTCACCTATGAATCTAATGTTGATTAAATCGGAACTTATTATATGTACAAATTTGTTTGAAAATTATATATAACTAAATTTTATTATAATAACTACCGGACCCGGAGGACGTTATCCCGGGAGCCTTGATAATATAAAAAATCTTGACAAATTATATCTTCTTTTTTTATGTTTTACAGGTACGCACTTAGCCACGATCTCACCTGATGGTAAGTGACGATGAAGTCGACGATCTCCGCGCTTTTAAATGCCTGTTCACTCTACTCTTGAAGACTCCCAAGTTGTATGATGACGTAAAGACAGACGCCGGGAGTGAATTCCAGACCTTAGCCATCCGTATAATAAATGTGGAAGCAAATCGCTTCGTACGAATCTCAAGAATATCAACTACATAAAGGTGGAAACCCTCACGGCATCTGGTTGTCTTCTGATGGAATGCGGACGGTGGAATTAAATCATGTAATTCCTGTGTACACTCTCCAAAGTGTAACATATAAAACACTGAGAGACAAGCCACTTGCCGTCGATGCTTTAAATTGAGCATTCTTGTCTCCCATAGCGCTTCATCACCTACAAGCCGACGAGCACGGCGTTCGATGGAGTCAAGAGCGGCCAGCTGATATTTGGCTGATCCATTCCATAGGTGACAGCAGTATTCCACACATGAGCGTACTTGAGCTTGGTACAAGCTGAGAAGCTGTTCCGGTGTGAAATATCGCTTAACCTTAAAGAGGATCCCAAGTTTCCTTGCAGCTGTTCTTGCTTTTTGTTCAATCGAACGCCCGAAGTTGAGATCTGATGTTAGCTGGATCCCAAGTAGCTCAAGGTTGTCCGTAACTTGTAGGGAAACCCCTTGGAAAGTAGGAGTTAAGATGAACGGACTCCGTTTTGTAGAGAAAAGGCACGCCTGTGTCTTTTCGGGGTTAAACTTAACCAGGTTTGAATTGCCCCAATCGGCAACAAACCTAAGGTTCTTATTAAGCCGTTCGATCATGGCCTCTCTCTCAATATGGATTTCCGGTAAGCTGACTCTAGGACTGGACATATACCTCTCAGATGCAGTGCTGTCATCCGCGTACCCAAAGATACCGGGTATAAGCTGATCATTGATGTGTAGCAGAAATAGGGTTGCTGAGAGTACAGATCCCTGTGGAACTCCAGCATTTACTACCTTGGGATCAGACGAGCAGCCATGAACAATCACTCGTATAGTCCGTTCACAAAGAAAATCACAGATCCAAGTCCGCAGGCGTTATATATCTAGACCTAAACCTTCCTCATGAATCACTTTATCTACCTACTGGCGAAAACCGCTTAAAAATCCTTTCAGTAGTTTTTGATTTTATCGCGAACAGACACATGTGGCAGTGGACGTTGTTTTATAATATGTAATGATTATTTTTGCATTTAAAATTGGACCTAAAACTCATTTAATAATAAGATTAACACAATTAAAGAGGGCATACTTACATCACAAAACTGTAGACCTCTGCAACTATTTCCCAAAGGATCAAGTGGAGGGGACCAGGTACAGATTCCCATAACGTTCGGTACAACTATCAACATGGCACCGGATACTCCCGATTTAGCTGGGAGACCCACTTTGAATGCGAATTGTCCGGAGTAATCATACATTCCACAGCTATGCATCAGAGATAACACATTTCGGACTGAGTCGGGCCGTAAAACTTTTTCATCCGTTATTGGACAGATACCTCCGTTGGCCAGTGTGGCAGCCGTAATAGCCATAATGTCGCAATTTGCTTCCATAGAACAACACTGTAATCAATAACAAAATACTGAAGTATTTATAATTTTTTTACGTTATTTAAAAATGATAAACTTTAATCGTATGTTCGACCTCAATGATTTGCTACATTAATTAAATCTATTGTATTGTCTGTAGACTGTACGCAATGTATTAAGCTAAGAGCAGTCATTATATTTATATCCCTGTAATTTTGGTGCTTGGGATGATATATCCATCCAATTGTCCTTCAATCATCTTTAATACTAAAATTTAAAATGTTGACCTAAAACTCTCTAAGAATTGAATAACTTTTTTGTTTATCTTACAATATAACTTTAATAAGGATTCATTTTTTATTATAATATGCAATATCATTTGATAGAGTCCATTCTTGTAATTTTAGATTTATTTTTTGTGAATTCTGTGATGCATTTGTTTACCGGGGCTTAAACGTCGCTTGTTAAAATACCATCTATATAGACATACTGAAGACATTACAACAAAATTATAATACGTAAGATTTACCTGAAAATAAAAATCCATACATTCACGCAAATTTGTTTTCTCCGGATAACATTTGTGCTCCCGCATGTAAAAACCAAGTGCGTAGTTACGGTCGGCGGCCTCGCGTTCGGATAAAAATACAGCGTTATTGAAACCTAAAACTTCATTGCCAGCGAGACGGCTGAAGAATGACATGACGTAGTCAAATTTTTCAGCAAGAGTCATCTCTGGCTTATCCAAGACTTTTAACAATGAGCAAACTAAAATTGCACCTGCGTTGATCATCGGGTTGTGTGGCTTCACTGGAATATAGTTTAAGTGATGTTACTTACAGTCATACTAATTAATCATTTTGCTTATTTAATTTAGCAATATATATAAACCTTCATCGACATCACTTCACTACCAACATAAAAATAATAAATTAAATTTTGCCAAGATATCATAAATTTCTTTTAAAAACAATTAAAAAGATATTTATGTGCAAATTTAACGTACTATTGTAATCCAGAATGAGTTCATTGAAGTTTCGTCCGCTAGGCTCGGTGCCAACATATTTGTGGACTACATCAGGACCTAGAGTTTCGAGAGCCATTGCGTATGTTAGTGGTTTGCTGCATGATTGTAGAGTGAATGGTACCGACACGTCACCTGTATACACATTCAAATTGTAAACATTAGATGTTCATTATTAGAAGTGCTTATTATTAGAACAACGAGTAATGTAAATTGTTTTTCCAGCGCAATGGATAACAAACTATTAAAGATTTAATTATTCTGCTGTTTATCGTAACATGCAAACAAGCAAGCATTGTCAAAAGGAGTGCATTTCACGTTGCTCACACTCTATGTCATACAGCAAAAAGATGATATTTTATTTAATTATCGTGTCACTTATAAATTTTAATACGATACAAAACAGTAAATTACCCAACAGCAGAATAATTGACAACGGTTTTTAGCAATAGTTGTTATCAAATAACACAATAACGTAATCAATTACAGATATATAGGAGTTTTTGGATCTTGGTCTGTCATGTAGTGTATTTTATTTTTTATTCATAATCTTGTGTTACTTGATTCTATATTGTGTAAAATTGGTGGTGTTTTATGTAATATATTTTGTTTATTGTGCATAAGTGAAGTGAATGGAAAATAATACCACGGACCAATTCTGAGATGCCACAAAAACTCCATGGACAGTTCTAACAAGGGAGCCACCATCTTATTAGAATATTGAATTAATTACTCGACAATGGAAATTAATAAACACTCTGGAAATTAACAAACACTCTGGGTGAGAGAAACGAAATAATTCAGACAAAGATATAAGAATATGTACGAAATATTATATAGAAGATTTGGCGCTTATGCCTTTATAGTAACTTGGACCCTGAAGAAAATTGGTTAAAGGATACGTATGAACTACCTATATTGACAATTTCAGAATTGGCAAAACGAAATAATTCAGACAAACTATTAACAAGAAGATTAAGAAAAAGATGGATAAAAGAATATCTACGAAATATTATATAGAAGATTTGGCGCTTATGCCTTTATAGTAACTTGGACACGGAAGAAAATTTGTTAAAGGATACATAAGAACTACCTATATAGACAACTTCAGAATTGGCAGTATGGATTAATTCTTTCGCCTGTCCTATTAGACGAATATTATTACTACTTACAGATATATAGCAGTTATTGCTATATATTTCCATTATATTGTAAAAACAGTTGCTAAAAGTGAAACATACCGATTGAAAATCTTTGCCCATCGATTGTACAAATACTAACTCCCCAGCTGTCAGGACTTGCTCTTGCGAGTTGTGGAATGTAACTAGCGATCTTCCCATCTGTATTACTCTTAGCAGCCCAATACATCTCTTCTATATCCTTAACAAAATCTTGGAAGTCTGGTATGACAAATTGGCTGCGAAATGCTCTTGTTATCAGTACAATGTTTGGTGCTATAACTTCTTTAAATGTTTTTCTGTCTAATTTTAGTGTCTCAGGCGAGCCTCCTTCGAAATTTGATTCCTTATGTACTTTGTATAAATTGTGCATAACTTCCTTCACACGTGAATCATTTTTCCTAATGCCAGTTGTTCTTAAGGCCTGTAAATTATAAATGTTGATTTGTTTTATTATTAAAGACTGTATTATGTGTGAGATAAGTTGGTCGAATAAATTATAACATATCTTTAAACGCTTATAATATAAATACATGTGTTTAGGTGCTTGGTAATGTAATAGGAAAACATAAATTTCCGAGAGATTATGTTAATACAGACCATACACAAATTATACATAATTTCTAGATAAAACCGCTTATGAATATCGCTGGTATGTCCTAGCAATTTTAATGTAAAAGTAGACAAGTACCATAAATTCTCGTTAAAAGTTTCTTATATAATTATCCACACTCTGAGTTATTTATACTCCAAGATAGTACCAATTCGACATTTCATGGCTTTTAGCTTGATGGTGACCAATAATTCAAAAAGGAAGGAAATTATTTTACAGTTTAAATATTAAAAATAAAGTAATTTAATTAATCCAAAGTGTTAGTTTCAAAAATACATTGTATGTAATGATTGTATAACACGAGAATAAATACGTGGTAATGAAATAATCCTAGAATATACCTGGCAAATATTCTTATTGTACCTACTGTATAACCCTGAATAAAGATAATTACGTATTGTGGAGCGTTTCAAATTATTATTACGTCATACTCCACCCGATACCTTCTTTTTACCAAATTATTTTTTAGTATTTATCTTCGAAGTTCTATATAATTTTTTTTATATCATAGGAGGCAAACGAATATGTGGGTCACCTAATGTAAAGTGACCACCGCGGTCCTTAGACACTAGCAACATCAGGGGAATCGCAAGTGCATTGCCAACCTGGGAGGGGGTTGGAAGGCCTCTGGCTTACTGACCAAACGAAACGCAACAATGGAAGCACTATTACTTCACGTCGGTTTTCTGTGAGAGTGTGGTACTACCCCGGGCGAACCGACGCATTTATGCTGAAGTTATAACTTCAGCGTGGCTCTATCACCTACAAAAAATAATATAAATATTATTTTTTTTCAAAATAATTGTTTACTTACGGCCAAAAATTTTCCAACAGGCAATAATCCACTATCCTCATTCTTGAACATATCAAACAAGACATCATCGGCATTTTTATGTGTCCCTTCGCGTACCCTGAATTAGAATATTAAAGTTATTAATATTAGGTAGGTACTTAATACCATGCGCATAACAACAACGTTTATCTATATCATAATAATCTGTTAATCGTTCATAAAAACATGCAAGAGCTAACAAATTTACATATATACATAATAGCAAATAATTCTTGGAGTAGGTATTACCCAGATACAGTGTTATTGTCACGAGATAAACTAAAAATATCTTTCCATGTTAAATTGACGTAACACGCGGGTGTGTCTGCGACGCAGGTATACGAATAAACATCAGTTCGTGATTAGCTAGCTTCAGAATGTGTTTACCCTCACATGACGTTAATATATTTAGCAAATGACAGAGCAAAACTGTATATACCTTTGCTTATGTGATGATTTAATAATCCAACAATTTGTGGTTCGTATTTTAAACTAGCCGGTGCCAACGACTTCTTTTATGAAAAAAATTTTTGTTCTTTTTCGAGGACTATTATTATAGTCATATTTAATGACAAAATTTTACATTTTAATTTCAATCTACGTATTAGAGTACGGAATACATAACAATACAATATTTCATATGATTGACGCATAATAAAAACTTTGCATAATATTTATTTAAATCATTGAATCATTTTGAATCGAGCCATTGGCTATGTTGCCATAGTCTGCTCTGCTGAGCGCTTTTCACTTTATCCCTATTCCGCGGCCGCGCGCCGGCTATAATGCGACATGCGATAGATAGACGACAAAATTTGAGGCGATGGAAAAAAGTTACACTTTAAAACCTAGAACAACTTCCTCTTTTTTGAAGTCGATTAAAAAGTGTATTAACTTTCTAGAAATTTCATAACCTCTTTTAACTATTTAAAATTCGAATTCATATTCAAATGTAGAGTTTTTGAGTTATCGATTTTAACTAACAGTATAGAAATTATACGTTATCCTTCATTCGTTACGTATAATCGTACGTTCGCTAAGTATAATCTCTCCTTTCTGATACGCTAAGACCGGTGGAACACGGAAAAGTGTAGTTGGGATGTGTGCGAAGGGAAATTGTGCAAAGAGATGAACGCGTTGGAGTTACAGCAGACAGAGACCGAATTAACACCGGAGCCCTACCAACGCTACAAGTACTAGTACTTGCCCACAGACAGCTATGTTGCGCGATAGACATATCTGTAAACAATAAAATATACTACCGGTATGTTGTACAATGTCCGAGAATTTTGGTTCAATTCGTGTTGCTATGACAGCAGTTTTTTTAGCCCCATTTGATAAACTTTGTTTATCTATATATTAATACGTGAAGCCTAATCTTTGTATCCCTTTTTAACAGAATTAGGCGAACGGATGAACGTGAAATTCGGCATAGTTAAAGTTTATATGGAGGAGAAATGCAGAAAGCTATTTATTTTATATAAAATGCATTAGAAGTACATTATTTTAATTAAAATACTCACACTACTGCTTCAATTTTACACAACATATACACACATGTAAATAAAAAAGACATTTTGACATCTGTCAATAAAGGACTTCAAAAAAGTTCGTGAAGGAGGTTGCTATGCTCGGCTGTATCTATTATTTTACTCTTACGTTCTAATTACCCTTTTTCATTCTACATTCAACAATAATATTAACCCTAATAAAATTCAAACTTAAAAAATCAATGAACTATGGTCGAATGTCGACCTCTGGGCGCCCACTAGTTTTTGATTAATTCCATATGTCACTTTTTTTAGTCCACACATTTTTTGTGATGGTTTCATGCATTATTATTTTTGATATACGTCACGACCGTTGTAAATTTCACGAGAAGTGTGTGTCAGTTTTACGTCAACTTTTCTAAATTTCATCCAAAGTATGACTGTAATGTATGACTTGTTTTTACCCATTGCGTGGTTCCCTACTATATGTCCTTTTCTGTAACCATATATATACAATACAATGTGTATATAAATTTTCGTTATGATTGGTTTAGTGATTAAGACGTAAAAGCGTAACAAACAAATCAAGTCACTTTCACATTTGTAATATTAGGATTGTATTGTGTTGTATAATATTAAAGGTTCGGTTATAACCAAAGGAATCATACATTTTTGAATGTATCATCTAACACAGTTTTATAAGCCTTAATAAATAACGAAATGATACAAAAGCATAAATAATTTATCTATCCACGCAAGACTTCTAGCGCGACGTTTAAAATCTTCGACGTTTTCCTTGGGCATAGTTGAGTGACATGTCACATGAAAGCATTTTTAGAAATCTATACATATAATAAAAATGTAGATCCAACGTACTTTTCCAACGTACGTCGATTTTCGAGAAAAAAAATGGTTGCAGGTGTCTACGAATAAGTAATAGAATACATTTAAAATCATTTTTAGAAATGCCTGTCTGTCTGTCTGTTTGCATGAACACGCATCACTGCTAAAGTACTGGGTTCACAATAAAATCATAAAGCATATCTTTGGGAGTAACTTAGTTTTTGTTTTATTAAAATCGTTTCACTCTATCAAAAGTTATTGTAATTTGAATGGCGGCTCGAGGTAAGTATGAGAGAAGAGTAGTAATCTATACTAATATTATGAAGCTTATTTGTTTGGTTGAACGCGCTAATCTCAGGAACTATTGGTCCTATTTGAAAAATCAGTGTTAGATAACTCATTTATCGAGCAAGGCTGTAGACTACATATCATCACGCTAAGACCCACAGGAGCAGAGCACCAATGAAGAATGTTTCAAAATTGTTCGTTTTAAGAGCTTCCGCTGCATTTTAGTTAGTCCAAAGTAACTATTCCACGCGGACGAAGTCGCGGGCAGAGGCTAGTCCTAAATAATATTATAAAATCGAATACGAGCTGTTTGTCACTATTTCACGTCTTAACTATAAGTACTACCGGTCATTATTAAATTTTGCATACACGATTTTTTTTTTCGGTATGGCATTTGCCTATGTTCGCAATTTCGCCAATGTCAACAGAGGTACATAAAAGAACATAAGGTACCTTTCATCCATAAAAAAGTACTGTTATCGAGAAATAGGTTAAATCTACATTCATGCAGCTCCATTAAACTAAAAACTCAAACTAAAAAAGATCTAATGCAAACTTGGTTCTATAATGTCATTTGAAATATCTAGATTTATCCAAATACAATTTATTAAATAACTAGAGGAACCGGCAGACGCTGTCCCGCCCTGATTATAAAAAAAATCCTTGACAAATTATACACCAAAACGTTCCTCATGAATCACTTTATTCACTGGTGAAAACCGCATAAACATCCGTTCAGTAGTTTTTGAGTTTATCGCGAACAGACAGACAGACAGACGCGATAGAGCACTTTGTTTTATACATGTAATGATGATGATAGGGTGTACAATATATAACAGAGGGCACAATGGCTTTTTAAAAGACACATCTGTTTTTATGGATGGAGTTTTAAGATTTATGAAGTGTATTTTTATATTAATACTCATTATTTAGCTCCAATCAAAAGCACTCTAATATATAGTCCAGAAATTGCGCTATAGTTACGCTCTACAATAATCAAATAAATTAAATATATATTAAAAAAATTATCAAAAATTATAGAATCTTTTAATCGTATTCAAATAAATAAGTCATTAAATAAAACGCAAGCAAACTAGAATTTTAAAAGGATCTCAGTGCATCATGGCACTTTATATTTGTTATATACTTTTCTTAACGTCTTTGAATCAAAAACTCGGAAAATTATTGATTTTAATGTGTAGTAGCTGATTCCCGCCGGCTGAGTTGAACATTGTAAAAATAGCAAAGGGTGTATCGAATCCAAATAATGACTCTAGAACCGTCTACGAAAAATTCCGCATCGAATGGTCATATTATATATCGATTAGGTTCAGTAATTTTAATGTGACTAAACCTCAAATAAAAATAAAGTTTCATTATATTATATATAGATTTAGACAGCGTGACAACCTATTATTATATGCTATTTAAAATAAGCAATGAAGGAATTATAATATAAATAGTATTTTATAGAAGTAAGCCTTAAAATGTATACCTAATTAAAAACATTGAACATTACACAGCAAAAAAAAATCTTTCATTGTTTAAGACAAGTATACTAAAACATTACAAGTAAATAGGACGTGAAGGGATTGTGGATCGCGATGAAAATATTCTAGAAAGAACCGAATCGTGCTGTAACCGCCATGGTTACGATTACTCTGAGTTTTCGTTGAAGTAAAATATCATGAACGTGGTTATGGATTATATATTCTCTTCGAGTATCTACGACCATAGTGTTGTAAAATTGTTACTATGTTCTAGCGGTAAACGGTAGAGGGAGCAAAAATTCTTTTTCTAGGCTAGACGCTTATTACAATCATTAATCATCGTCGATTAACATTAGATAGGATTGGTGTCAAAAGCTAGTTTTTAACTCGGAAAAATTATAATGAAAGATCACTATTAAAATTCAATCGAATATTAGGCATAGCATTGTAAACACACAACGAACTTCAAAAATAACCACATTAAAACATTATACACAGTAAATCGAGATAAAATAAATCAACTCTTAAACAGGCGAAAAGCAAATTAAATACAAAACGTCGGCAAAATCAACAGATTAGTTCATTAAAATTGTCGTATTAGGACTTAACATGCAACTGTACTACATACAAAATTCGTATGAATAATCTATCCTAAAGGTACTCACGATGTTGGATCGATGTTATGCACGAACGAGTATTGCCTGCACCGTGTAATGTAAATAACTCTCATTATTCAAGATAAACCATATCAGTCACGAATGAAGAAATCGCTACCACATTACAAGGTTATCGAAAATATAACAAACGAATAATTCAGGTTAGTAGGTATTGTACTAAGATATTATAATTAAAATTCCATACTTCTGTATTCAATAAACTTTAATTAACGAACTGTCTCGTATTTATGCGTTTAGTCGTACTTAAATAAATAGGCTTTCATTTTCTATAATAACAAAGAATCAAATGTGAATTGAATGGCCCGTCACATGGCGCCGTTCAGAGTCTAATATAGACCAATAAAATTTAAACTTGGGGTTGTTAATATCAATTGATTTTTAATAGATGTATCAATATTGTGAACTCACATACCTTATATCGACAGACTGGACAGAATAGAAGTGCGGAGCCGAGTTGCGCCATTTCTGTAACATTGATATAGAATTGAAATATATTCAAAAAAATAATAAATATACATATAAATTTTACCAGTTGAACAAACAAACATTTATTGAGGTAGACCATGGTCAGTAATATATGACCGACAGAGGAAATCGAAAAACATATAGGACACTCACATCAGATTGTTCTATAACATAGACGGGTCTCACTTGACTGTATTGACGATAGCAGACGCATAGGGAAGGCTTGAGGACTGGGGAGAGGAACCGACGCAGCTGGCTAGTCTTCATCGTGATACTGAATACCTGTCAAGTACTGATTCCTTTTGCCGTTTGGAAAAGCGATTCGCGCAGGCGTTTTAATACAAGCCTTCAACGCGCAAACGCCGACTGAAGGCCTCGCACACCTCCATAGTTTATCTCTTTTTTCTGTTTGCTTTCAGTGTTTATCTAGGTGACGTTTCGTTTATAGGGAATCACAAATTTCATAGTCACGATGGTTTTTATTTTTTTCTCAATATGAAATAATGCTTTTTTATTCGTCAAAAACATACTATTACATAGTATAAAACGAAGTCCCCTACCGCGTCTGTCTGTCTGTCTGTTCGCGATAAACTCAAAAACTACTGAACGGATTTGTATGCGGCTGTCACCAGTAGATAAAGAGATTCATGAGGAAGGTTTTGATATATAATTTATTAAGGATTTTTTTATAATCAGGGCGGCACAACTTCTGCCATGCCCGCTAGTATACAAATAAATAAATTCAGGTAAAACATGAAAATAAATGTAAATAATAATACAGCTTCGTTATACAATCTTGTTCTTGAATTGTTTATATTGACAACCCTCATCTTTTAAGTATCTAATTAAACATACAACCGATTAATTAAAAAAAATAAAGTAAATATTGAGCAGACAGTTTATTTACAATTAGTTATCATTAAGTATTGATTTAAGTAATTAGCGTGTTAATTTTATGCTTTGAAAAAACCAATTACATTTAACTATCACATATATTATCTCAATAAACTTTTTGTTAAGATTACAATTTAAAGATAATAGATACTATGAGTTTTACTATCTTTAGGTTTTTTTAGAAATAAGATAGTAATACTAAGAATTCTATAGAATTCCCGTGAGAATGTAAGTAGTTCAGTACTATCGTTGGTACGTACAGATATGAATATGTTTATCAATTGCAGAAATCATCAAGTTATAAAACTTTGTGTGACTTGTTGCAAAACAATCGTAACTAAGGCAATTAAAATTTAAAATAAAACTTATATTTAAAAACTAGAGTTCGTTAACATAATTTGTACATTTTTACACAATATTTTTATCCGTAAATTCGTGTTTAATCTGGATTATTTTAGACTAGCCTCTGCCCGCGACTTCGTTCGCGTGGAATGGTTACTTTGAACTAACGCTAACACGCAGCGGAAGCTCTCAAGAGGAAAAGCACCCCGATTTTGAAACATTCTTCATTGGTGCTCCGCTCCTATTGGTCTTAGCGTGATGAGATTCGAACCAGTAGTTCCTGAGATTACCCCCTACAAACTCACAAACTTTACCTCTTTATAATATTAGTATAGATTAAATGTCGGCTGTCATTTATCGATTTAAAGTTTCCTTAAATTATATGACGAATATATAAGTATATAATTTTATATTACCTATATACCGTTAAATGATGCTTTGATTTCATTATTTATACACGCATACATTCTAAATCTGTGTCCGAATTTGGAAATGTCGAACGGGGTGTTATTCCAGTGACTTAACTGTAGACTACTAAATCTACATACTAACTTACGTAACATTCTGCATTTGATAACTGTAGCTGTATTGAGAGGTATAAGTGATTTAAAAAAAATCTCTTAAAAAAATGAATTAGTCTGTATTTTTCGGTATATATTTGCAATTTTCAAGCTGTGATATAACTGAAAATTGTAAAAATATGTTACCTAGATTAATCTATGAACAGTTATATCAAAATCGGATCAAATCTAAACCGTTTCCGAGACGAATAAACAGACAAAATTGGTATAAGGACCCAGTTTAGGTTTTTGTAACGCGTAAACAACTATACGAATATAAGAAAAATCCTCTATTTCAAAGCTTGACCGATATAGGTTCGAATCCTTGTAAAACAACCGGAGCTTTCGGTAAAGGGCAGCATCGTGATGAAGTGCAAATAGCATGTTGGTAGGACTTTTCTAAGCCAGAATGACTACCTATAGGTGTATATTGGTAGCTATACTTAGCAGTTAATCCTCCTCTAACGGGTTTGCCATCTTAGACCACTTCGTAATTTAACATCAGGCGAGATTGTGGTCCAACGCTGAAACCTATGCCTTATAAAAAACTATATGCCACTCTAACTTTTGTTTGTATAAATTATATTACTTAACATCTGTTTTCTGCTCTTTTGATTTCCTCAGATTTCAATATAAGAACCTATAAAACGTTTTATTGTTATTCGGCTTTTTATTTGCAATTGATTAAGCTTTATTCAAATAATATGTTTCCTCTTAAAGTAGCAATATATAGGCTCCCATCGAAAATCAGCGCTGCAGTACTACTTACAGTATTGCAGATTTTTGCTGAATGGGTTCGCCAATTGTTGGACACCTATTTTTTCATTTTTAAAATGTTTTTTTTTTCTGTCATAATTATTTGTGTAATTTAATTTAATTGTATGGTTGTTCAACAATAAAGTATTTCTTTCTTTCTTTCTTTCAATATAACTATAATTTGTCAATAATTATTTGAGGAATAACATTATTAAAATAAGGTACGTATTATTGAGGGGTATAGACTCGGTCTTCAGAGCTAGAATCATATCATAACTGGCGTCAGAATTGCAGTCTTTTGAAATCAAAATGCTTGAACTTCACGTGTAAAATAAACCTGAAAACATGCCTAATTAATTAATTAACTCTGAACAAAAATAGCTCATTTTTTATTAGTGTAATGCGTTCTGAAATTTTAAGCTACACGTGTACGTCTTACTATGTAAATACGTACAAAATATATACAAAACTACTAACAGAATTGTTTTTACAAACACGACAAAAATAATAAATATTATTCACCTCAAAGCCATTGTCGCATTCCATGACGAAAGATTCGTAACCGCTGGTTGATAAATTTCGCATAACAGACGTATACAGTGAACTTGAATGCCGTGTGTGTACTGAATACCGCGGGAAGCATGAAGCTGAAAAGTGCGAGAAACGGACACTGCTTCCGCGGACGCTACACTGAGCCATTATTCTTCCGTCTAACGTTTATAAATATACTACATCTGGGACTGGGAGTGCCAAATGCTATATGTCGGGAACGTACTGTTCTATATTTAACATTGCAAAGAAGAAATCAGTGCGAATCGAGTATAGCGGTACTGAAAGTGTGAAATTCTTTTTACAATTGTTTCTCACAAATTGCAAGTTTTTAGGCTCAATTTTTTGACTGAGTTTTTGTTACAGAACAGTTAGATTACCTTCTTTCCCTTTGAGAAATGCAGACGTTTCAGCATAACATTAATTGCTGTAATAACTCGTATTACATTATTGTTACAAGTTTTATAAATAGGTATGTTCATGGACTACACACGTCTTACAAATTAAACACACTTTCATTGTCTGAAATGGCTTCTTTAGGCGCTAGCATACATTCTAGTATAAAAAATAAATTTCTAACAGATTGTCAAATTTGTGAAAGCTTACCTTTTTACCTTGGAATTTATTGATTTCGCAAAACCGTTTTGCGTTGATTTGTTACATTAATAATAAATTATTGCAGTATTAGGTAAGTTCCAGTTTGTAACTTTAAAATGTAATCTTTTGATAATTTTCTAATAATATTAAAACATGTATGTCGTTATTTGTATCGTTACATTTCATAATAAACTAAATCCAATTTTAGCTGTTCCTAATATTTTACGTTATTTTTCGGGATCTTTTAAATTTTGTACATGTAAAATACGAAGATCATAGAAAAAACTAAAAACCATATGAACAGCTAAATTTGAACTTCATTCTCGGTGTATAAACACTGGTAATCTTCAAAAAATTAAACATGTTATAGCAGTGGTACTCAACCTTTTTTTTACACTGGCCGCAAATATAAATACGTAAATACATTTCACTCATGGTGTCGTGGGCCGCAAACCACAAATATTTAGGTATTAAATAAAAAAACGTAATTTCAAATTAAGCACGTATTAATGTAGCAAAAAATGGTTGTGCAATAAAACGAGCTTGGTATAACCTTTATATCATAAGTAATTTGTCAAGACTCATTTGTCAAAACTCATTTGTCATTGAAACCCTGACTATTTCTTTTTTAAACAACGAAACTGCCGTGCTACTCTTCATTACTGGGATATTTATTAGGTATTTTTTTTAAATACGTAATTTATAGGTTTTTTAACATTTGACTACAATCTTGAAGGACTGACCAGCTTTCAAATAAAAAAAGAATAATTAAAATCGGTTCACCCAATCCAAAGTTATGAGGTAACAAACATAAAAAAAAAATACAGACGAATTGATAACCTCCTCCTTTTTTTGAAGTCGGTTAAAAAGAAGCCCCTACCACTATGATATAGTTTATAACGATATCTTGCTTCGACGGATATTTCGGCTCTTTGGCAAATATTAAAATTGGTGAATCTAAGTCGATCGATTTAAAGTTCGAACACGCTAACCACTAAGTCATCACCGCTTCAAATTTATAACACGGAAGCATTCATTTATATAAACCTCATGAAAATATTTTTATACATTTTAAATATTGTCATACTTCATACTTTATTATGTACGTAATCCGGTGAAGCTGTTAAGACCTTGCTAAGTCAATAGCGTAGTCAGTTAAGAAAAAAAAATCGTGTAAACATATAGGTACTTATACTGAAGAAAAATTAAAAAATAACAGTAATTAAAATATTTTATTTCACACCAAATAGTATGTACATATAAATAAAATTTAAATGTATGTTATTTGTTCGGCCGAATGGACAAAACGGTTGAAACGTTAAATAAAAAAAATTCTATAGTCACTAAGAAATAACACATAATATTGCATATATTATTAAACAGAGACCTTAAAACTATCGTAGGTGAGAGGTTATATAGAATTTAAAATATTAATAAGAATATTACATTTAAAAAAGCTCAAAATTAATTACTATATTATAAAATGTAGTTTCTATGATTTAAAAAAAATATTGCCACAAGAATTACTTGGCAGGCAATTAACTATTAGTAATTAATAAAATAATGTGTTATTTGTATAATAGAATAGAAAATAGCAGTTTTTCCGATTATTATAGGCAGAACACGTGCTCATTTATTTAATATTAAATGTGTTAATCAAATAAATATGCAGATATATCCGTTACGATTCATTAAACGAAATACGATTTACCTGTTCGAAAAAATATTTACTTGTTAAAATATCCAATAATAATATTGTTATTTAGAAGTTATCATTTCTGTCTTTTCACAAATTTCACCTTAACGGGACCCGAATTTCTTAAGATCAAGTCTGCTGTAAACTTCAGCTCTGAAGGGCGTGTAACTGGAAGCAGTTCATATTTTCGTAGTACCTCTGAAACTGCAGACTTCATTTCCATCATAGCAAACTTTTGACCTGAAACGCACAGTGAAAATAGTAATAAATGTTTAATTTCCAAAATACAGTGTATATAGTCAAATAGCATATTATTTTTTTGTTACAATTTCAAATGTCTGATTTTATCTATACGCATATATAAAATTGAACTATCTGTTTTAATGTCAAAATAACAGATTTTTTTATTAAAGGTTATGAAAATATATAGGTAAATTCCATGCGGCTGAAATCCTTGTAAACTTAGCTTATTTTGAAACAAACACGCTTTAAGTTACGGTTTCAAGTTAGGTAACGTATAAAGAGAATATAAAAGTGCAACGAAAACGAATCCAATTCGGTATTAAAGGCACTTAATCCAGTAATGGTGAGACTTTTACTTTCATACCTATGCAGTTTCTCGGACCGGCACTGAACGGTATGTATGCATAAGGATGTCGGCCCACACTATTCTCTGGCAAAAAACGATCTGGATTGAAAAGAAGAGGATCCTCGAAAATTTCAGGACGCCGATGTAAATCGAAAATTAGAATATGACAAAAAATTCCAGCTGGTACCTTGTAATTACCTGGAATACCAAACAACAAATGTGAACTTTTAAACCAAAACAATATTTTAATTAACTCTAGAACAAATTTATGTAATATGTAATAATACGTCTTAACGACCTATTATTAAATAACATTAAAGCGATTTTAAAACAATTCTTTAAGCTAATTTCAATAGATAAATAGCTAAATGATATCATATAATATGATGTCATAATCCTCACAGTAAACACGCTTAATTCAAACCATAGAGCAGAATAGTATACTTTTATTTATTTATAGATTTCAGCTTTGACCACAATCTCACCTTAAGGCGATGTGGTCATATGAAAGACTCAAGTGTAGTTGTCGGGACATCCTGTGGTTGTCTCTAAATATGACTTCATTTATATTCAATCACAAAAGTGTTACTATTAATATTTTTACAAATGAATTGTCATGTTGTATGTATGTAAAGCCACGGTGAAGCTGTTACTGGCTTCAGCATGAATGGTTCGGCTCGCCCGGGTTAGTACCACCTTCTCACAGAAAAACTGACATGAAGTAACAATGCTAGCATTGTTGTGTTTCGTTCGGTCAGTGACAGCGCCGGAGGTCCACCTCTCCTTCCTCCTCTCACCCTCCCCCAAACATAGGCTGCGACTTGCGACTCCCCGGTGTTGCTAGTGTTTATGGACAGCGGTGATCACTAAACATCAGGTATTCGGCCTGTTCGTTTGTCTCCTACGATTTATAAAAAAAGGGGAAAAAATGTTGACGACCTATAAAAATAAATTAATATAGGTGCTTGACGAGATTCTGAACTAGAAGGTAGCTAACCAAACGGTTTTAGAGAGAGCCCTACGACTATGTTATATATTCGCAACTACGTTGGTCGAAGCGGTCCCGAAATTCTTAACTACTGACTATTCAAGAGAAGAGAGACATCATTTTTATATGTACTGCTATTTGTTTATAAAAATCTGTATGATAAATCTTTTATAACTTTTAATTAACAATATACCTAATTAATTTTGTAACAAAAACTGATCCGACTCATTAAACTTCAAGATAATAAGTACAGAGGAATGTGGTTTTTATTTGCTAATTATATTATACTCACTTAATGTTACGGATTCATTTAAGCTGCGACTGATGAAATGCACTGGTGGATAAAGCCGCAGAGACTCTTTAATACAACATTCAAGGTATCGCATTTTAGATAAATCTTCCATTTTAGCAGGGCGATCAGAATCACCAAATATATCGTTCAATTCCGTGACTATCTTATCCTATAAAGCAATAAAATGATATGCATCTTATAGTATTTTAAGTAACCTTTGTTCACGGCTACACTCGGGTTAGTGTAAATTTATGCTATTTCTCATTAACCCTACATTTTTTCTAGTTGAAAGATACCCTATGACCTAAGTTCCCTATCAATGTGTATGCAACATTACATGAAGATCGATTACCTAAAAATACGTGAAATGTACACGTATAAATAAGAATTACTACAAAAAACATTACGAAGAATTAGTACAAACACCATGGAAATGTATATTCATCTGATGTTTGTTGATCTGGAGAAAGCATATAATTGAGTATTCCGAGAAATTATGTGGGTTCTATAATCAAACCATACCATACCGTACGATTTCAATGTGACAGTAGACTTGCACCAAAGATCAGTTTTAAGCTTTTATTTACTCCTTTTTGTTATGAATGTACTAACAATAAATACACAAGAGGACGATGATATTGGTCTTGTCGGAGAAAGTACTGCCGAGGTTCAGTGTAGATTAGGAAAATTGGGGTATATTGGAATAGAGATTAGTAAGACAAAAACTGAACATTGCACTGAGCAAGGTGAAAAGTAACTGGGGTCACCTTTGAAAGTTAAGGGGAAGATTTATAAAACTATTATAAGACCTTTCGTGCTGAATGGATCTGAGTACTAAACTACGAAAGAGATGGAAGAAAGGAGATTACATGTGCCAGAATGCCCCATATTTACTAAAATAGCGCGAAGTAGCTAAACCTTATGTACAATCCAATCACAAATCTAACACTCCTTGGTTCATTATTGTTGCTACATACATTTACAGGTATGTTTAAGATAATCGCTTGTAGTCCGGTGAAGCTGTTAAGACCTTGCTAGATGAATAGAGTAGTCAGCTCGAGACAAAAACATTTCAGATAGTCGCTGTTACGAGTATAAAAAGATAAATGATAATATGGCCTATGCAAATTAAATAACGTGATAGACCCAAGAAAAGAAGACTAGTTTCAAAGTGTAATACCCAGAATGTATCGGTAGGTTAGATAATTTTATAGCATCAGTAAGAAGAATATTATCTAAAGATCCTTAAGTATACTATTAGAATATTAAACAACTGACCTGTATTTCTTTATGATTAGCTAAGTTCATAAAACAAAATGTCAGTCCAGATGCAGTAGTGTCATGCCCCTGCAAGATTTATATAAAGTTTAAAACACATAAACTCACACATATTTCCACAGAATGTAACCGTAAATACCTCAAACATAAATGTATCTACTTCTTCTTGGATCCCAATGTCATCGATCTCACCATCCTTTTGTGCTCTGAGAAGTAAATCAAGCATAGCAGTCTTCTTTCTCTTCTTGTATATGTATGTATCATCGTCATTATTATCATTAACATCGCTATTAAATTTGAATCCGTATTTCTCCATGTAATATTTTCTATCATTTATAACCCTCTGTGTGAAGTTATGCAGAGTTTTTACATGGCTCTTCATTTTTTTTCCTAGTGACGTAGCGAAGAATATTGGGTCGGGATACAGATGAAGACTAGTGAACCTTTCATAAAACATTTCACCGATATCGTAAATAGTGTCTTTATAAGTTTTTCCTGCACCGGTTGTTTCTTCACTTAGTTTAGTACCCATTGCTGTTTCTGCAAAACAGAACTGAGTATGATTTAAAAATCCTATATGTTATACATAATGAAAAATTGCTTTGTTTTCCTTACGGAACAACGCTAACTTCAATTAATTAAAAAAAAAAAACTTATTCTTTATTTTTAATACTATTAACGCTCTTTAACTATTAACTATATACGCTCGACCGTTATCTCATCTGATATTAAATGATGAAGCAGTCTAAGGTATAATATAAGATACGCTAAATGCAGTAAAATAATAATCCCAACCGATAGTGTTTCTTACCGGTTCTTCTCGACGGTCGCGTTGTTTTTCGAACCGGTGATAGTTTTGACGTTCATAAACGCCTTCTTAGGGCCTAAATTGACTAAAATATTTTTTATTTTGAGTAGACTCTGTAGTTTAGCTACTGGAACATACTCGCAGGTGCTTGGCGACAGACTTCCAACTTAAGTTAGTTAAACATGCAAGCATTAGAATAAGCCCTACTACCACGCACACCATGATGATGATACCATAGTATCATCACATTTTCCTTTATTGAAAACACCGGCTCATAACAGGATTCAAGCCTAGGTCTTTTGACACGATGTTACAACAGGCTACTACTGAGCCAATGAAATCATCTAGAATATACTATACACAATTATTTTTTTATATCTTAGGAGGCAAATGAACATGTGGTCCACCTGATGTTAAGTGATCACCACCATCCATAGACACTTGCAACAAACTAAGTTTACGGGAGAGGGGAGTTACGAATGGGGGGAGGTGGGTATCCGGCGCTCTCACTGACCGAGCGAAACGCAACAATGCAAGCACTGTTACTTCACGTCGCTTTTCTGTGAGAGGGTGGTACTACCCCAGACGAGCCTACCCATTCACGCTGAATACATAGCTTCAGCGTGGCTCTACCAACTACAAAATTATTACCACATAATATATTATTACAATATTTATATTATTTATATTACCACAAATAGAATTCAGAGTGTACTCTGTCAAAATGGGTACAACATCAACAGATTTTCCGGAAATCTTGTCTATTGAGTCGACTAAACGGCGGCTGTTTTCTTCCATAACATCATAAAATTGACGCAAAATATTGAAATGGAAAGCGGGCGTAAGGATTTTTCTGCGTTCTTGCCACTTGTTCCCTGTACAATAAATTTTGATAAGACAATCTTCTTTAAAAAAATGTATCACTTTCATTAGCACTACATGGTAGACGGTTCTGTCCTTGCAAAACGTGTAAGACGACTTAATATACCTATCCACTTCGTTGCACATCGAAAAAATATGTAGCCTGGAACCATCTACGATAACTTTCGTATTGAATGGTTATAGTCCTATGCCGATATACGTTCAATTTCAGTAGTTTAGGCGTGATTGAGCGTCAAAAGAATTGTATTTCCGTTATATATTTAAGGAATTGAAGTTAAATTAAATACTTTATTGCACTTATATTTAAAGAGTGTATGAAACATAATGTGCTAGATAAGGATTCCTAGCTGCCCCTTTGTTCCATACAGATACGTTATCTCTTTACGTACGTCGTTAATTATAACTTATTTATGTTATTATTTATTTCTTGTAGCACTAGCAGTTCTACGAACCTAAGGGTATCAAGTAGTTTATTCAATAAATACCGCCGTAGTATTTGCGTAAATGTACTTTGGGAGTTTTAAAGCAATAATAGTTTGTATTAGAACCAAATGATACCAATAAACTCGCATATAAACAGTGAAGTACGTACATTATAGATACAAGATATTTCTTGATGAATACAGTTTAAGAGCATCGAGTCAATCATCTATAGCAGTGGTACTTAACCTTTTTTTTAAACGGACCACAAACACGCAAGCCGCAAATTACAAATATTTAGGTATTAAATAAAAAAACGTAATTTAAAATTAACAACGTACTATTGAAGTGAAAAATGGTTGTCCAATAAAACAAGCTTAATATTAGGTCTTTACCTATGAAATTGCCGTTTCGTATGAAAAAATGTAAAGGAATTTTTTGCATGTATTTTTTATTTGTATTAATCGAAGTAATCACCCATGCAATCACTGCATCTTTGCCAAAGCCGTGGCAGTTTTTTGATGCCCTTCTTAAAAAAATCAGCTGGACGGGAGACAACAAATTCTTCAAAGGCATTATGTACTGCCTCGCGGGTATTGAATTTGTTTCCCGCCAAGGAGTTATCCAAATTCTGGAAAAAGTAGTAGTCTGTAGGCGCAAGGTCTGGTGAGTAGGGCGGATGACGGAGAACTTCCAACCCCAGTTCTTGCAACTTGGAGACCGTCTGCTGTGCAGTATGAGGTCGCGCGGTGTCGTGCAGGAGCAGCGGAGACGAGCGATTGACCAATGCTGGTTGGAGATGTGCCAGCTTCTCCATCATTGTGTTGAGTTCTTCACAGTACATATCTGCAGTAATGCTCACCCAGTTTGGTAAGAAGCTGTGATGAATCACACCGGCGCTAGACCACCAAACAGTGACCATCACTTTTCTAGGAGTAAGTTTTCGCTTAGGGCATTGTTTATTTAGGTGCTGAA